>VZZY01007846.1:20944-45124 GCA_013400335.1 Eurystomus gularis | reverse complement strand
TCAAAAAACCCGAACCTGCAGCTGCATGTTTTTGATAATGCCAGGAATTTGTTAGTTTAAGCATGACAGCTGATCATGCTGTAGAAAAGTGGAACAAGCTGGGAAACCATTACATTAACTATGCAAATTTGTTCCACATCTGTACTAAATTGTCATTTACAATTAAAAAATGAAAAAATCAACAGAGTTATGCCCATCGAAATGAAAGTTTCTATTATTTGTTTTTAAGGGTGTGTGGGTGTATGTTTGACTGTAATCCATTTCAAAAGCTTGGTAAACATGACAGTGAAAGTTTGCTTTTTTCTTAAATATTCCTGCATGTTTTTAATCACAAAATTGAAGTACTGAGGGTAAATACTCTAGAATAAGGTTGTACATTTCAAAATAGTATTTTAAGAGCACCGGTGCAGATTTAAAGAACGTTTGAGCAACTGTAAAAGAAGAAAACAAGCTCATTTGTTTCTCCAAATGGTACCACCTTGGAGAATCCTTCATTGGTCAAGACCTTCATGCTTGTTGAACAGACTAAACGTTATATTTTAAGAAACAGTTTGTTTTCATTTGCTTTATTGCTTATTTGTAATGATCTCAAACAACCATCCCAAATACAAACCTATGTCAATGCTCAAAAAAATTTCAAATTCTAAATAACATCATGCTAAAACAGATAAAAGATTACTCTCTGCAACCTAGCCCAGAAGCTCAAGTAATGAATGGAAACTACCCATTATTGTTACTCCTGAAGTGTTTGACTGAGAAGAGAGAAACAGGAAATTGAACATCTCTGAAAGCTGATGTTAATATAAACCTAATCATTTTAATTCCTGCTTAGCATTCAACTAGACATATTCAAAGACTATGAAATCTCCTGCTTCCCACAGTTCTCCTTTCTGATGTCTTCTTTTTCACTACCAGTACTAAAATGTAGATGAAATATTTCATTTTTTAAACAAATTCTCTTTTGCTGTCTCATCATTGAACTTAATCTGGTAGAACTCACTTGTGTAGTACATTAGGGTAAGTGGGTAATTTTACAGATCTTAGAGCTTTATTCATTTTTTTGAAGTAAAGAAGCACTTGATCCTGCAACAACTAGATCTAAATACGAAAATTATAATGTTATTTTCTCCAATAGAGAACCATTGTAAAACAAACAAACAAACAAAAGGAGTACATATCTGCCTTAAAAATAATGCTTCTTGATAGATTTAATATGACACGCATTTTTAGTTCATATTTCCATTTCGAGAAACTTGCATTTCATGAATTCCAAGCTGTACAAAATGAAGGATTAAACGTGTAAGTCACCATCCTTTCCAGTTACTGTGCCATGCCATTTGACTTGATGAATATTTGCCTTTCAATCATGCCACATAAAAACAAGGACCAAGTTCTGCTGCACTCACAACAAGAGTTTCTGATGAAAAACTGTGCTTCAAAGATCACATTAATAAAAATAGAGATACACAAGCCAGTTAAGGTAAAGGAGACACTGACAAAGGTTTAAAACACTCGTAGCTTTCATTTATTTCACTTATATTTATATTCACGACATTTTGGCTTTCAGAGTAGGTCTTTATGTTTTAGGGGTACAATTAAGCAAACAGTTAGAATGTACACAGACCACTTAATCCTTTTTATTTCCTTAAAGTCTGTCTTCCTATATTTTTTTGTATTGTACACTTTCTCCATTTACTAAGAGTGTTTAGCTAGTATTTTTCACATCAATTGTTTTGAGGTATATTTCTGTTACCTTTATATCTACTGTAAATACACATAAGATTTATGTGGGTTTTCCTATTTTAGAGCATATTTTACTTAAGAACAAGTAGGGAAAAAACTTATTTATGAAGTTGCATGATTGTCTTAGATTACCATCAAGCTTTCTTATGTGTTGAACTTGAACCCTGGCATCACGATAAATAAGAAGAGAGACAAAAAAGGCATTCAAAAAATTATGACTATGTGTAGTATGTTGCAGCAAAAATAGTTTAACACAGCATGAAAAAAAAAGTTTTTTTCTGGAATTTTATTTTCTTCGTCAGGACAACGTAATGTACAGTCACAAAAATACTTCATGCAAAGTAAGAATAATTACAATGGTTCAGATCAGCAGTGTAATATGTGAGCAGGAATGTAATTTAAACAACAACAATGAATAAAAGAACTATTCACTTGAATACTTTGAAGCAATGTATTTTGGTGAAGTACTAAACACATAGTGAAGTCCATCAGGTAAAAATTATTATTTTCCTACTTTTAGGAATAAAGCTCTTAGAAATAATTCATAGCACACATTAATATCATGCAAAAAACACCCCAACCAAACATTACACATGTGCTCATTGCATTTGATTATAATATTACTTTACATTCCTAGGTGATAACTATGGTATATTTGAATTAATAGTATGTACATTATTAAATAAAGCTTAGACATTCATGTAGATTTTTAGAGCATAGTATATGATATTGTTTTCAGAATTAAGCGTTTTGCTTTTTTAAAAAAATAATAAAATAAATTCTTTCCCGTCTCAGCCTTCAACAATGGAAAGCAGATATTCTGTTAACTTTTTTTGAAGCATCCCTATCCTGTACTTGCTGCTTTCATGATAAGTAAACAGTTGGCAAGGAACTCCCTCTTGTGGTCAAACATTCTTAATTAGGAAAAAAGATCTGCATGGAGCTGATGGTAGAGATTATTAAAACATGGGTCACTTGAAACCATTAAGATTTAAAACACTGATATAAGTAGTTTTAGTGAAGCAGTTCATTGCAAATTAGTGATGAACATATGCTTTTAATTTTCCCTAAAATACAAGGATTTGCACCACTGTTCTGGATAAATCAATTCTAAAGTGAACTCTCTACCTTGCCTCCTTTTTAAATCATGGCTGTATCTGTAACAAGATCTTAATTCACAATCCACATCTCTGTTACAAAGCACAAAGCAAAGTTTAACTTCTCACCAGCTCTGAATTCCCGTACAACATTAAAAAAAAAAAAAAAAAAAAGAAAATCAGATGAGCTTCAAAAAGTGCAGAAGGGTTGAATGTTTCTCTGAGGTGAATTAGCATTTCCTATGTGCTGTTAACTAGCGTTGGCCATGGTGTGTGCCAGCGCTGTCCTTTATGCTTTGTGGCAATAACTGAATAGCCCCAAGTCAGGAGAGCTTTGCAGTGCTTCAAATTATGGATGTGATAAAATAAAACTCAAACGTCTGGCAGACTGAAAAATCATCCCATGCTTAATAGCTTGATTTGAATGCTACTGCCAAATACTTCAGTAAGAACGGCAAAAAACAGCTGCAACTGGACGGACTTTTTCTAGTGATTTTTCTTTTATGCTACCCAATGAATATTTCTGCCTAGGAAAGTACCGTAATTTGAGGTTCAGGTTCAGTTTCCCCTAAGTAATTCTCAAGATTTTCATGAAATCAGGACTGAGAGCAGACGTAATTTATTTTATTTGATTTCTTACTGTGCTTTTCTACATTACAGCTGTAAGATGTAGATAGGAGTGTGAAATGCCATGGCATAATGCACCAAAGAGAAGTATTTGTCTTAGATCTACTTTTACTATATGATCTGATCTCCATAAGCAAAGTTTTTTGGACTCCATTTCCTTCAAATGTATGAATTTTATACGTGATAAAAATAAGTGTGAGCAAAGGAAGACATAGGGATATAGAAGAAGTGAAGGAGAGCAACCCAACCTTGTAATGTGGGACAGTGGGTTGCTGGCTGGGCTGATGGGTCAAAACTGGACTCCTCCCAAGTACATTCACCTTCCTACCTAGGTTCACACGAAGTCCAAATGGTGGCATGGGAACTGTTTGCGCTGCGAGCAACACTGCCGTTCGCTTATGAGCCAGACAGTCAGCAGAAAGTGGACACTCACAGGAACAGCAAAATATAATAATTTCTCTTTATGAGCGCTTTTACTCATGCACATTAAATGTGTGACAATGCACTTTGTCTTCAGGACACCTCACATTCCAGCTAGCAGAAATATGGATGGTGGCATAAAGATCGGTATTACATTTAGCTTTCCTGGGAGAAAGTACAGCATTAATCTTTATTAAGGAAGAGAAAAATCAAGGCTGATGAAGCAATGTTACCAAGAGAAGAAGAAAATTCTGTTTATCGGTAATAATATATTTAAGTCCCTGATTTAAAAAATCAGGCTTCAGAGTCTATGTTTTACCTCTAAACCATGAAATCTGAGCTCTTCTGGAAAAATCGGGGCAGAAGATGTAGGGAGTAATCCTTCACTTTTTCCCTGCTGGGGTGACATGAGACCTACAGAGATGTGACATATCTAGGCTTGTCAAAGGCCCTGTCTAAGGTACACGAGGTCAGTAGACCACTTAGAGGTACCAGCAGTGTACAGAAGCACTGTCACTCTTGTTCTTTGCCTGCCCTTCCAGTAGATACCAAAAAAGGTAAAATCAGCAGAAGGTGCTCAGGAAGTCAGCCCCTTGAAGAGGTGTCTCATATGGAACTTTCTCTGTACAAGTTCATGGGGCCGAAATTATTGACATCATCACATTACACAAAGATCAGGTCAAACATGAGAATCTGTCCCCAGATCTCTGCCAGACCCTTGGGTCTTACAGTGAAATCAATGTACAATGATAAAGGGCAGCACACAAAGACGAAAATGGAGCCACCAGTTGTACCTCCTCCTGCTTCCTTGTGATGTGGAAATACACACAAGTGTTTACACGTAGCTGTTGCACTTCTGTCCAGGATAATGTTGAGCTATGTCTGCTTCCATACATGCACTCCACAAGTCAGGTGGACTCTGATGAGACATAAGTGAGACTGGATGTTCCTCCACACACAGCCAGAACCACAGTGGAGAGATGGCTGATATTTCACACACTAATCCCACTTGAATATGTGGTACACTACTACTGTAGGACTGCTGTGGTACCTCTGCTTCCAATCAATTTTCCAAACTGAAGAGAAACTGTCCATGGATTTCATTTCAACAAATTCTCTCCTTCTCTTGGTGGAAAGTGTCATGACAGATCTGAGGAAGTTTGTTTTATTAATAAAATATGTGGTTTGCATTTATTTTAAAACAGACGCTGTGCAATCTTCTCATATCACTGCACACATTAACTTGCAAAAACTTTTAATGCACTGCACATTCAAGTGAAAAAAGTTGAAGGATTAGATGGTGAATACTGAACTGTTTGATATATCGTTCAGAAATTACACATCTAATACATTCTGAATGCATCCTATTTCATAGTGAAGCCATGTCCATTATGCAGGTCACGTTAAATTTTACTTATTCATGTAAAATGTTTGATCAAAGATATGAAAAACCAATGTTTTCCATCTGGGTAGGATAATGACTGCCTCTTAGATTTGTTGTGTGTTTCGAGCGCTTATATAAATAAATGTGGGATTGGCAAGAGAAACTCACAGGTTTTCCTTTGAGGTCACAGACTTTTCCTGTGGTTGCTTGGTTGTAACATTGCTCTCTTGTTTTGTGCTTAAATCTAAGGCCCTGTTCACATTTCTCATAAAAATTCGTAGGTCTTTTGTGTTTGTTATTATCACACTGCACCATGTAAAGTAACTATACAGCTGCAAACAATCAGCATGCTACACAGCCCACTTGTGCACTGATAACACTTTATGAATGGAAGTATAATTCTTGCTATTTAGGGAATCTAAAATTTTAACATATGCTATAAGACCTCCCTCAAGGATTTTCAAGATTTATGGTTTAAGGAATCCAAAACTTCATTTCATGGAAAATCATGTTCAACCAATAAGGTTATGTTTAAGGAAAACTGTATCTTTGAATGTATGCATTTTATTGAACCAATTACATTATCAATGCAAGTTTAAAGTAAAAAAGACCTACAAAGAAACAGTATAAATTTTACTAAAAGAAATGCCTGAGGGACTGCTGATAGTAGAACATGAGTAGTACTTCACCAAATGAATTCAAGATTTCTATGGATTTTTTTTTTTTTATGCAATGCTTCAAGGAACCTAGGACATGTTCCCACTTAACCTGTATCTTTTTAGGCCTCTTGCTTCCTTAAACATACAGAGAGATTAGAAGATGCAAGTCTGACATCCCCTGTTAAAGCACATCTGTGGAGTCAGCATCTGTATGACTTTTCAAACTGTTTCCTCTAAAAAGGTGAGTATAATCTCAATCAGTTAAAAGCTGGTAACAAAAGCTGTAGCAAGGATCTTTCATTATCCCAGGCCTAATAGAATTTATATCAGACTTTGGATTCTAACTCTGTGGTCCTTTTTTCCCATTTAATCCAAGGACAGAGACAAGGAAGGTGGCTTCTGTCTTCCTTGACATCCCTTTGCTCTATCGGCCTGAAAAAGTCTTGGGGTGGAAAAACAAGGAAAAAAAATAGAAAAAAATTCCTCAAACCAACAAGAAACCCCCTGTACAAATAGGAAAAATGAGAATGTTGTAAAAGTGCTCTCCAACAGTTTTAGGAAACGGGTGTGGACCTCTCCTCAGCACCAGAAGGAGGGATCCTGACTAGTAAAGAGACATTCTGTCGCTATGGAATATTCATACCTGTCTGTCCTCTTTAAATATTTCATGCTGTTAGAGT
Organism: Eurystomus gularis; assembly: GCA_013400335.1. Classification (NCBI taxonomy): domain Eukaryota; kingdom Metazoa; phylum Chordata; class Aves; order Coraciiformes; family Coraciidae; genus Eurystomus; species Eurystomus gularis. The sequence continues at coordinate 38,514 of VZZY01007846.1, read as the reverse complement.
AACCTTAGACACCTTTGCACAACTGATGACCCATTCCTTTCCAAGAAAAAGGGATATCAACAGCAGAATTTTCTGCTCATGCTGAAAGCTTCACAGCAGTATGTTCATCCTGGCCATCCTTTCACTGGATAGAAGAATCTATAAGTGAAATAAGCCAACAAGAAGCAGGACTGACTTGTCCAATTTTATGCTCCCTGCAGAAACAGATGTAGACAGAGAACACATGCTTAATGTGAGAATTTATTTGTAATGTTCTTAATCTGATAACCAAGCTGTTATTATGTTAACGCTGGAATTTATGGCACGAGTGGTAGAATGAAAGAGCTCAGAGGACCCCTCAGTGATCACTTGGAAGGCAACTGGCTGCATGTGAGCAGCCACAGAAGTCTATAGATACACCTTTCATTATAGAAGAGTTGCAGCAGTTTTTTTTCAGGGCTGGTCCCTAAAACATGGGGAACATTGTGGTTAAAGCAAAACCCAGATTGGTACTAAAAATGTGCACTGTGAAAGAGTCTCAATGGCTAGAAATTTGGATTGGTTGCACAAAAGCTGTGGAAGCATGAAGTGAATCTGTAGACAGTCACAAACGTACGTAAAATGTGAGTGGTAAAATGAGTGGGTGGCAATGCTTTTTAATATCTCGCTGGGGAGAAAGAATGAGACATCAGTGAGAGTTGTTGTGAAGAATAATACCTGAAGCATTAGAGCAACTGATGAGTGTCTGATGAATGTTATGACTCCAGATACAATGAGGCTTTAGAGAAGTACTTTTTATTTATACTTTTTTTTTCCTTTTACTTGAAACTTAGAAGCTGAGAGGAAATAGATTTTTATTTTTGACACTCTGAGTAATTTTGAGAACAATAAAGATAGGATTACCAGTGGAGTATGTGATCCCAGCTTGTAGTAGTTGTTGAGAGCGTGCCCTCAAAAAAGCGAAAGGAGATGAACTTCATGTGAAGAAAATGAAAGTTGTGCCTACAGTGAAGCAAGGATTACTTGGTCACATTAAAGGAACACGGAAATAGAAAAAACAGAGCAATCAGGAAAGCAGACATGGACCAGGATATATGCTGTGACACATGGTAAAAGATAAAAAGAGGTATGGCAGCCTATAGGTTACAAAGAAATAGAATGGCTTCACTTGGAAGGGAACTCCAGAAGTTGCCTAGTCTAACACCCCATGGAAAGAATTCTTAATTAGACCAAGTTGATCAGTGCTGTGCCTCGTCAAGTCTTCAATACCTCCAGGGATGGAGGGACCACAACTGCTCTGGGCAAGTTGCTTCAGTGTTTGACCACCCTGATGGTGCATACAAAATGAAATGGAAACAAATCCTTACATCTAACCTAACTCTCCATCTTCAAACTTGTCTCGCGGTGTTCTGCCTTGACTGAACAGAACATCCCGATGTGTTGCACGATTGTGTTTATATTCTCATAGCTGCATCTCCTGTTGGCTCTTGTATGCACAGATCTTTAAATACATGTAGTTTTTCCTTCTCCACAGGAATGTATAAAACCATTACCTGTAAACAGACCTTTTATCTCTTTTCCTTAATACATGCCATCATGTTTATGTGTGATGGAGGCTAATCCTGCGATCTTGCCTTAGACCTTCTCTCCTTCTTTGGGTAGGTTTCTGATTCTCTTTTCCTGGTTTGAAGTTTACCTGGCAGATCCCTCCTGCCAAAGGTGCTGCCTGCTAGTTGTAGACTTCATCACAAAAAATCAGGAAAGCACAAAACCTTTTTTGTCTTTTGGAAGAGTAAGTCCTAAAGAAGTTATTATTTGAGAGATGGTCAAAATCAGCACAGAACCAAAGACAGAAAACAAATTATTTGAGTATAGCCCTTTTTTGACAGAGAATGGGAGTGTACTCTAAGAGAGAAGTTGCTCTGGAAAGAGGCCTTGAGAATAAATTGTTGCATCAGTCCAGCTTTAGCCACAAGGTGAATATTTGGTCTAATCACAAGCTGTTAGAGAACATCACACCAATGAACAGTGCATCCAAGGGGCTACAACAGCTATTACTGAAACTCTGAAAGTCTCAATAAAATAGTTGCGAATATATAATGCATCTCAGGGACAGCAGTTTCTTGTGCCCAATAAACTTAATTGGATATATATCCTAGTGAATACCAAAACAAATTTGCAAGCACAGGGTAGAGTATAAACACATCTCTTAATGTTAGGCGCCAAAAATATCCGTCAAGGACTGCATAGTACGCGAAGCTACACTTGCAGTCTAGTCATATTCCAAGAAAAAAACATTCTAATATTTAGTAAACATTTGTACAAGCCAAGTTTTTATTAAAGGGACTTGGAGATAGTCTCAAAAAATGATCTGAGGGCTGGAGCGCATCTCCTACGAAGACACACTGAGAGAGCTGGGGTGTTCAGCCTGGAGAAGAGAAAGCTCTGGGAAGACCTTCTTGCAGCCTTCCAGTGTCTAAAGGAGGCCTACAAGAAAGACAGAGAGGGACTTTTTACAAGGGCTTGTAGTGATAGGACACAGGGTAACGGCTTCAAACTGGAAGAGGGCAGATTTAGGTTAGGAATTAGGTAGAAGTTTTTCACTATGAGGGTGGTGAGACACTGGAACAGGTTGCCCAGGGAGGTTGTGGTTGTTCCATCTCTGGATGTGTCCAAAAGCAGGTTGGATGGGGCTTTGGGCAATCTGGTCTATTGGGATGTGTCCCTGCCCATGGCAGGGAGGTTGGAACTAGATCTTTAAAGTCCTTTCCAATCAAAACCATTCTATGATTCTGTGTTTCTGTGAAAATGTAGAGGCCAATGTGATACCACATAGACACTTTTTCTTCAAGGAATCAGTGAGGTATCTGAAACTTCTGCTCTGGGTGCAATACTAGTCATAAATGTACACTGAATGACTGAGGTGGAAGAAACAAAGGAGCTAACACCAGAATCAAATTATGTAGCTTCAAGAAATTGCAAATAGTCTAGGAGATTTCAAGATAGACCTAGTTGCCTTTACATACAAAAACTAGGTGATCCTGAAAAATTACTGCTCAATTTTACAGTGATCTGAAGATGAGAACGGCTATTAGCAAACTTTGACTTACCTCATAAAGTATTGTTTACAACACTGTCCACCAGACAGAAGAAACTTCTATAGATTCTCCAGAGGGCTATGCTTAGCTGTCATGTGCCAACAGGCAAGGAAAGAATACACTGTGGAAAATTAAGGATTTATCTTAACTACCAGCCCAGAAGACATGAGAGTATCAGAACTGGAATATACATGCTCAGAACTCAGAAAATGAAATGAGAAACTTCTCCACTAGGCTTAATAACACAAACGAGAGGCAAAAGTCTGACTTAAATGCCAGGGAACATGCAAGTCATCACAGATTCAAAGGGTAAATATTAACCAAATTGCCTTGAAAATTACTAAGCACTTCCCCAGTAAATATGGCAACAGTCATACAAAAGCACAACAAAATCTTCCAAGACAACAACCAGCAAAGCATTTGCAGGAACGAATCCAGGAAGGAATAGTTTGGCTTATTCACCTGAACTATATCTCAAGGCGGGCACCTTGCTACCTTTTCTAGATGCTTTCCATTGTCCTTTCATGTCGGAATCAGATCTCTTAATGCCACTAATTAGCAAAAAAATCTAAAAAACAGAAAATGAAACCAGACTGTCACCTACTGAGCTGGTGTAGTTTAAAACAGGTGAGTTGTTTTGTTTTGTTTATTTTTTTTCCAACGTGAGACTGCTGACTTATTTATATTTTAATATTAATGCAAATAAATGCCAAATAGCATCACAAAATTAAACTGATGTATGTATTCATCAGTGAAAAATAACCACCTCCAATGTAAAAGGTTGCAACTGTTGAATACCACCTACCATAACTAATTAATTTCTGGGAGGGGATTTAAGAATGCAGAATTTAATTGCCCAAAGGCAGAAGTGCAGTTCCTCATAGTGGGTTCTGAAAACGTAACCTTTAATGTGACTAAATTGCATCCATATGAATTTTTAAACTGGAAATTTATATTCTCCAATAGCTACTCAGTTGTAGTAAAAAGGTCTTCTGTACCAAGCAGAGAATGTAGTTACTTGGTTATAGAAAGCATCATGACTTTTAAGGCTGTCCTTCCTTCTGTGCCCTCTATGACCTATTCAAGTATATTATTACCATTGTTCTTGCTGTTTCAGTAAATTGTTTAGTTATTAAGTTATTTTAGCTTTGTATTTTGAAAGGAACCGAGTAGTTCAAAGCTATTAAAAATAATATGCTATCATGACTCTGGATAAGCAGCCATCTTCTACTGGTAGCCGTCTTTCAACGTTTCATTGTATTTTCATTCTTTATGCTCAGAAATCCATAAATTCTCTTTTTATTTCACAACTGCGCAGCTTGAAAACAGCTTTACTGGAGCAATGGTTGCACCAGCATAATGGCAAAATTAGAGCACCAAAGGAAAAAAAAAAAGTTATTTAGCATAACTGGATTATTGCTCTCAGAACTACATAATTTAAAATACAATGCTAGTATCCACCAGGGAAAATCCAGATGGTTAGCAAGTCCCCATACAGCTACAGTCTCATGAAATTACTCCCCTTAACCCAAAGGCTCCTTTTCCATTTAATTCAAGTTTGCGAAAAAATCTGAATTTAAAAGTTATCCTAACACAGCTTGAGAGGCAGCGTCAGAGGAAACCGACTCACAGAATGCCTGTAAAATTAGTACCTGGATTATACTTCTCTTCAAGACTGCAAGAAATTCAGATGCTTTGTGAACCCCTATGCTTCTTTCATTGGAATCCAATGACAGATGCTTTACAACTTCATATGTTAGCCAGTTACTGCTTTGTTAACTGTGCTAGCAGTTCCTGATGCACTTCTCCATATCTCATACACAGATGAAAATGCCATATAACACCACTCCGCAGCGCAGATCTGCAGGAGGGGGAAAAGAGGATGTAATAAACTCAGGAGGTCATTGTTGCAGAGCATCTTCTCCCTTGGAGGGCAATTGTGGGATGCGAAGGAACAAGCTGAAACAGCTGGATCCTTGTGAAAAAGGAGTTTTTGGCAGTGGGAAGAGTTCCCCGACGCGTACAAATCTACAGCATCCCCGTGCTCTCACCTGGCACTCGTGGTCTAATGCCACCAGGAGTGGTAAAGCACCATCACTGCTCTTGAATAGATGTTGAAAAACACACCCTTACTACCTTTATAATGCAAGAAGTTCAGCACAGGGCAGAGAGGATTACTGGTTACTGACCACCACAAAGTTTTTAATGCTTTCCTGGGCACTTCACGTGTCCCTTGCACCCGCAGCTGGGACTTTGCACGATCCCGCCGGCAGATATGATGGCTCAGACCTATTCATTTCCAACGTTGTCACTCACTGCCCGTGGATGAAAGGGCTTTATGAAGTGTGGATGCGGCTCAGATACGCATGTCTGGGCATGGCCGAGGAGGATTATGCTGCATAACAATGTCACGCACGGATTATGTCCCACCATGCTTTGTAGATGCTGGCCAGCCTGCTCTGCCTCTTTCAGAGGTCACGAGGCCTTGAGTCTGTTTTCAGTGTGCAGACAGAATCTAAGTCTCGGTGTCACGCTCACGCTTATTCCCACTGTAATTAATTGGCTTGCCAACCTCATCAACCGCAGTAGCATTGAGGCCTTTACTTAAGCCTTTTCTGGATGTGTCATATTATATTTCTGATATTTCTAAATATTTAAAATGCAAGCTCTTTCGTTCTTCAGTCCATGTCTATGTTGTAATTATTTTTATTTTCTTTTAAAGTTTCAAGTCGGGGCAGACTTTGGTGCATTAACAAACTACCGCCCTGATTCTCCTCATTGCAGCCATGTACTCAGATTTTCCTCAGAATTAAGTTTGGTTGGTTTGGATTTGTTGGTGTTTTTTTTTAGTGGAACTGCAAATCTCAACAGAATTGGCATTTTATTCTTTTGATTTTTGTGCTTTCAATTCAGGATATTTTTCTACATGCTTTCAAATGGATGTTGTGAGATGGATTTTAATCACTCATTTTACACTCCCTTGTATAATACTTCTCTATAGCTTAAATGTAATTTCCCCCTACAGTTTTAATCATCCTTCATTTAGCAAAACATTTCTTTTATTCTTTAGCCTGTGCTCTGAAGGATGTTGAAATTACCGTAGCTGTTATAGTCTTACATGTTTCTATCTATACAGCATAAAATGTTTTTATCATTAAATACTACATCTTAATCACTGTAAATTAACACATGTATGTTTTACTGAATGTTTTATTTCCTGGAGCAGATGTCAGGACAGAGCACTAAAACGATCTGATTTGGGGAATATTTTTCAGGTGAGATTGCATGCTGAAAAAAATGCAAATTTTGAGAGCTTGTACAAAATTATTGACTTGAATGTCAATCCTTTGTATATGATGGCATTGAAAAATGATTCATGTAAACTCTGCCCTTATTTGCTTGAAATAGTGCCTGGAGAACTCACTGGTTTAATTGGGAGTTTGAAGGCATTCTGTGTGGAGCAGGATGAGGTCTTTTGACATGTTTCAGCCCAGATTGAATCTTTACAGCTGAGCTACAACCCATGAAAAACATGGCTTTATAATGGAAATGCTGACACAACCTTTCAATTAGAGTAGTGTTAACTGCATCATTATAATTAGGGACGCGCTGACCCTCTGAAAACTCTGTTTTTCAGATCAGGAGAAGGTATTCTTGTTTAGCTGGTCACTAGTTGAACTTTTATAAATCCAGAAATTTGTTTCCTTGACGAAATAAAAAAGAGATGTAGAAAATTCTTCCAGTTACCATGGTCAGCTTAAGTTATGAAAACATTTTCTTAAATACATTCTTAAATACAAATATGCTATTTTACAAAAAAAAGAAAAAAAAAAATAGAAAGAGGAAGATTTTTTACTTAAAAAATTAGAAAAGGAAGATTTTGACTTAATTTCTCACATGTTAAACCCTAGTATATCAAACTGACAACACAAATCTGGGTGTTTTCAATTAATCATTTCACATATTTAATAAAATAATTAAGTAAAATACTTGGTGAATAAACAGTTCTGCCAACCATTCTGAAAAGCCTGCACGGAAATACTGATAAGGTTCAGCCCTGCAAAATGAGCAAAATTGGATAGAACTGTCAAAATTTTAGGACAATAAATGACATAAGTAATAGCAGAGTTGTAACAAAGTCAGTACAGTTCATTGGTGGTCCATGAGCTATTTCTGGAAAACGCATCCCGGTGCTTCAGCCATCATTAATGTGTTCCAAATCTGCTGTCTTAAAGTGAGCTGTGAGGCACAGAGAAGTAAGAAAATGTAATTGTGTCTATATTTGTCTATGGACTTACTGGAGAAAACAAAAAAATGAATCAATAAAAAGTTATTTTCTCTAGGTTAGGGGTACTACATTTAGCTGTCAGCATTAAAAAGATTATGGCTTGCAAACATTAACACCATTAATTAAAGTTCATTCTAAGGTATTTATGAAAGCACTGGACAACTTTTTCACAACTTTCTTGTAAGAAGTTTTGCTGCTTTGTAAGTGTATTTTCTGCCTCACTTCACTTACATTCTTGTTTATTACAAGGAATTATTAATATAGTAAGGTTACAGAACCAAATACACTGGTGCTAAGACAAAAGGCTGACCATGTATTCTTTGTTCAGCTCACTTGTGTGTGTATTATGATAGTTTTTCTTTAATTACACAGTCACAGGTTATTTTTTCTTTGCCTTTTCAGGTCTAGGATGAGCAGCACTCACCTAGTAAGTAGTAGTTTGTAATTTTGTGACCTATTTGATACACTAAATCCAAACTTCACTCTGTTAACAGAAAAATTAATCTTTTTTTTTTTTTTTCCCCATGATGCTCGCCACAGCAACTAAGTACTTCACAAACAAGTACAAACATATTTTCTGCAACACTCAAGGGAAGTTTAGTGGTATGGCCATCATAACTTTTACCAAGTTTTGGTCTACCTACTCCAAGCATCTGATTTTTCAATATAACCTTGCATTAGATGGAATTAGATAAGTTAAAATTCCAGTGTTTGCAAACACAAAGTCTCAATGTTCCTCTAAATCACCAGGCTCACCATTTAGTCAGTCTAAAAAGAAGAGATATAAAATTACTAATAACATGTCAAAAGGCTGCTTAAATACTTAGCTTCAGTTTCCCTTGTGGAAAATAGAGTTATGCAGTGACACCTGAGCATTTGTTGAATGAACTAACTACAGAGACAGTCAGCAGAGCTCTCCTTCTCAACTAATTAGTTTTGGTTTTACTGCTAGGGAGCAAGCCTAATTAACCCAAGCGTGGGGCCACAATGTTGTTGAGACCCGAGTGAGTATCTCTGTACTTTGCATGTCAATATACTAGCTTCAATAAAACTTAATTTGGGTACCTTCACATGGTGCTACCTGGTGTGACAGACATACTCTACCGTGAGGTACAAACTCTGCTGAGACACGATGCAATTTCCCATGTCTCCTTTGATCAGCAGTCACAGCCCTTTCAATCTGTGTTTTGTAGCTTTGGCAAAAAATGAGTCAGAGTACTATGATCTACATTTTCCTTGATGAGAAAAGCACCAGTCGGACCCCCAGCAATGGCCATCTCCTCCACCAAGTAAGGCAGAGAGGGAAAAAAAGTGCATGATGAAGTAATTAAAGGCTATAATACATTCACACTGAGTTGAATTAAGGTTTCAATTACAATCTTAATTATGGGATTTCTAACATCGGAACAGAATGTCACTACACAGAGCTACTTTGCTCAAGGTAGACACAGGCCAGGTTCCTTACAAAGGAAGAGATAATCTGAGTATTTGGTTTTAGTAAGCTTTAAACTCACTTTGTAAAAGGAATAGCTTAAGTGGGGGTTTTGATTATTCATTTTATTTGGCTTTTATTTTAAAGCAAGCTAAGGACTCTGTTGAAATCTTTCCATGTGGCATTGTTTTTGCAGTTTCTCAGATCATTGCAAACTTTAGCTACACACTTTGTTGGCCACTTGACTCAACCTTTTAATTAGACAAAGTTGCCTTCTGATATCTGTCTGGGAATAAATTCTCAAAAGAAAGACAAGGGACACTCCTCTCTATGTTATCTGTGGACATTTGCTGATAGCGCTAGGTAAGGACTAATGTGAGTCCTTCAGCCTGTTCCTCCAGAATTAAGGCAAGTAAGCACTTGGCTGGGGAGTGCTATTTTCTAAGCTTTTACATCTCAGTTCCACCCTTCTTGTCCAGGCTGCAGATGCTAGTCCTGCTTGTCTCCAGTCCATCTTGCCTTTCTGGCTGTAGCTTTAATCCAAACTGTGCCTTTATTCCCTTCACAAGCCCCAGTTTTATCATCAAAATGCTCATGCCATCTTGCTTGTTTAGCAGTCTCGCTCTGCACTTGATCCTGTTTTTCTTTTCCATTTTCTGCATTTCCTTCTTTCTTTGTCTGGTCCATCTCACCACTCTTCCACCCAGCTTTTTTCCATCAAGACCTAGTTGCTCTTTCCTCATCCTTTAGTTTACAGGTCTACAATATGTTTCATACACAATTACGGGTTTTGTTCTTCCTCCTCCCTGACAGTTTCCTAGATCATGTCAACTACACTAATTATTCTCTGTCTGTGAATCTTGTTTTGTTTCCCCTGCATTCAAAATATATTCTCCTGCTACCTGGAGGCACTTTCTGAGACGGAAATATCTCACAGTGACCTAAGGCACAAAATGCAGGTTTATAGGAGGGTACTACTTAGTCCCCAGAGATGTGAACTGAGCATGTATAACACATAGACATAAATTTTTCAAATTTCTTTGCCAATCATGACTTTTCTGAACATAACGTACAAACTGCTTGTTAAGATGTGCAACTTAAACAACAATCTGGTTTTCTTCTGGAAACAGCACAAGGTGTATCCCTGACACAAATATAATTATCTTATTAGGTTGTAAGGATTTGTGTGAATTGTTGGTGTTACTATAAGCACAGACAGACCTAGGTGTTTTATCTAAACTTCCTCTTTAAAAAAATGCCTTACCCTGAGGCAAAACCCTGGCTGAGAAAATCAGCAGCATCTAGAAATTTACAAAGACCTTTCTGGGTTGTGTTTTATGTTTTTGGTCTCCATAAGTGAATCCTCACCTCTCACAACAGTCCTGATGTAGGAAGTACTGTGTGCTGAGATTGCAACAGGTCAACACACTAGAGTTACACCTCAAAGCTTTTTAATGGCATCAGTGGGGACCAAAGCACTAAAAGGACCTTGCAAAAACAGCTGGAGAACTTGGGATTCAGGTGAGAAGAGGTCTACCACAACTCTATGCTATGCTGGAGCTATCACAGGGCAACGAGGAGAGGTCTGCATAGCTGAAGAGACTAAGCTATGGGTGCTGGGACCCTTTCTGTAACAGAGCTGCATTTCTGTTGTATCATGACATTATGAAACCTACTTACAGATGCCACATATGTTAGTCTAGGGATAGAATACTTGCCTTTTTAAAAAATTCCTTTTTCTTTTTCCCCCAGAGTGCTTTGAGATCTGTGGTTGGCAGTTGCTAGTGCCTTTAACTGAGGTTATATAGACTTGCATATCCTTTCTCTAAAAAAGCAAAACTTTAATCTGTGGTCTCAGGCTCAATCTTCTTTAAGGAGAAGGTATTTTATTTAAGATGGGTAGCATAAACTGTGATATTCGAAGCCTTTTTTTTCTTGCCACAAAAAAAGGAGCAGATGTTCAGAAAAGATTCTGTTTATGTTTTCAACTTTAAGATGGTACTTTTTTGTGGCAATAGTGGACTCACAAAATAAATCTTTAAAAAATGAACTGTGGTATCACTACAATATTTCTCACAATATACATCTCAATAATCTAGTTTGCACTGGCTGCCTAAGTCTCCGGCATTTCTGTAACAGATTCACATATGAGCTTGAATTTAATCACAATCTAGTCAATGAAGAAGGTTCTCACTTCAATCCAGTGAATAGTTTATGGGAAATACACTTATGCAAATGTAATAGATTTGATTGGATTCTTGAAGCTTTTTTTCTCTACCACAAGCCAAAAGCTCTCCAGCAGTTGAATATTAAAATTCAAGAATACTAAACCTTTGAGTATATTCTGGAAGAATTAGCAGAACATTCCAGTACAAAGCTGAAAAACTGAGCAATGATTTGAAAACAGTAAGTCTGTGCAAAATACAGATCAGAGACAATAATACCCGCATTATGTAATATTGATTCTGTAATGAAACATCATTTGTGTCCCTGTCACTGGCAAGTTCTTCCCATGGTGGATGTTGAGATATTTCTGAAGTGTGAAAAAGTCTGCCACTGAATAAGAAGAGTAATAAATTCCCTCTCAGATATTTTAACAAACACATATTTCATGGTTGGACTTTTCAGAGAACCGAAAACCTGAAACACTTGAATCGAACGAACCCTTCAAATTGGCATTTTGTGAGAAACAGTCTTTAGTAGAAGAGGGCCCTTGTGCACCTTTTTCATTCCCTTGCTTCTCTCCTGGTTCTGTATTTTCTTTTTTTATTTCTCCTTCTCTGCTTCAGCTTTCTTAGTATACTTATTAACTTCATAAATTTGAAGAAAAAACAAAAGTGGAAAGGAGAAAGGGGGAAAACCTTCAAACAAATTGTGGCACTAATAACACGACTTGATACCACCGCTTCTTGACAGTCTGAAGTAATCTTCTCTAATCCTTAACAGCCTATGCTAATCTGTGCTATCCTTTTATCTTTTTGAATCAGTTATATCTTTTATTATGGAAGTATCAGGAAGTTTAATGAAATAAGGCACTTTAAAAAACCACCCTGGTAAGCCCCTAAAAAGAATATTCCCTTAGGTTATGATTTAACTGGAAAGTAAAAATTCAAAAAATTGCAATCAGATACAAAGTAACTGATTTCTGATTTGTAATCGTGGTATCTTCTGAATAGTTTTGTGCCAGTGTCGGAGCATTGATATCGAGGTGCTCATTGACTACCACATATAAGCCACTTCTGTTTCCAAACAACTAAATAACCTAAAGGATTATTTATAATACACACTGCATTGTTTATCCACTCAAATCAGGTTCTTTTTCAGTCAGAGAGTCATTTAATTGCTTATTTGCTGTGTATCTCTAAAGGATGATCAAAAAAAGACTGATAACATTCAACAATTGGTATTTGATAACATTCAGTGATTGGAACCTAGTGACTGCCTAAGAGGATTTAAAGACTTGACACAGAAATAAAAGTGACTGCTGTTTAGAGGAAAATAGTTGTTTTCTGCACCAAGCAGAATCTATAAAATCTTTTGATTTACAACAGGAGTCTACGGGTATCTGCTCTATGGTTAGTGCCAACCTGTATTGGCTCATACACAAACTGTCAAGATAAAGGTTCATTCACTGTAATGAATTAGCTTTTTGTTAGTTTAAGATAGATTACTGTGACTGAAGAGTTAATAAGCATGACAAATAATTCTTTTATACCCTTTTTTATATTTGTTGTGTGTTAAGATAGTGTATACATACCTTCTGGAAATTGTGTATATAATACGAGGTATCTATTTATATACTATATTTTTAATTTGAGCATCAGCTGTTCAATGTATTCTCTGTGCTCCCCTGTGCAGCTCAAATAAAGCTTCCTTATGTTACACACACAAGCTATTTCCAAACCAGTCATCATATTTAAAGCACAGTCTAATGAAACCTTACTTTAAGAATAATTTTATTTCTCAAATTGAATGTTCCAGTGAAAGTTCTGGGCTGTATTACTATGTTAATGATACTGGTATTTTCTAATATGTAATTATTTGAATCAAACTTTTGAAACAAGCAGCTTTTAAAATTTTTTTAAAAATTGTATTTCATCCTAAGTACCAGATGTCAGAGACTCAAAAATCGGTTTATTTTGGTCTTCTGGTCCTTCAGAGATTTTTCTGACTCAATATCTCTTGTGGATATGCATTTAGCCCCATTGAGTGAACAAGCTTTAAGGAGCAGCAGTCTGTGTTTTTCTAATCTGAATGGTGAGGCCACCTGCACTTTTGGAAAGATCTCGAAGAGCTGGGGGAAAAAAAAAAAAAAAGTTACACAAACCTGGGCGTTGCCCCAGATCAGATTAGGAAAACATCTACTTCAGCTTTTCTAGTTCTTGCAGCGGGCAGAGCATCTTCCGACAAGAAAGCTCATAGTGGGTAAGTCTGGAGTAATCTGTCTCAGAGGTTTCTTCCAAACCCTCCCAACACACCCTAAAACATATGTTGTATATACCTCAAATTAGACACTCTGATATAACTATGGCTGTTCCCATTTACTGTGTAAACATCTTAGACGTGCTCTTAGAGTGCTCAACATTTAGGAAACGCAAGTGTGTAGTAAAAGGATGTCACTCCTATATTAAATTAAACTTGTTCCCTATTGTTATCAGAAGAACAGCCTGTAAGGACACTGCCAGTAGATTTCATTTAGCAACTGGAGGAACAAAGTAGCCTTAAAAAGAGCTCTAATTTTTCCTATATTTATACAGTGTTGACATCAATTCCCATGAAATCCAACAATGACACACTAAGACTTTGGGGGGCATGGGGAGCTTTCTTTTCCTAACCTCAGCATACTAAGTAGCCAGCTGAGGTAGAGGAAAGGCTCATTGTGCATAATAATGGCACACACGTTTTCTGCTGATACTTCCTTGGCAGCGTTAGCTTAAAGAAACAACAGATCACCCATCCTACCGTCACATTCTGAAAAATCAGAACATCTAATAGAAGTGCAGGTAATTAAGAGAATACATACAGCACCTGCTGAATTTGTCAAATAAAAATAAATTTAATGAATTATTTCCTCAAGATGCAGGAAGACACAATGTGCTTAGCTAACTTTAGAAGCAGTGGGTGTTGCTATCGAAACGATACTGAGGAGCCAGTTGTGTTCTGTTGTTTGCTAGTTTTGTTTTTTTTTTAAAAAACAGTATGTAAATACACAGCAATATTGCACTATAGAAACAGCACTGATGGGTGGCATTTGAAGAGCTACAATAAGTTTTGGTAAACTGGAGAGAAAAGTGGCCAAGCAGAGAGAAAGTGGGAATCACAGACATAGGAGAAGAAGCCTCAGAAGTGATTCAAGTCTCATTAATGATAGCAAGTTGCTAGAATAGAATGCTCCAGAAACAAGGAGAAGAGCAAAAATACAAGAATAACTGGCAAACCTTGAAAGAGATTGTATGGTAAGGAGAATGGCTGGCTAAGCTGGCTTCCAAAAAAAATAAACTGTGAGGCCTCAAGTGTTGCCTAACCTAAAAAAACATTGCTCAAAAAAGATGTGTCCAGTTTCACAGGGGATAGCTGTAGAGTTAATTAAAATGCTTTAGCCACTACTCTGGAGGAAAATGTGGCCATACACACCACCGTCATGTGGAAATCTGGTGGTAACTGAAATGAATGATTTTTTTTTCCTTTTATACCTCGTGGTATTTTCAGGACTAGCCCAAGTTCACAAGACAAACACTAGGTTATCAGCCAGAACTTTTTCTAGTTTAGAAAGTGTTTTTCGTGAAACAACGGCAAGGGATCCAGCTGGGGACCCTGAAGCAGCTGCTGTAGCGAGCTGTATAATTAAGGACCTGGGGCAAAAGAAATGTATCTATCTAGAAATAATGAAAGGCAGATTATTGTCATTGAAGTTGTGCAAAGATTCTGTGAAGACTGTCTTGGATAGAAATGTATTGTATTGACTGAAAGAGAACAGAAAAAAAGGGAAAAAATTTCAGTAGAATTAATACATTACGCTATCGTTGTGGTTCATTAAAATGATACTTAAGCATATAGACATTACCATTTTCTTGGTGAATATGTCAAGTATAAAAATAGTTAAGAAAAAGCCATCAGAAAAAAAAAACCAGAAAAACAAACCAAAACCAAACCATAATGCACTGCACTTCTAACCCTTCCACAAAGCTATTAAGCCAAAAAGGAGACAGAATTTGCAGAAGAGCAATCGCTTGTGAAATACGTGCACCTTTTAAAGTATGAATTATATTATGAAATGTATTTTAATGAACCTGTACGCTGCAAATTAATGTGTTGTCTTGTTCCATGTATTCTACAGGCAGGAGTCCACACTGAGATTTTCTGTTTGTACTATGGCTAAGATTTACTTTCAAGACTTCAGCATTATATTGTTTGAACATAGTTTTTAAACACAGACAAGCACTTAAAACAGCAAACTGAGAAGGTTTCTGTGGCCTTACTGTGAAAGTCTTTGTCTTCATAGATGATCTTTGAGCAGAAATGCAACTTGTCATAGAGTGGTTTGGGTTGGAAGGAACCATTAAAGGTCATGGAAGGTCATTCCAGCCAACGTAATACTCTTCCTATCTCTGCTTCATTGCACAGGCTATGGTCTACATAAAAGGAACAGCATGGAAGCCTCAGCATTGCTCTTTAACAGGACATGAGCATTACTGGTGGACAAGTGGTTCCCCAGGGCTTGAAATGGAGCGTGGTGGACAACGAGAGGGGTAGACAAGGAACAGCCTAGCTGCTGTACCTTGATGGGTACCACCAAAGTACCCACGTGGTTGCTTGTTTATAAAGAAACAAGCTATAGCTGTAAATTCTCAATTACCAGTTCGCAAGCCAGGAGTGCACAACTATGAAATCCTCATTTGAAACATGTGGTACTTCAGCTTGCAAATTCATGAATATTTCACGTGGTACACAAACGGAGCAGTAAATAGCAGCAGAGACCTCCCTGGATAGCAAATGTTCTGTAGTTTAAGTGAGTGTGGCAAAAGCAGGGGGCCTTCACATTTTGAGCAGGAAACGAGCCTAACAATACAACAAACCTTAATTTAGACTATTTTCTTAATGTGCTGTCAAGGGGATCATGCTGGGTGATTTGCTGTAATGAACTCCACCTGGAAACTCAGTAAATCTGAAATGGGGGGGTTGAGCTGTGGCGGGTGACCGTTGTCTCCGTGGCTCTGGCTGACTGAGCTTTAGTTTGATCATTAAGCGACCATCCCAACGAGGAATGACGAGAAACGTTGGGAGACTGATAGTCCAACAGGCAGATTTGCCACAGAGGTGGGCTTGCTGAACAGCTCCCCTTTAAGAGGAATGAAACTTCTCTTCAAAACTGTCTTTCACAAAAGAACTATTGCCACAGTTCTGATGACAGTTGAAAAATATCAGTACAAAGTAATCTATTAAGGCTGAACTTTGATGCTGTTTTCAAGCCAGTAAGTCCTCTTAAGCTAGTTTAGGGTACATCAGCCATTGCCATTATTAGTTGTCAGCTTCTACATTTCTGGTTTCTGCTCCCAGAAATAAAGCATTTGATATATTTGAACGATAATATATCGCACTTAACTGTTAGATACATATGAGCTATTCTGTGTGTCAAAGGATCATCAGTTTAACCAAGAGCAAATTAATAGTTAATGGTACTACAAGTGCTTTCTACCTACTTTTAAATGTATTAGTCCCTCAATAATCTCACTGTCCGGAGGCTACTTGCCAAAACAGTATTAGAGTTATTATGAAAAGTACAAATAAATGATGTCTATGGAATCTGCTTGGTATTAACTATTAAAATACTAATATATTTGGAACAAATGGGATGCAGCATGTTCTGTTATATGTATATATATAATTTTTAACTTCCTTAAAAGATTATTCTACTATGCTTTATAGTACAAAATGTATGTAAGAAGAGTGATTTAAACTGTGAAAACAAAAATTTGCTGTGACTGTTTCAGTGCAGTTTCATATTAAACTTTAAGCTGTTGTTCAGTATGATTTGAAAACACCATGTGGTAAAAGTCCCTCTGAACCAAAATCTGACTTTTCCTATGAAATTCATGTCCAAACCTAACACTAGTCAGACCTCAAAATTTTATAGACAAATCTCAAATAAGTGTTTCACACTTGGAAATTTAGAATTTAATTTTGAAGGTATGAGTAGTAATTTGTACATTAATAATTAATAATAATATTTTTGTCTGTTACTAACCAATATTAATTTTTATATATTACTAACAGTAGCTCTGACTATAATAAAAGTAAAAAAAATAGAGGTAAATAAATTCTGATTTTTTTCATGGATAGGAATAGACATAAAATGAATCTGCAAGGCTTGCTGATCAGAGCATTCACCAAATGGAGTCACCTCAAAAGTAACATGGAAATCCATGAATCTTTAAAAGTGTCTTAGGGTGTAGTAAGGTAAAGTTTGCCTGAATAACATGAAGACTTAAACACATGTTAACTTCAAATAAAATCTAGACAACAAGAAAATTGCTGATGGTAACTTCTGCCTGCAGGGGAATTGATCATCTTATTTTGAATAAATCTGTTGCAATCATAACTGCAGGACATATTTTTCTACAGAAAACTGAGTAACAGGAGGAGGAAAACATGCAGGTTTGATGGGCAGCGTGTGCAGGGTGCTCTTAAGCATCTCACATTCACCTGGATGTACCTGGAAGACTCAAAGCTGCTACAGACAACTCCACATTTCAGACTCCCCAGTGCAAGTGGG
>VZZY01007846.1:0-14142 GCA_013400335.1 Eurystomus gularis | reverse complement strand
AGTGCACTCTAAAGGATTTTATCTGGGCACTTTTCTTTTCGTATGGGATTTTCCAATCACCAAGTAGTTTAAACATCACATCCTAGAATGAAGAGATCTTTTGAGTAAAACAGGTAAATCTTGTCAAAAGGCTTAAGCTTGGAGTAGAAATGTGAAGGCAACACACATCTTGCAGTACTCCATGCAGCACCTCACCAAGAAAAGCTACATAACCAAAACCTCATATCAATATTCCTTTCATAAATCATGATATGTTCTACCTGTTTGCATGTGTTCCTTAAAATTTTCTTAGTTGTTTAGTAATATGAAGGTTTCAAAATATTTTTAGAAATAGTCAAATAAGGTGCTTGTCACACCAAAGGAAGTTTTAAAAGGTATCCCACATCATGACTACCCACTTCCATAAATCATACCCAGTTTGGTGATACATCCATAACTGTTTAGTTAACATGACAACAAAGGATCCTTACTTCATGATTTATAACGAATGAAAGAGGAGAATCCCTGAAGGGAAATAGTTACTGAGATTGGAAAATTTGAGCATGAGAAGAAAAGTGTCTTAAATTTTCTAAGACAGATATTTCTTGGCGGTATAATGTACAACTGAGCATTTTGGGGTTCTTGGCAGGGCAGACACTTATCTGAAAAATTTGCAATAAGACTATGAGAGGTTCACTTTCCATGGAAATTTTGTACAAGCACATTCTGGTGCTATGAAAAACAACAAAAGAGACATAGCAGGCAGGAGAGACTTTCTTAAGAAACTGTAAAGTTGATTACTCATTTGAAGGGACTACACAAATCCAGGGCTTTGAAAAGGTAGCTGGGCTGAAACAATGAAAGGCTTAAATGGTGCCACTGAGCAGAGCTGTATAGCACAGTCAGAAGGAAGCAAACTGCTTCCTCAAATGCCCTCGCTAGCATGTTTTGGGTTTTACTCGAAGAGACCATCCCTTTCTTTCTCACAAGCATTTAAATTTTTTCTTCTAATTGAAGAAAGCAACACATAACATACTTCCGCATATTAAAGAAATACAGGTCGAAAGCGTCCTGGTTTGGGTTAGCACAGAAAGAATTCTATGCAGCGATTTTACTTTTTAGCTCAGTCTCTTCTAACTAACTGTGTAACGCTGAAGTTAAAGGCAGATTTTCACAGACATATTTTCTAGCCGTGACGATGTTCCATGTTTAGTCACTACCAAGGGTTGGGGTGTACAGAAAGGCTCTTGCTTATCCTTGCTCCTGTGCAGACCAAGGTCACTGCTTGATCTTGTGCCCCACTTTGGGGTGCAGTCAGTGAGAGGTGGCACCCATGGGGAGGAGCGGACAAGACAGGGGAGCTCAAACTGACCAGCGAGGGATTCCATCCCATGTACATCATGTTCAGTATAAAGGTGAATAAAGGGCCAAGGCTCTCCTTCAATGGCTGATGTCCAGGAACTCTGTCCCTTCTGCCTTTGATCCTGATCCATGTGTTCCTGAATCCAGTTCCTGAATCTGGTTCCCATCTTCTGCTGAATCCAGTCTGGAACTTCCCCAGTGCCTGCTCCAGACAGCAGTGATGACACTGACGTCATTGCCATCAGGGGGGTTGGGTGAAATATTGGTTGTGTAAATATTTGTATAAATTTCATTTTATTATTATTATTTGCAGTAAAGAAGTTTTAGTTTTCTTTTCCAAGCCATAAGTGTTTCTCCCTTATTCCTTTTCTTTTCCACTTTGGGAAGGGAGAGGGGTTAATGGAGAGTGGCTGTCATTTGTCTGGTGGCCAGCCCAACCACAAATCTTGACAGAAGGTTACATCAAGAGTCTCCAATCCATCACTAAAAGTAGAACTACCCCAGATCCTGGATCAGCTCAGCATGGCTTAATCCAGCTTCATCATGAATATATCCAAGGATAGAGATTCAAAAGCCTCCTGGGTAACCTGTTTCAGTGTTGCACGATTCTCATCAGGGAATAAAAATTTCAACTGGTCTTCTCTCTTCCACTAAGCCAATACTAGAAGGTGACTTTGCTGATTGAGCATGATTTGTGCTTGGGAAAGGCAAGTGACTTCATTTACACAAACACAGATTGCAAACAGTTATGCTTCCTCCATCATCTTCCCAGGACCTCAGGAGAGGTTGATCATCTGCCGTTCCTCAGGTCAACCTTTTGCATTCTTGAGTTATGACATTAGCCTCCATTTTCATTAATTTGTTGACATAAAAAACCTTCAAACAAATAAAAACTGGGGTTCTGTTCATCATTCCAGGGAGAGAACAGGGGTATTAAAATGAAGCTGCAGTATTTTTATGTCCCCAAATTAAGCACTGAACAGCCTTATCAATCCTTCCTCTTAAAACACTGAGGGAAAAGTTAGACATTTTCATCTGACATCTTTGTATTTCCCACTGGTGTTTTGTATCTTAGAAGTTAACATACCTTATATACCAGGACACCCTATATTTTACAGTTGCTATGGCAATTGCTAATTGGATATTGATTAGAAGAGTAAGTAGTGTTCTAAAAAAGCTAGGCAATTAGCTACACAACCCTAAGGATATCTAGAATAGTATTAACATTCACTTTCACTTTGAAAAATTTCTGTATCATCATTGCTTTCAGGTTATCAAACACTTGCTGACTGAATCTAACCCATTTTCAAATCTTTGCACCTCTGAGCATCCCGGTTTTTACATGCGGATCTGACACGAGCTGGACTACTGCAGCGTGGAGTTCAGTGTCTGGTGATTTATAGTTAGAAAGTTCTTGCATGCCAGCCTTCCTAAAGTCAACAAGGACACCTCAATTACTCCCCGGTGGATCTGGATTTGATTGTGAGAGGGGAAACATGGAAGAAGAAAGAAGATTGAGCTGCATCCAAGTCTATACACCACCTGGAATATCCAGCTCTGGAGCCCCTAGTGCAAGAGGAACATATACCTGTTGGAATGGGTCCAGAAGAGCACCACAAAGATGATCAGAGGTCTGGAACACATCTCCTACAAGGTTAGGCTAAGACAGTTGGGGCTGTTCAGCCTGGAGAAGAGAAGGCTCCTGGGAGACGCTACTGTGGCCTTACAGAGTCTGAAGAAGGCCTACAGGAAAGCTGGGGAGAGACTTTTTACAAGTGATAGGATGAGGTGTAATAGTTTCAAACTAACAGAGGGTAGGTTTAGATTAGATCTAAGAAAGAAGTTCTTTACTCTGAGGGTGGTGAGACACTGAAACAAACAGCTGTGAGTGAGACACTGAAAGCATAGCCATACATAAATAAATAGTATCTTTCATTCCTATATCGCCTGGTTTTTACAAGGACAAAAACATTTACATAGAGATTCACAGTACATTACCTGAGAAACCACTGTTATAAATGCATATGCAAGAAGACATCTGACATAATTACGATTTTAGTGTGAGGTTTTGACTAGATTTGAGTGTTTTTACAGTTTGAATGGCTTCATTCAGCATTACCTAGTTTATTAATTGGTTGTGACTGTTAAGTTTGTATAACATTTTGAACTAGTTAGTAATCCATTTTCCAATTTTAAGTTTAAAAGTCTGTTTAGAGAGTCACTTTTCTAGATCTTTGCTAAACTGAGCAGAAAGCTGGTGATCAGTAATGAAATTGTAACAGAGTTAGGGAGCTCAGAATAGTTTAATCTCCATTGTATTTTTTCATATACAAGTGTCTGGGTACTTTATAAGTGACAGCATATACTATACTTTCTGAAACCACAGTTTTTTAAAGCTATGTGTAGAGAAATATATGCCATTCAGCACCTATTAAATTTCACAGGAAATCTAAGTTGTTATTAAATCCATTGTAAAGGAAAAGTCTCCTGCCTCAGATTTCTTTACAAAAGAGATTCTGAAACAAAACCTGAATCAAAATATAATCCACAAAAACACCAGTAAAAACCTTATCTATCATGGCAGCATGACTACATTGGTCTTTTAATATAAAAAGTCAGGCAAAGAAAATGAAGTACTGCTCTTTTTAAAACTTTAACTGAGTGATGGTTTAAAGACAGATCCTGAGAATAACTGCTCAGTTATCAGTGTCTTTTACTGAGAGAGAAAATAATTGCAATCTTTCTTTATTTGATCAATATTTCTTCTTCTGTTCACAGATGAAACCTTATTACTTATTTCCACTAGTAAAAAATAGGGATTGGACTAATGCCATTTGACATGATGGTGATGCTGAAGATATCTCCAACAACTAAACAGGAACCAAAACCACAAGTAGTACAAAAATAAGTATTACTTTAGTTTGTATTAAATACTGATCTAATAAAGATGATCTGTCACTTCTTTATCTGTACAATTAAACCGAGGTATTTAGTATACATTGTATATTTTAATGATTTACAGATGGTACGTACTATTTATAAAAGAAAACTTTATTAAAAAAATCTCACCAGTGTGGGAAAACATTATCAATTCTGCTCCTCCACAGTAAAAAAATATGCAAAGGCATTTTTTAATGTTACTCTCAAACTACTTTCCCTGCTTCATAAAATGCCACTGGCAAAAATAATGCTGCTTTTATAATGTAACTGTAGTGACATATTTGTAAAGCAGCATGTAAGCACTCGTAAAAGGGTAATGACTTCCTTAAGTGATGATAAAATAAGCTTTCATGTAGAGATACACTGAGGTGCTACTGTTCATGTGCAACAATAGTAGCATTACCTATTTATTTCTATTTTCTACAACTAAAGATTTTACAGAGTAGGAATGGTTAGTATCTGTTTGGAGCAAGCCAGTTTGGGATATTATGGGTGCATCTACACTAGCACTTCAGTTCAAAAATGTAATTTAGAAGCAAATCTCTGTGTGGGTATATCTAGCCCTCGTAAATTGGCCCCAAGTTATCGTGAGTGCTCTTACGGTGTGTGTGCCAGGTTTATTTTGGATTGAATTAAACTAGAAGATATACTCATGGAGAACATCTGAAGTGCTGTAACCACATGGGACCATGTCAGTAACTTGCAAGTAAACATAAAACATGTACAGTTTGAAGGATGGAGACACAAACAGCTTAAAAATTTAATTTGTTTTTGTTGCTAACTCATAGCGTCTGTATTATGCAGCATGGATAATGTCACTAATTCTGTCTGTGTGGTGATGAGCACACTTTGAGGACAAGCACGGTGCCAGCTGAGCTTTTGGACAAATCACTGAGGGATTTTCACCCTTCCAGACAGAACTCAACAAAGAAATCCTTCCTTTCTCATTGATTTCTTATGGCATTGACAATTCTCTATTTATGTAAGTATGTGAAGCTGGATAACATGAATTAAGGGAAGAAAGTATCTCGAAAATACCTTGTTTCTACATTAATCCATTATTTGTAGATAGTCAACCTTATTTAGAGGCAATTCGTAATCACCAAAAGCAAGATGTTCATGGCCACAAGTGGGAGATACCTCAGGTACTTCATCACAGGTACCTCAGGTTAGGACTTCCAGTCTTTCGTGGTAGACTAAAAGGACATACATATACAGTTGCACATAAAGGTAGAGCAAAATTAGTAGAACTAGACAAAACAGATAAAATAGATCTGTGCAGATATTAAATAACAACAAGGGAACCAAAGCCTTTACCTTCGTTTCCGGATTTTGGAACAACAAAATTCACAAAGCTCAGAGTGAAGTCTTCTTATTTGAGTGGATCTGGCTATGGAATGATGTTTTTAGAAGAAATTAGTATATAAGGAAATTAACTTACTGGTAAAGGCTTCCTACTCCTAGCTGATAACTTTGCCAAAGCAAAATCTCTGCTACTCATTTTCAAATGTTCTAACCCCAGAGAAATGTCTTCTCCTCTCTTATAAGGGAAAACAGTGCCTCTAAATGAATTTCAAGACAACACACTTTAGCCATAAAGAAGTCCTAACTAATAGTAATTGGTGGCAGTACAAAACTCAAAGCTTAAATAAGCATTAAAAATACACTGAATATAATTTATTTAAAGATTTTAATGAAATATCTCATTTGAAAGGGATATTTGGTGGACAAAAGCTTTAAAGGAAGCATTTTGGTTCCAGTGTTGTTCACTGGAAAGATTTCTATGTCCCACGTGGAATTTTTGGTTAAAATGAGACTCGTTGACTTTATGACAGTCATCTGGCTGGGAAAAATTTATTGGTTCATCATTTCAGAACCTTCTTTCCCTTCCTTTTTGGATGCATGATGTAGGCGTGAACAAGTTTATTCGTTTATGTGAGAGTCTGGAAGAGCAAGAGAAAAAATCAGTTCTGTATCACACATCAAGAAAATCCAATACCTGTTGAAAGTGAAGGGCAAACATGCTGACCCTCTCCCTCTACTTCCTTACCTGCTTTACACATCAAGTCAGTCAACTTCCCTGAAGACTAAAGACTGAGTCCCTGTTCAGCTCCGTTAAGATCTGGCCTTACATCACACTAGTGTGTGCTAAATGCTGGATCCTAAAAGCCATCCCTCTCGTTTTCTGAGTCAATAAATTACTAATGACAGACAAAGAATGCCAGGTCCCACGAAAAGAGAGTGAAAGAGCACCATATCAGGGTGGTGAGTGACTTTGCAGGTGTGACATGCTTCAGGGCACTTTCAAGATGGACATTCAAAAACACTATACCAGTTAAACTGGAAAGGTACTACAAAGTGGATTGTTGATGTTCTACGCAATAATAATACCAATGTGATCTAATCCTCATGATGATGTCCATGAGTTCATTTAAACCTTTCAAGTCTTATTTCCCTGGTTCTGATAATGAGACTAACCACAGCCTAAACACTTTATTCAGCATCCCTTCTGCCATGGCTATCGAAACACAAGGTAGAACATAGGAAAATGTCTTTTATATAAGAAACCACTTATATAGAGGGCACAGGAGAGTGACTAAATGAGTTAGCGACAAAAGAAGAACATGTAGACACCCTATGGTTCAAACCATGTGTTTGAGAAGGAAACAAACCACCACAGTTGAGAAGGACAGAAACCAAAATGGGCAAAGGCAAAGAGAGAATGGCTGTGCTAATCAAAGTGATAAAGCCCTCACACAGTTCAGAACTTAAAAAAACAAATGATTGGACATGCCTGCATGTTGGCGTTCCTCAGAGAAGTCAGACAATGGATTTTGCTACTAATTTTAATATTCTACTTTCTCCATAAAATGTGAAATACGGGAGTGAAATACAAAGTGCAGACTCAGCACTGAGAACGAACAAGAACTTCAAGATAAATCTCCAGACACGTCAAGCCAACAATATATATAAAAATAACCATCAGATTTAAAAATCCCCTCTGTGTTTCTCCAGTTCTAAAGGTCTCCAGTGTAAATTCAAGACATCAGATTTCAGACTTTGTAGTATGAAATGATTTTGGTGTTGATGGAAGAAAAATGGAATTGGATGTTCTTCCAACCTAGCTCTAGCTTGTAATGATAACATACTTCAAAGGAATCTTTGAATTTGTGTTGTACAACACAAATGTATGTCTGGTATTTGCTTCCCCTAAAAGTCACCCTCCTTATCATAGACAGAAGAAAACAGCACACAAGTAAATACCTTCTCTCCAGGTAGAGGATTTAGTAGAATGAGTATCATGAATTTTATACTGGTTTGAGAACAGACATGAAGGTTACAGTTCTCACTGATCCATTGGTTGTGTGCAACACTCTCGCGGCACAAAGCAGTTACTGCAATATTTCTTCCATTGGTATAAGATTTCATTAGTGTTATAATGTAACTAAGGAGCTTAGACTACAGCAAATAAAGTAAAACTACACCTTTTTGGATAGGAAGACTCTGGGGAGGAGTTAGATGAGGCAAAAAACACAAACAGGTATAATGGATGAAAAAAAGGTGTTCAAAAGTAGTTTCATTTAAAATTGTGAGAGTTTCTGGGTTTATCAGGCCCTCACCTACAAAAAGCCAGCTTGAAGAAAAAAAGATTTCACTGTGCTAGAATTACATACTTTGTGTTTACCCTCTGCAACCTTTTACAGTCTCTTTATGTGATCCTAGCTGAAATACACCCACTAATGAAGAAAAAGAATAACCTTCTTACTTAATATATTTTCCAGGACATCTGCATGCTCCTAATCTCTTGGTGTACAAGCCACTGTGCAAGTCCAATGCCCCTTCATAGAGATTATGGCTTTCAATCTGCTCCTAAACCAGATGGCTTTATCCAAAAATGGATTGCAGGTAAGACTGATGGGGGAGGGACAATCTCCAAAGCTCAGAAGGTCAGTTTTGCTTTCAAATTTGTTTTGTAAAAACCGCAAATAATCCTGTGGTGAAGACAGTGGTAGAGATTTTCAGTGATGCAGCAGACTTAAATAGCATTTTTTGGTAGCAAGCCTGTTCCCAGAGGCTCATATTGCTGTACAAGAGGGGTAGAAAAGATGACTCACAATAATAATAGAATCACAGCATGATAGGGGTTGGGACCTCCAGAGATCATGTCCTCCAAGCCCCCTGCTCCAGCAGGGCCACCCACAGCAGGTTGCCCAGGATCGTGTTCAGGCAGGTTTGAAATCTCTCCAGAGAAGAAGACTCCACAACCTCTCTGGGCAGCCTGGGCCAGGCTTCAACACCCTCACACCAAACAAGTTTCTCCTCCTGCTCAGATGGAACCTCCTGGGTTCCAGTTGGTGCCCATTGCCCCTTGTCCTGTCACTGGGCAACACTGACAAGAATCTGGCCCCATCCTCTTCATCCCCACCCTTTAGATATTTATAAATACTGATAAGATGATAAGTACTTTTGACAAAGGGCAAGTCTTGAAAACCATCACTCCTTATAAACCAATGTATGCCATGTTTCTCATGACAAAAGCAATTTTGCATTTCGTTTTTGTTATCAGTATTGTGAAGAATAAGTTATTTCAGGGTGTCGGAGCCAAAGCTACAACTCCTTTAAAAATTCACAGAAAGAGCTGCTACTAGAGATTCAGTCACTGAACACAGATATTGTCACTTGAACAGGTCTGCACATCATCTTTCAACAATCTCTTATTTTGCAGCAAATCTATAAAGGCCAAATTTTGATTCAGAGTCTCCCAGTAACAAAGGGAGATCTAGTTTGGTTTCACTTTTTAAAATTATTTCATAGTTCTCTTCCGCATCTATGAACTACCCAAAATTGCGGGTGGATAAGTGAGGATTCACTACCACTGACCCAGTCCCTCTGAAAGGAAAAAGCTGTGTTAAAATTACATTACCAGGTGAGAACACCATCCCAGACACAGCCTTCAGGTGCTCTTTAGGCAATGAAGGCTGCTTGCAGTTACAGAAGAGCAGTCTGAAAGGGCTGTTGTTCAGCATCTCATTTTAGCCATTAAAGTCTCATCTCACACTATTTTTTCAATAGCTGTGGTATCCACCAACATCCTACTAGATACTAGTGCAATAAACCAAAGGTATACTGCTGCAGCCAAGTCTCTGGAAGTCTATTAGCTTTCCAATTAAAAGTGCGTAGCGTTAAACATGTCTATGTTAAATGTACTTCTTAAAAAGTCTACTTAATTATGAATTACAGAAATTTTTAATTTTTTTTTTTTTTTTTTAAAGCCAATCATTGCACCCCAAGAGAATATGTGAAATTCTCAGAGAAGCAGCACAGAGCCGAGAAAACAGCTACAGAGAGCAGCTGGTAGGTACCTATCAAAAACGAACATGGAGGCTCAAGCCTTGGACTTTTTTTTTTTAGCAGCATGTAATACAGATTGAGAAAGCTACTGCTGCAGAAAATACGCTTACAGTAACTTTGGAACCATTTTTGTTTAGGACAACGTACTGCATGCATTTGTGGGGTGTTCTGACACCTGGAGAAATAGAGAGGGCAGAATTTCAACTACTCAAATTAATCTTCATTAAGAAGCTTTGTGATTGAAGTGTAATTCGAAAGTGCTACAGGAGAATCTGCCCTACGGTGAGGTAAACATCAATGCACTTTACTAGTATTTGCACATCCTAAATGGGACACCTTAACTCAACAAAACAAACAAAATACTCTTCCGGTAACTAGCTTCCAGACATGTGTGAACTGAGATTTTCATGATGTGGAAGAAGCCACTTTACTGTGCAAGACAAAAAGAAAACAAATGAGGCAAACATGTGATCCAGTAATTTAAAACCTGTCTGAAGTCTCTCTTAACATCTGAAAAAAATATACAAAAAGTGCTTTATCTCAGAATTGAAGTTTTAAAAAATCAGAATGGATTGCATGACAGTTGTATAAGCCTCAAAGTATGTAGAGGAATTTGTGAATATGTCAGGTTTTTAGTAAAAAATTACCCATGGATATTCATGCTCTTTCTGTGTAAATTTAATATATGTATTTACTAAAAACCACTGCATTACTTAATAAAAAATAAGCAAAACGTATATGACTCTGTCAAACATTGATCAAGGTATCTTAGGAGGTAATAGTGTTTTACTCAAGTATTACAATAAACCCATCTGGGTTACAAACCAAAGTTTCTAGAACTTTCATTCATGCCAAAAACCTTCAGAGTCAGCATGTAAGAAGGAAGGAGGTAATCAATAACAGCCAAACCAAGAGTTTCACAAGGTCTTTAATTTAAATGTTTTAAAGCTAATTAATTAATTTTAAAAAAATCTCTTTAAATAGTTTTAAATCTTGTTAAATATCAAACACGTGGAATTGCTTCATACCAAGAGTTTTGTGATAACGCGACATAGAGATGACAAAATATTCTTTTAGAGGTGAGAACATGGTGCTGAATGGGAATAACTGAGCCCAGAGACCTGATCTTCTGGACATCAAGTCTATGTGCGTTTACAAGCCCTCTCCTGTTCACAATCAATGAAGTGTCAAGCAGCATGTCAAACAACCATGAGAGCAGCTGAAGCTAAAAGACAGAAACTGAAACAAGAATATGGCTTCAGCCTAAGAATAAAACACGCATTATTAAGACTTGGAAAAAATACAGCTTAGTCTGTGAATCTTTTTACCCCCTCCTTTTCCTAAAATCAAGCTATGTTTTATCCATACGAAATACATTGCTTTAATCTTGCTAATTTCTAATCCTAGGAGAGAAACTGATATAGCCTGTAGCATTGAAAATGTGTCCCGATCGTTAGATTTTCATTCCATCGGATATGTTTTACATCTACATATATAAAACATAAACCACAGTCAATGATAATGAATCCAATATATGTTTTACCAGTAGATAATAATAATAATGACACACTCTTGTATTATCAAGTAAGAAATATCTATTGTGTAGCTGCCTTTTATTGTAAAGACTATTAAAGTCAAGCAGAAATTTAATGGCTTTAGGAGAAGCTTTATTCCAGTCTGCAAACTGCTGTTTTGTAAATTAAACATCTACATGTGTTATTCTGCAGAACTGACTTTACCAAATCCTTTCAAGTTATATTGAATTCCTATTTTGAAGTTTATCTAATCTTTTACAGTGCCTTGAAGAAGCGTGCAATATAAAATTTGTGGCTGGGATTTACTTTACTAACCCACTTATGTTAAACATATCTTTTCTCATCAAATCCTATATGTTTTACATGCATCAAAAAATAATTACAGCAACATATTAATATCGCTAAGAGACTTGATATAGGCACTCTGAGGAATAACATTGCAGCCATAACTCAGATCTTGTTATCTTTGGGAAAAAAATAGATATTGTTACAGCAGTAAAAGTATACAGTATGTGTCTAATCAAGAGATGAATTTTAAATAAATCCCTTAAGAGGTCTCAAACATAATGAACTTAATGAAAATTAACACTGTGTGAAACAGAGCAGAAATGGAATCACAGACAGCATAAATCAGTGCTCAGACTGGAAGTTCTTAAAAGCTCATATTATAATTTTGAAAACAATTATCTTAAGAGGTCTTAATAACGAAAAAGCAATAAAGCTATTATAGCCATCCTCTGGAGTGCTCCACTTCACCTTGTTATTAAACTGTTAAAACACAAATAATGCGCTTCGGGCTGGATGACCTCCATATTTGTTAACATGAACCCTCTCTGTTTGAAAGCAAGGTCACCAAACAGGACTCAATCTAGGAGCAAAAAAGGTTAAGCAACTTAAACAATGTGTTCCAATATAATTTCAGCAAGGTAAGGATCAAACTCAATTATGAGAGATAAGAGAAAATAGATTTTTTTCCCCCTTTCATCATAATTCTGGTTACTATTGACTGATTTTAATACAGTGACTGTCAGGTGGCTTATTATTATTAGTGACTTGTTACTGTGATGTTTCCTGTTTATGAAGCAGATTAACAGGAGGATGGTCTTGAATAAGAAAAAAACAAACACTAGACACTGTTTTACCTATCTGCCTGGAATTTTTGCTGTCAATAAGCAACTCTAACCAGAGTTTATCAGCCTTTACAAACCGTATTGAAAAGAGCTTCACTTAGCATTTTTTTTAACAAGGTAGCGAGGACGGCATAATTTCCACTTTTAAATACTTTTTTGCTTTTGTGCCAAAACTGCCCTTGCAAAAGATGGCACCAGTGTCCTAGATTAAAATAGTAATTAAAGTGGGGTATGAAATTGACATTCCTTATATGAGACTCACTTTTGACTTGTCATGATAATACATGATAGCAGTAAAATCATACCAGTATCATCACCTAACTGAGTTCATTTGCAGCAGGAACATAATTATATAACAAACCACCTTACAAAGGCAGCGGTGTAGAGCCTCAATATTATTGATTTCCAGGAAGCATATCTTGAATGAAGAACTAGCTCCATCTTCACATGCTTCATACCTCGATCTGAACGAAGAAACTACCTGTAAGTGGCTGTTAAGTCCCAGCTACGCCTGCTGGGAGTTGTGGGTATGGAACGTATTTCATTTTGCCTTACTGTAGAGGTTCTAGAGGACAACTTGTTTGCTTTTACTCTGAATCTGAAAAAAACCTCATCTTCTGCAGGGATCCGCTGAAGCCTGGGCTGACACAAGTGTTTGCAGTGTCAAAATCTTTACTGCCCAAGAAAACCTTACACATGACTTCAATTCTACTAAATGGCACAAGCAAACTCTTCGCTGGAGCATTTAACTGAAAGAAACAGAAAGTTCTGGGGCTTCTCGATCAGACATAAACATATTTAAAATATAAGAGAAAAAAAAAGAATTCTGTGATATTTACCGCAATTTATGAAGTGAAGCGCTCTGGCAACATCTGGGACATGGACATCTCCCGAAAATGCTTGCATTTTTGGAGGCTTTTTACTGTCTCCCTGCAGTTGCATTTGCTAAGTTGCCCAAACAGCTTCACTGTCACTCTCCAAACCTCCAAAATGATTTAAGTCCCTCTTTGCCCCTCCTTTCAAGAGCACGGTTGCCTGAACTTCAGACCATTGGGCACATTTTGTCTCTTTACCTTTAGGAGTCTTCTGCTTGTGCTACCTGGTGACAATGTTTCACTTTTGAAAATGGAATTAAATTTACCCTGTTAAATATTTCATCAAGTAATTAGCTATTTTACTTTTAAAAGGGATAAATAAGTTCATATGTAACTTCTATTTAAGAACACTTTGTGCATATATTAACATCCTATTTTAATTGTCTCGTCTACAAACTTTGTAATATAAACATTTCAAGCTCAGAAGAAGTCTCTTTATGGGATACCTCTACAAAACCTTCCTGTTTTTACATATTTCTTAGGAAAAGAGTCGTCATAAATTAATCAAATATTTCTAGGAAGGTATATTGTTATCTGTTCCAATTTTTATATATCTTAGTACTACATTGAACTTCCTTCTTGATACCATTAACTCTCAGTCATTTAACAGTGGTCTTAATTGGAGGCCAAGGGCTCTGTGCTATTTGTCTTGTCATCATCAAAATCTGACAGTTTACTCTTATCCTTTGTTTTCTTTTAACTAATTTCTCATTTATAATTTTACTTTCCTTTTCAAAACTGTCTTGTGCTGGTAGCCCGTCAAATGTCTTTAAAAATCTTTTGCTTCATCTTTTGTTGCTCAGCATTATGCATTATTCTATTGACAAGCAGAGAATATTCAAGTATTTAAGAATTTAAATTTTTCTTTGCAAAGGCCATTTAAGATTTTCCCCATCGTTCATTTGTTCAGATGTAATAAAAAAATGAGATTGTTATTCATTTATTTCCATGAAATTTTCCTAGCTGTGC
>VZZY01007845.1:38403-88085 GCA_013400335.1 Eurystomus gularis | reverse complement strand
CCCCCGGCTGATCCCCGTTTCCCTCCCGTGATAGGTGGTGGCGGCGGCGGCGGCACCGGGCCTGGCGGCTCGGCCGGCCCCCAGGCATGCTGTATCTGGTCGGGCTGGGCCTGGGCGACGCCAAGGACATCACAGTGAAGGGGCTGGAGGCGGTGCGGCGGTGCCGCAGGGTGTACCTGGAGGCCTACACGTCCATGCTGACGGTGGGCAAGGAAGCGCTGGTAGGTCTGGCCGCCGCTGTCGCGCAGAGCCCCGGCGTACCGGGGAGTCGGGAGCGCGCTGGGCCGGCGGGGCCGTAGCGCCGGCTGGGGAAGCCGAGGGTGCGTGTGCTTGGCAGAAGGACGTACGTGACCGTCACGTACTGTGTGCTGGAGAGGAGAATTCACGTTGGTATCTTGTGAGAAGACTGGAGCGAAAAAAAAAATTCCTTCCCGCAATATGTTGACACTAGTTTTCATCTCAAGTCTAACCATGTGTGGAGAGTCTGAAAGGCCGCAGACCTTGTTTATCAAAATGGCTGACCTGCTTTGAAACAAAAAAAACCCAAAATGCATATCAGAAAAATACATGTTTTGGACCCCTGAAAGTCTGAATCAGTCCAAGCTATTGTGATGTACCTGCTGGGAATAATAATATGACCGTCTCACAGTTCCATGTGGACCAAGCTGTCTCACCATGTTGACACTTCCAAAACATACACAGTTCAGTCAGAGATGGGATCTTGAACAACATGGATTTAAGCTTTTTTTTTAGTAAACATACCTTATGGAAGAAGACAGCAGTAAAAATGTACGAATGATAACTAGTGGGTTCAGTGGTCATAGAAAGATAAAGTGTAATGTTGAAATAGTACCCAAAAAAAAGAGCTTACCTACCCACAGATCAGAGACCTCTTGGAATAAGCTGTGTAGTACTACACAGAGATGCTGCCCGGGCCTTGGGTGCCGTATAGCCACAGCGTGCTTGTGTGAAGGCCTGTATGTGCATACAGCATGTGAGACTTCGCTTGTCACCACGGTGTGGTTTCCAGATACAAGCTAGGCTAGAATATTTGGGGCCATCTCTGCTGTATCTGCCATATTTTGAAATGAAGATATACTCCGTGTTTTTCTGTTTGGTTTTTTTTTCAGTACACTGAAGCAATCTGAATTGAAATGAATCCATTAAAAACAAAATGCTGGTTTTTAGTTGTTGGTTAGTTGGAAATTTGCAAAAGAGACATGATTACTTGGCTATTTTTACTACACAAAATCTTCATTTGCTATTAAAAAAGAGATGGATTCCTAGCCAGCAGAAAAATAAAAAATAGAATAATAGAAAAGGGCTGAATGTTTTTAGCATGGTTATTTTGCAGGGCTGTTTTGTTTTTTGTTGGTTTTAAGTCTTTTGGAAACCTTGAAGTCCCAAAGATGAGGTAATTGGGAAAAGTGATCAATAAAAACAAAGTGAAAGATGCTGTCTTACCTGAAACTGTGTAAGAGTGAACAGAATAATTAATCACCTAGTGTTAATAATGCAGCCTAGGTTAGATACGAGTAACAATGCTGAATGGTTTATTTAGTAATCTGAAGATCAGCCTCTCCTAAGCAACATGAAAAGTTATGGGAAAGCTCTCAAGACATAAAGGACAGATTTTTTCCTGCAAGGATTTTCTAGAAATCCTCCTGTGCTGATGCTTTTAAAATCTCAGAATTCAAATGATGTGATTTGCTTAGTTTATCTTGTTGGCCTAAAACATCTCTTAAAAGCTGTTTGATGTTGAGCATGTAAATCGGCCCTCGATTTGGTGAAAGAACTCTTTGGATCCAGTGACCTCCCAAGTGAGTCTACATTTTAGGTTTTGTCAGGAGTGCTTTTTATATATTCTCTAATTAATGTGCTTTAATTTGCGTTATGGAGCAGTCTCAAAGCATGCAAATAGATTCCATTAGATGAAAGCAAACTGGAAAGTGTGCTTCTGGGAACGCATCTGATATGCTCTGTAGCGTGCATTTGCTTACAGTACTGGACTAAAGTTAGTCTGGTCCAATGGTAAGCTCACCAACATATTATACAGCAGTGTTACTGAGTTCTCAGCACCAGGTGCTTTTGCTTCACAGACCAGCTGCTGTTGTACTATACTACTTGCCAATGCACATCGAGTGGAAGACACCCAATAAAAACAAATGGAGCATCCGAATTAGTTGCAGTTTGTTTAGTATAGACCTCAACAGTACTCCGGAGTGACCACCAACTGTTCTGAATCACAGATAAAAGATTTGCTTATACATTTTTGTGGTCCCTTTTCTATCAAATCTGTCCAGGTTGCAGTCATTCACAAGGATAAGGTCCTCCTTTTACAGAGGTAGAGAAATTCGTCAAAAAATGGTGAAGAAGTAATCTTTAGAAAAGGGAACTGAACTCATTAACAGAGGTCCCGTATCTAGTACTCTAGCTATGGGATGGACTTTTTGGGAAGCACTACTCTGCTTCTGTACAAGCATGATGGTTCTCTTACCAATTCACTATTCTTTGTGGGCAAAGATGAAGCTATCACTGAAGACACAGGAGAGGTCAGAGGAAAATCTTTCTGGACCATAACTGACTTAATAGTTTTATCAATTTATTAATATTTGTAATACCACCCAAATTTTCTGAATACTGCTTAGAACAAAACCACCTTTTTCGTCTATGCTCTGAAAAAAACCCTTTATCTAATTATTTAATGAGCGTGTGAAATGTATGGTGACACAACTTACGGATACATTCAGGACGGTCAGACAGCATGCTAGAACTAACTAAAGTTTTATTACACGTGAGGACATGACAAAATACATGTTCACCTGCATACATAGTAAAGGATTTCTTACAGAGAATGGAAGATGAAGGATTGGTATGAAATCATTCCTTACATATGGTTAGTTAAAATGTACTAAGGAAAAATGTAAAAAAACCTCTAACTTAAGCAGTTAGGCTCAGACTTGTGAGAGGGGCACCTTATGGTTAAATTGACTGCACCCAGAGTCCACCCAGGTACCTTTATTACACAGGGGTGATTGAGCTACTTTTGAAGCAGCTCCTCAACTGACACAGAAGGCTTCAAAAACCAAGTCAGTATTAGAATAATGCACTTGACTAATTTTTTGTCAACTCAGGAGCTGCTTTATGGGAAGCTCGGGTGTTCTTGCAATGGGAGGCAGGGTTCTCTAAGACATGGGTCAGACTGATGGCAAGAATAATAAAGTTGGCCTTTCCAGTGTCCATTGTCTATGTTTTTGAGCGAGCAGCCAGAGAGATACAAACACGCTAAGTGTCTTCTTTTGGTGTTTCTTATTAATTTCTATTTCTAGGAAGAGTTTTATGGAAAAGAATTGATCTTGGCTGACCGGGAAACAGTGGAACAAGAAGCAGAAAGCATTTTAAAAGAAGCTGATGTTTGTGATGTCGCATTTCTTGTAGTTGGTGATCCTTTTGGGTAAGGCAAAGCAACACTTCAGTTATTGCTATAGCTTGATCACTCTCTTTTTTCAATAGGAAGAAGCCATACTGCATAACTGTAATTCTTTATGAAGAAGCTGATTTTCAGACCAGAAGCACTTTTGATGTCTTTTTGTGTATTTTATTATTGCATTAAAAATATACATGCAATTGTCTACACTTTATCTTGCTTTGGAGTTTCCTTGCCCAGATATTCATATAGATAGGCATGTGTACCCTCTAGGATACATAAATCTTTCCTTCAGCAGTCACTCATCATTTCATTCTCCATTCTAGCTTTCATAGGGAATACTTTGTTCCAGGTTTTCACTGTTAACAGAAGAAATTCTAGGATATCACATAGTTAAGAAATGTGCTATGTTTTGAGAGAGAATTCTTTTAGTTTCTATTTGTACTTATAAACTGCAGGTTTTATGCTCAGTTCTTTTAGAATGAATACTGATTGTTAGTTGTACAATGCTTCTGCTTTGGAATATGCTGGTTTTTATAAATCACTTAGGTTATTATAGATATCTTCTCGTTTGGGTTTATTAAGCCTTTTGTTTCCACTTTTTATTCCTGCTGAAAACTATAGTCTTTTTCTAGCACCAGAAGGACCTCCTCCTTCTGTCTTTTCAGTCGGGTGTCATCAATCTGTAATGTCAAGCCATACAGAAGAGCTTTTAGTCTCCAGCTGATTCAAGATTTATACCACAGTGTTAAGGGGCTCAAGAAAAATCAAATGCCTGAGCACCCTATTTGTGATCAAAAAGAGTTTATGAAAAAGAAGCAGAGTGTACATCTATTAAAAGTGGATCGTTTATATAAATACAGGTTGAAGGGAATTGGCAAGAGAATAGTATCGTATTAAATTAGTACTTATGGGCAGATGACACTGTATTTCAGAAATATTATTTATACTTTCAATGCCTGTTAACACTGAAATTAAGATTTGTGTAGAGCCATGTTACCTGTGCCCTTGTGCTCTGATCCTGTGACCACGTACACAAGGCGAATGAAACAACCTACATGGATTGAAATGTAGTTGCTAATTGTAAACAGTACCTTGATCTGCCTGTTACTAGTTTCAGTGTCAAAATACTTTGATTCTGATTAACATACTATATAACTATAGAAAACTACCCATTTTTTTGAACGAGTTGCTTCTCCTTAAATGTTTATGTTCTTAGCTCTTAATATTGCAGCTAGAACTGCTCCCATGCCCATATAGAGCCCTGAGTTCATGAGGTTACTAGGAAAGATTGCTGAATCTTTCTGTCCTAAGAGAAGCCATATGCGAGGAGGGTAGAAAATACGTGACTGAAGCTGATTGTAGAGTTTCAAGTGTATTTGCAGGTAAGAAGAGTACTTGGCAGCCTTAGGAGATCTCAGGTGTTGGTGGTTAAGGTGATAGAACAAGCTGTGTCCTCGTTCTTCTCACTGTTGTTCACTGCAAGTTTTTTTTCTGCATATGTGGTAACAGCTGTGGATGGGCTAGCAGGAACCTGACATTTTTAGTGGTATACTGGAAAGCCCACCTTCATCTAAGCTAGTGCTAACATTCATATTGCTACTACTCATGAAACATAAAATCTCTATCGGTGACAGAAAATACCAGTATAGCTGTGGGTGTGTAGGGCTGGCTCCGTGAAGCCTTTGCTGCTATTAGCTGCGTGCTTGTGAGGGCGTATCTGCTTTTAGCTGTAGTCATTGTGCATAGATCTGTTGGGAAAAAGTAGTGGTGGGAGCAAATTTCTGTGAGTAAAGCCAGCCAAATTTAGCTCCGTTCTAAGCTTAACTAGAATTTGCTTGATTATTTCATGATAAACTTGATCTCTCAAGCTTAGGCATTGCTAATTAGAGTAATTTGGCTTAAATATTATAAAAGTTGAGTTAGTCTAAGGATGTTTAAGTGCTGTATGCAGTTTACCTCAGTCTGTTCAAAGTTCTGGTTTGAGTGTGTTACTTTCCTGGCATGCACTGCTGCAGATGAGGGAAGGCCTGGCTGTGCAGCGAGTAAGGGACTGTTGGAGTCTTGTTGAAATCTGTGCCAAGTAGAGTCGCCCTTTACAGTTCAACAGATGCCCGACAGACATCTGTGGAAGACAAAGGATAGATGGAACTTTCCTTTTCAAGTGCTTGCCAAAGCTGCTTTAAAAAGTAACAATCGTGCTGGTGTTTTAATGATGCCAGAAAGCTGCAAAGAACTGTAACATACTGAGGATGTCCGTATTTTCAGCTAGAGAAGATGACGTATGAAAGCCTTACGGGAGGTTTTACTTTCCTGTAACAATTAGTCAAGTTATTGTTGCCCTTTTGGCCCCTCTGCATTGCCCTAGTTTTGAAGGCTTTAATTTTACTTTCAAAACACTGTAATGCTAGTAACACTTGGTAACCTTATCTTTTCAGTCTTCTAATTCCTTTCTTTTCTTAACACAGGGCCACAACACACAGTGATTTAGTACTACGTGCAGTAAAATTGGGGATTCCATACAAGGTCATTCATAATGCTTCAATAATGAATGCAGTGGGCTGCTGTGGTTTACAGGTAATGTTTTTGTGT
Source organism: Eurystomus gularis (assembly GCA_013400335.1). Taxonomy (NCBI): domain Eukaryota; kingdom Metazoa; phylum Chordata; class Aves; order Coraciiformes; family Coraciidae; genus Eurystomus; species Eurystomus gularis. The sequence continues at coordinate 82,066 of VZZY01007845.1, read as the reverse complement.
GTACGCTAGTCCACTACTGCTAAACTTAGCTTTGGTCTTCTAGTGCTGTAGCAGTGCATGTTGCAATCTGAAATTTGAAGATCTACACTCGCCTTTTCAGTGTGCTACATAGCAAAAGTCCCTTTTGATGAGTGCATGTGAAAATAAATAGTAACTTTACTGTTCTGTACTCTCTACCTTCCCTCTGCCCCAGGAGGCTTTGATATTTAAATTATTTTACAGATAAAGCCTCGCTCATGTTGGCTTCCTTCTACTACTTATGGTCACCTGATAACTTTATTCTTTAGCTAGGTTGTTACTCTGTTGAGAAGTATGCTGGTCTTGTCGTAGAAGGAATACGTGCATAAACCTGTCTATATACCCAGCTCAGAAAGTAATTAATTCCCAAAATCTTGTATATGATGCGTTCTTTCTCTCCAAGGTTGTCCCGTCTTCACTTTCTGCCCATCTGCTGAGAGAGGAGGGATTTGATTAGCCAAGGACTAGAAGAACAAATGTCAGATTTTGTGCTTCTTGAATGGCTGAAGTAGAAGAGGTCTAGTATCCCCTGTCCCCCAAGAAAATGTTTCACTACTTCCTTTTACACATATATAGGTCTATTATTACTTTTCCTGTATGAAAAATGTTACAGCAGTGTATGTATCGTAACTAATCGCATATAAATTAGTTGAAGCTTCCCTGCCGTATTTTCATTCATTAACATACAACCTGCCCTCTCAAGGTTCAGAATGATTCCCCGTGTATGGGAACCCCTCCACAAAGCTCCCGCTTTACCAAATCCGAGAACAAGCACAGGAATGTAAGCGTACTACAGAAAAGAGTTGAGGGTTTGGACAATAAGTTTTCAGCACTGAAGGAGGAAACATTCCTTCCTAGCTTAACAAAAAAGAACACAATCTTTTAAAATTTCAACAAACTGACACCCTCAGCTCCAATAGCCTTATTTGAATGCTGCCCAGCAGCAGATAATCTGTTGCAATAAGATGAGTATTATCTCTGGCTTTGATCACATCTGAATGGTTTAGAAATGCAGGAGCCCTGATCTGTCAGCTCAGCAACACTGCCTTGGCACCTGGTCTGAGATGTGAATGCTAATGCTAAAGGGAATGCAGCATAGGATTCGTTCTTTAGAAGTCTTCCTGTGAGCACTTTCTTAGTGATACCTGCCTATTGCTGTAAGACTTGGGCAAAATTATCTTTTAGGAAGGAAATAGGCTCCTTGGTGTCTAAAATCTACACGTACAGCAGGCAGATGTCAGCTGTTGCATGACTGCACTTACTGGGGTGGGTAACACGAAAGTTGAGGCTGGGACTCACCCTTTCCCCTTCTCGCTTCATGGTGGTGCAACATTTGTTTCTGCTGCCAAGCTGTTGACAGGTACTTTCCACTACCTGCTGTCTTATTACTGTTGGTTTATGTTCATTAGGAAGGACGATACAAGGCTTATATTCCCAAAGAGAGCGCGTGACTAAGTTTTCTGAAAATTTGCCTCCCCATGACTAGGCATAGGCAGGAGGAGTATAGAGCTTCTAGGTTAATGAAAAAAAAAAACCAAACCAAAAATAAGAGAGCAGAAAACTAACAGGCAATATATTGCAAACTGTCCGTAAGGTTTTTCACATATGCAGAGTTTTGGAGATCAGTTTACTGTTCCCTTATCCCGTGCTGAAGGGGACAGACCATGAAGGAAATGTGATGTTACTCGCTCCGGCATCAGCCCCGTTTTCCATTCTGGCTTGGGAAGGGCTGCCTTCTCATAAGGCAACATTCCTGTTGTGTGTGAAGCATTTTAGGAAATAGGGATCATATTGCATTACTGGATAGACTATAACCAACTGTATGTTTAACTCTTCATTGATCGTTTCAGGCATAAACAGCAAGTGAGGAGTATCTCACAAAGAAGTAGCCTGCGATTTAATTAGAGTTGTGGTGGAAGTTTGTAATTTCTTTCAACAGTCTTGACGTTCGTGGCTATCTCCTGCCATCAATTTAGTTTTGGAGTTACTGCGTTTCAAATTGCAAAGTTGCTGTCAAGTATAGCAGGGATTCCTCTTTTGCTTCACCACAGAAAAGGCTTGGCTTTTTTTCTTGTTTTAATCTGATTGTGATACAAAACCTCTTTCTTTCTTACTAGAGAAAAACAGGAAACACCTTTGTACGCTATTCTGAAAGCCATGTGCGTAGTGAGCTGTAACTGCTGATTAGAGCCTCAGTAAAATGCAGCTACAGCCCAGGCTGTTCACAAAAGAACATGTCTCTTGTCATCAGAGCAATGTTTCTTTGCAGCCAACATTCTGATCGTTGCAGTTTTCCTGTACAGCAGTGGGTTACTGAAGTCAGCAGAGCATTAGTGATGGTCTGTCACCTCCAATTCATGGATATATTTCTTGCCAAATTGTAAAGAAGGGTGAATATCTATTTTCAAATACTTCTGGTTTTTTTTACTGTCTCGCCCATTTAACAGAGTCAGTGCAGCTGTTTTGAAGGCTTTGTGTTTGTACAAAGAACAGGGTTTTTTTAGTTTTGAAAATGGAACTTTTTGAGCTTCTAGGAAGCTCTAATAGATTGATACAATGAGCAGGGTATAGTATAATTTAGCAGAGAAGTACCCACGGAAAGGCTGCAATTCTCAGAGAGCACTTCTAGCAGGTAATAACTAGTGAGACGGTTCAGTTTTCCTTATCAGCAGCTGCACTTCTAGTTCTGTAGTTTTAGAAAGCTTCGTATTTTAGGTAGCAGGCTTACCTGCCTTCTGCCACTGCTCGGCTACCCTGTGAGCAAGACATTGCCTTGGATCTGTCTGACTAGGATTCACCATTGAAGCTGAGAACAAAGGGAGACCCTAGCCTGACTTCCATGGCTTTGTCTGTACCCATACTCAGTTCTGCAGAATAGGGCTAATTGCCAAGGCTTCTAGCCCTAGAATAAAAAGGCAGAAAACTCAGAATCTCTAATTTACACCTTTTTCCTTCCTAATCTGCATGGCATCTGGGTTAGTTTGGAAAGGTCACTGGCTAGAGCGGTGCTCCGAGGACAGAATTCTCTCTGGCCCGGTTCTGGTAGCATATCTTTGAGGTAGCGGTATGGATGGTCAAAGTACGGTCAAACACATGAGGAAGGCCACATCACACTGACCTGTGTTGCACATGAAGGAATGATGCAACTTGAAATGAGCTGAGATAATGGCATTACTGTAAAAAAAGAGGATTGAGAACTAAAGGGCTAAACTGGAGGCAGGCCATGGGTGAGACTTCAGACTAAACCAAGCTCTGTTTCTTGGAGAACTGTGTTGCCAGTTTTGAAAGCATCTCCTTTATATTTTAGTAGGGTAGCTAGGAAAAAACCCACGTCATGGCAAAGACCTGTCTTTCTTTTGAGACATACCCGCTTTCCACCTGAATAGCTTCAGAACAAACATCTGTATGTCCTCTTGTTTCTTTCAGTGACTCATCTCGATTTTTTTTGTTTGCAGTCCACTTAATTCTTGAAGACAGTTACAGTTACTAAATAGTTTTGTCTTATCACTTAAATGCAAAAGCAGTGCTTAGTATGTTATTTTGGAGTCTTTACTGAACAGGTGAGTACATGTTCAGTGTCAAGTACAAAAATAGAGATGAGGAAGCTGAAGGATGCTATCGTTACTCACTGTGCTCATAGTCAAACAGAAAACCTGTAGTAGCTGCAGGAGCACAAACTCTTGAGTTCCACCCTCTGTACCCTAATCTTCAAAAATACTTTGTTTTAATGGGAGGGGCTCTACACAAAATATTTTTAATTCACTGACATTTAATACAAACTGTTTGTTGTTGCTGGTTGGTTTTCTCACTACCAGCTTCTGAGCCTTTTAGAAGCTGGCATTTATTTCTCAATTCAGGTAAAGGTTAAATCAGTGCTAGTCACACTACTTCATTACTCACAATTGCTGTTCAACTTAGTGCCATTTGTCACCAGCAAACATGACCCAGAAACATCTATTTAATCAGAACAGATTTTTTTTTCTCCATCTAGATATCTTCATTTCAGATTAGTAACCCGAGTGACCAGGGTAGGAGGAAATCATTGCTTGATACTGCTGGGGAGAGTCTTAGGAGGTTATTAAAGATAAGATGACATTACCTTGGAGGGAAAATCCTGTCCTGTCCAGGTTTGCTTGGAGTTTCTGAATCTTTTAATAGCTGAATTTTGTTTTGCTTGTGGAGTAGCTATTTCCAAAGTGCCGATACAGGAGGCAGCCGACAGAAAAATGTGTTCTCCCCTTCAGCTGCTTTTATGTGATTTGTCTCAGCTGCCTCCTGAAGACTGCAATCAGGTGGAGGGGGCTTCCCTCAGCCAAACATCCTTTTCTTCACAGTTCCTTTGTCTCTGGCACATACTAAGGGCGCTGGAGGTTTTTGGGGTAGCTGAGGCAATCTGTTGGCTTGTGATACAGAATGGGGTCATAGCCCTCTGTGTGCAGATGGTAAAAAAATTCAGTTTCATGTGAAAGTTCTCATGAGAGGCATTCAAAGTTGCTGAAGATCTGTGGTACTGAATAAGATCGTGTAAAGGGCTAGAGCTGGGCTTGTAGTTGTTTCATGTAACCAATTACAAGCAAAAATGAAGCTCAACTAATTCCTGGTACCTCTGTTGATGATTGTCCTACTTCCTTAGCTGTTCTCTGGCAACAGTGTGTAATATAAGGAACAGTAGGAGCCCTTTAACCTGGTGTATATGGGCTGGAGGGTTGTTAACTGGTGACAGAGGATAAGCGTACAAATCTGACTTGTTAGGTCCCTGTTTTTGAGGATGAATGTTGCATAGCATCATGCCAAAATTCTTACGACGAGGATAAATAAAACATGTCTTAGCTTTTCTGGGTATGTTCATTGGGAATTACCACGAGGCAGTCTGAGATAACGCAAGGTGCTCCAAATTCCATTGAGGAATAACCTTAGGAAAAAAGCCTCTTGGTATCTGTCAGTGGGATGTGGTCAGGCTGTGCGGTGTCTTCATTTTGTAGAACACGCCTGTCCTGTGAGAACTGTCTGCGGTGTAACCTGTGACCATCTCAACACAGGACCCACCTGAGTAGCGTTTCAATCCTACAATGTTTACAAGCGTTCGCATGTGTGTACAGCTGCCAGGTCTTCCCTGACATGTGTCCTCTTCTGAAGCTGTTTGAAATTTTAGGGAAGGAGGTAGCCTCATAAGTGCAGAATTGCTTTGTCACTGTTGCAGCTGATCCAGCAATAGTTCTGGGAAGGATGCTGTAAAAATAAATGTCTGCATTTTGAAATATTTACTTCTTGGTTTCTCTGCAGCTGTTGCCTTACTGACCTTTAATATTAATCTCGCATCTTCTCTCCTGCTTGCTTTAGTACTTTTTAGAGGGGATGAGGGATCTTCCTTTTTTAATTTCCCTATTTAGTTTCAGCTTGTTCCTTCTCTTTATGTCCTGTAATTTTGTGATGATTAGCCACACCAGTATTTTAAGCGAGGACTGTTGATCTGGACAGCTTCAGGTGTTTGTCTCATTCAGACTGACCATTAACAAAATTCTCAGTAGTTTCACTGACATTTCACTTGCGTGCAGGCTTTCCAAGCTGAGGTCACTGTACAGCACTTTTTCCTCTCATCATTTATTCTGGCCTCTCAATTAGCTGTTAATTCTGCTTATATAAACAAGTCAAATAAGGAATATCATTAAAAGAAGGATTAAAAATACTACCCGAAAACAAGCACCTCAGAACCAAAAGTTATCAGACATTCTTTCATATTACGTGTGTAAATAAAATGGGAAGTTACAGTTTGTTCTGGGGTGATGCAAGTAAGAGTTGAAGAACAGCTTTGTGCAGTATTGTGTGAGAGGCAGAAAGCTTGAGCAGGTAGAGCATTGCCTTCAAGTAGAGAGTTCTGGCTTCCTTTCCTGACTTCAGCTATTGCATTGCAAAATTGAAGCTTTGCTTAAGCCAGTTACTACTTGGGTGGGGGGAGGGGTATTTCCAAAGACTGAGGTCTTTCAAAATGACCTTTTGAAATTTTTCTGTGAAGTTTTTGAGCATTAGAGAGAAGGTAAAAAGGTTAATTTCCAAGCTAAGAGCATGAAATGTCTGTCCAACCATTTCACTGAGACCCTTTGAAATCCACACACTTTTGTGCCCCAGCAGAATGCAGCACTCTGAAGGAATCTGATGATTAGTGCAAGTGTGATGCTTGAGATGTTTTAGCTTGTGCAGAATAGATCTTGCCCACTCCTAAACCCCAGCTGCTTAATGTCGAGTGCATTACACAGAAGACTGCTGTGAAACTTCATTTGCTGTTGCCTCTCTTTAAAGCCATGCCAGGAACCGTACAGCCTGATTGTTTCGCTGAAAATCTGCAGAGCTCTTCATTGTCTTAGTAAACTTCTTAATAATCTCGAAGTCTGACATTAATCCTTAGTTGTGTTGTAATACACACTTTGGTTAACAACCACGTTACAGTTTCATTCAAACAACAAGCATGATTTCTGGAATTTTTGGGCCCTATTCAATATGTTATGGTTGGTTGAAAGAATGTTTCTTAATTTCAGTGGGTTCTGGCTCTAGTGGACCTGCTGTCCTCTGTAACTGCTGAATCCTTAGAGCAGTAGTGGAATTTTTGTATTTACTGCTCTCTGCAGCAAGGCTTTTCTTGAAAGTCTGATACTTCATGCTAGATTTCAAGAGGTAGAAATTAGAACACAGCACAGGAGACTGCATTAGGAACAAATTAAATCTGCAGGAGGTACAGGGAGAGAGTTAAAAATGCAATTCTGATACAGTTATATGTTGATTCTTTAATGCAAGTTTGCTCAGGTGGAAGAGCAGTGTCAATGTTTGCATAAATGCCACACGTTTGCAGAGATCAAGTCTGTAGAAGTGCTTATAAGGTAATTAGAGGTAGCCAAGCACTATAGGGGGTATCCATTTAGTGCTTCAGTTTCAGAGCATCCATAGATCATTGGTGTACCAAAAAGTTTCCAAAGCAGTACTTTCCCCTCTTTAAAGTAAAAATATTTGTGCATTGATGCTAGGAAATGTTTTCTTTAGAAGCTTAGTTAGTAGAGGTGTTCAAGTTGCAAAGGCATTTTTAGGAGGTTAAAATGTGCCCCGTTCCATCTTGTTGGTGTAGAAGCCACTTCTGTGCTGTCCAGGTGCTGAGGAAACAAGTGTGTTTGTATGATACCCGTCCTTTGTGAAGGTATCCTGAAGTTATTTCCGTTGGATAGAAGGCCATTTCTGACAAAAATGTTTTATTCTTGGTGACATTGAGATGTCAGTTTTGATGCAAAACCTGGTAAACAAAGGACAGATTCAGTGAATCTGGCAGTGCTTGCACAAAAAAGGTAACTTGCTTAACTTCTTGTTGGCAAAGGTGATGGAGAATCTTTGTAATGAACAATGGAAAACAGGAAAATAACAATCTGAACAGGTGCTGTAGGGTAGAAAGCTGAATGTCCAGCTTGTTTCTAATATGTGGCAGAGTGCTTTAAAAGGTCTGATTCCCAGAAAATTACTTAGCAGAAAGTAACAGTTTGCCCATTCCTGCACATCCTTTTATTTGCTAAAAGGCAGAGGTGGACGTTTCTCCCTTTTCAGGTTATCAAAATGCCAAAGGGACTGGGATAAGATTTGAGGTGAATTGAGGCCGCTTTCTGCACTGAAGGAGGGCTGCAGCTCTTTGGGAACTGACTGCGGGGCTTTGGGGTGCAGAGGGTGAGCCACTCAGTGAGGTTGGTCCCGGGCGTTTCAGCATCGGTGACTGGAGGTGTACTACCAAGGAGATCAAAGGTTAACTTGCTCCCAGGTGCCTTAACAGTGAAGGGGAGAAGGAGAAACTCCTCGTTCCAATAGTTTTTCTTCAGATTTGATACAAAATGGGGAGTTCAAGTAGTCACATGAAAACCAGGCAAAACATAGCTTGTTTGGTTTTTTTTTTTTTCTTTTTGTAGATCATAGCCTTGAAATCGTTAACAGGTTACATCAGGAGCAGTTCATTTTGTTCGACCTATATTTAGCTTACTGGAACAACTTCAGGTTGTGAAATGTATGCTGTGTGTTCTTGTCCTTGTGCTAAGATGAAATATTTAAAAGAGGAAATGTTTTCAGTGATATTCCAGGAATCTTTGAATAAACGCTGTTACTATCAGCATGAATGGTTAAAATGCGAGCTTTTGGTCCCTTGAAAACAAACATTTTTCTGATTTGATTCCAATTCTGCTCTGCCAGCATAAAGAAGTTAAAACCACAACCTAATGCCAGGTTAAAATAAGTATGTGTAGGGAGGGGAATCCCCAGAGGGCGCAGAGCTGCTTCTGCACAGGGTCCTCTTCTCTGCTAACAGCAGACGCCGTGCCTCCTGTAGTGGGCTTGGAAAAGCAGTTTTTCCTTCCAGGTTTACAAAGAAAGCGGGGAGGGTAGTCCATACAGCCGTTGTTTCTCTAGTGGGCTTGAGCAGACAGAATATTGGCAGGCTGTAAAATCCGTCTGGGATGGCCCCATTCCAGAGCTGGACTGACTAGAACTGATGCATGGTTTTGCTGTTTTTCAAGTAAGTTACAAAAACTTCCAGGCCGAACGCTGCCTTAGCTTACATATGACTTTCAGTTTTGCATCACTGCAAGTGCTTGTGAAGACTGTTGCTTCAAATGTCTTCACCAAGATTAGGGACTTAGGGTAACACATAATGTAAAAACTGGGAATACAATCCGAGTATGTTTGACATCGAATCTTCTAGCAATATTCTTCTTACCATATGCGCATTGAGAAAAGTTGCAGCTCTCTGCTTCATGCACAATCTGTCCCTGTCTTCTGATCTTCACATCCACTGTCTCTTCTAGACTGTAACTTCTTTTGCATGGTACAGCTTTCATCTGCTGGAAAGCGCTGCTTTAATACAAATCCTACTGTATCGGTAGAATCAAAACACTGTAAGTATTGCGGCAGTAGTAGAAGTCGCTTAGACTTAACCAAAAAAACGAAGTAGTAACTACTGGTTCTCATGCTAATCTTAAAATGTTTTGCCTTTAAAAGGACTTCAGAATGAAGTAAAAAAGAACAGAAGGTAGATTGAAAGTTAGTTATTATCTACGAAAATGCGGACATAGATAAAAACTTTACAGGTTGTTCTTTAGCTCTTCTTTAACATGCTGTACTGTTGGGAGAGTAAAAGACCAAGAGCCCATCTCTGTTATGAAGAAGAAAAAACAGTTCAGTAGTTACAGATTCTGTTGAAAGGAGGGAATGCAAAGGAACGCACTAGAACTAGCCAGGAGATACAGAGAAGCACAGGGCTTAAGTTATTGCTTAAAGGAAGCAATAATGCTTCAAATTAAATTCCTTCCTTAAAAAGAAGCATTCTTTTTAATGCAGTGTTTTGTTGTGCATTGCTGAAAGAGCAAACTTCAGCATCTTGGGGGAGAGCGGCCAGTTGTTCGTGATTACCATAGCATTTTTTTTATATGCTCTACTAATTATTTTTTTCTTATTGTGTATGTGTGTTATTGCATTTGCTTTGTTTTACAGTTGTACAACTTTGGAGAGACGGTTTCTATAGTTTTCTGGACAGACACATGGAAGCCAGAGAGCTTTTTTGACAAGATTGAGAAGAACAGGCACAATGGAATGCACACACTGTGCTTACTTGGTAAGCAGCAGCTCTCCCGGTTCCTTAGCTACCATCTTCCACAGTGTCCAGAGACAACAGTGGTAGGCATGAGACGAGGTCTGTGATTGAACAAATGTTCTTAGCCGACATGTGTCTTTGAAAGTACACCAAAAATTGGAGTGTTAGCATATGTGTACTTAGAGTCAGCTCAGCCATTATTCATGCTACAGCGGACAGGAATTTCTTAATTCCTCTTCAAAAAATCTGCAAGCAATGATGCCTTTGTAGAAGTCAAATAGGAGCAGGAGGCCCATATTTGATCTAAAGATCAGTGTGTTTTCAAGCTAGATCAAGCTGGGGATCCAAATCAGATTGCAGTGACTGGCAGCTATCTTTTACTGACTTAATGAGGTTGGAGCTCAACACGTTTGACTGTCTGGGGACAAATCATACATGTCACCACATTTCTGTTTTGTAAGGTGATATTCCCTTTCCTAAATTATCTCATCTAAGGACGTTTTTGCCAAAGGTGATTGTCACGTGAGAAGCTTCAGTGCTGCACAAAATCCTTGCTGATCACGGAGCTGCAATGGAATACTGCTCCCAGCTGGCCCCTGTCCCCAGGCTCTCCCTTGGTGCTGTCTGAGCTTTATCCTACCCAGCAGTCCTCAGCTAAAAGCCACTTTGAGTAACTCTACAAGTCTAGGTAACTCCTTAAAGGTTGTGGAACTGCCTGCATATAAACTACACGGCACTTGCGTATTTGTGTATAAAATGACATACCTTTCTGTATCGTCTTTCAGGCACAGCTGGGATCTCTCAGTGCTAAATAAATAAATATCTTTAAGAAAAACAAATTCTGTGGTAACTGGAGGAATCCTGAGCAGGAAGCAATTTAAATGTGTGAGCATCACTGCACATCAAACTTTCCAATGCCTTGAAAGTTCTTTGTTTTCAAAACTGGCTAAAAATCAGAATTCTGGTGATTTGCCTTAAAGAAGGGTAGCTTCACAACTGTTTTAAACAAGGATTATTACAACTACAGTCTGTTAAAGCGTTCTTTGGGTATTTTGTATAATTATTTCTATGATCTCCCTCTTTAATTTTTTAATGGGGTAGTGAGAAAGTAAAAATTTTGAAACAATAAAATGGAATTGTAAGTCTCATGTTGCAGGGACAGTTGTGGTACCTGCATCTAATTGTAGCTCACAAGCTGGAAATTACCAATTAATTGGTCATTCTAGTCTATGTATTGATTGTTTCTCCAGCTAGATTAGATTACCAGATAAGCCAATGTGACATTAAAAGGTTAGGGCTGACAAACTGCTGAACTCCAAGTGACTTCACAGACCTGTCAGTAATTTGGTAAACTGTGCACCAGTAGTCCCGCAGTTTTGCACTTTAAACCCCTTTCTCCAGAGTCACTTTGGTTTAGGAGTTGATGGTATAACTTAAGCCATACTTTTGTTGAAAAAATCAAGATTAAAATGTATCCAGCTTTCACTATGACAGTGTTTTGGGGGCATTTGAATACAGGTAGTGTCCTGTTGCCTCTTGGAAAGATTGTGGTCAATTAGTTTCATAAAATTGCAGATGTGCAGAGTCTTACCTAAATCCCCTTCTCCATTTCATATTTGCCCAAATCCTTTTTTTTTTTTCCCCATAACAGAAGATTGTTCTGAATTTTGATTGGGACAGGAAGGAAGTGCTAACGAAAGTCAGGTTCCTGCACGGCAGTGATGTAATCGCTGTCGAGCAGTCATGTTGGTTTACCTTCTGTGAACACAATGTGCTCAGGAGTAGCCCCAATACCTGCTGTGCTTAAACATGCTGGCACTTACCTATCCTAGGGTAAATATGCCTGCTATTTGTATACTTAGCAGTATTTTTATTATCTATGTTGCTCTGAAATCTGTGAAATTTGTCCTATCTTTGGGTAAAATCACACGCCTAAAATCACAATACCTTATGATTAACATATGAACCAGTAGAATGCAATTCATATTCCTTTTTCCTGTAAGAGATAAAATGTTACAAAGTTTATAGAATCTGCTCATTAAATTAAGCTTTACCTACACAGAAAACTAAGTGGGCATTTTGTAGGGAACCTGCGTTGTAATACCTGTTTTTTTTCTACAGATATTAAAGTGAAGGAGCAGTCTATGGAGAATCTAATGAAGTGAGTCACCATTGTGAAAATATATTTACACACGGTATATTTACAAAGGGTTTTCTTGTACAAGGAACAAAGGTGCTTTGCCCATAGTCTAGTACTGAACTTACCTGCCTTCTCCTCTTGTACTTCTCAGTGGCCACAGTCTTTTCTCTCTTACAAGGAATGGAACTTTTTTGTTCATTACAACAGGAGCTGGCTTTATTTACAGTAACAGAATGAAGCTGCACCAGACCGTGATGGGTTTTGTAATTGTTTCTGTGAGAAGCATTTAATCAGGACAGGGCAAGCTTTCCGCTTGGCAGATGAAGTGTCATTTTACTACAGTTCTGTCCCATCCTGAAACAGATGTAATAGCTGAAACAGTGTTTGAATTAATTCTTCCTTACACTGGCTAGGAGCAGCGTGAAGTACTGAACACATACCACCCCTTTTCAACAGCTAAATAAGCAATATATAGAAAATGCTCTGAAGTTCATTTCACTGCATTCAGAAAAGCTCTTGCTGCATCTTGATCATCTCTCGGCAATCCATGTTTTGGCAGCGGCGAATATAAATGGTTACTTGATATGCATGCTGGAACTCTGGTCTAAATCAACATTTGTGAAGTCTCCCAGTATCATTGAGGTTTGTTTATTCTGGAGTTGCAAAATAAAATCTGTTTGACTGAATCCACAGCTGGCAAAGAAGACAGCATCTTATTTAAGAATGTATTTCTAGTCTGTAATCATCTGTCTACAGGGCATTTGACAGAAAAAACAGTAGTTTGCCCTTGAATTTAAGTCTAATACATCTTTCAGGAGTAGCTACAAAACCCGCACATTGCTTCCAGCAGCTGAATTTGCTTTTAAGGCTCAAATGAACTGCTGGCTGGAGGCCCTGCTGTTGTACAGGTGTGGTGAGGGCACAAGAGACTTCTGTCTTCCTCAAGAATTCCACTCTTGTCTAAAAGGCCCAGACCAAGAGCCTGTGCCTGCTTAAGTTCAGTTGGCTCCTGGTCTAGTGGTTTCTTAAAGTAAACTATAAGAATGCTCCGGATAATGAAATGGGTTATATGTGAAATTTCTCTACGTCTCATTCCCTGCAGAGGAAGAAAGGTTTATGAGCCACCGCGCTACATGAGCGTCAGTCAAGCTGCAGAACAGCTTCTCGCCATTATTCAAAACAGGAGGCTCCAAGGAGAAGAACCAGGTATTATTACCGCAACATTTCTGGGTGCTACAGCCCCTCTCAAGTGACGCTTATTGATGAGCCTGTGAACTCTACTCCCTTCCTCTTTATCTTTGCGTTCTCTTGCTCTGCAGTGGAACGGGGCTGCCTTAAATCCTAGTCATGAGATCGATCTGGCAGAGCTTGAACGTAGCGTAGTTCAGACAGCACAGACGAATGAGCACTGGAGGTTTAGTCAGACTCAGTGTTGTAACCCTGGACTGTTTCTATCCATCTTTAACCGTGAGCTCTTTGATCCATTAGAGTTGCAGGATTCTGAGCATTCTAGATCAGCCAAACTTCAAAAATGTCTGTTACATTTTATTTAGACTGGTCGCACTCTGCTCTACCCCAATAGTAGCATGAATCCAGGTTAACCCCACGATGCAGAACCCTGATATTGACCTTGAATTCTTAACGCTAGTCAAGAGCAAACTGTGAAAGATGTTTATTGAGACCAGGGGTGAAATCACAGCAGCCATAAAGATGGCTCGCTCAGCCGTGTCACCAAAAAATTCTAATCCCTAAGATACGGCTTCATTTTCTTTGAAGAACAAGCTTCTTTCTAGGCCACTCCAGTGACTTCTTAATTGGAGGTTTAAGAAAGCAGCATTAAAGTTTAAGCATTTAGATACTTTTATGATAGGACTATTAGTCAATGAATGAAGCATTTAATCTTCTTTCTTACAGAAATCACTGAAAACACCGTATGTGTTGGCCTCGCCCGTGTGGGTGCTCTGGATCAGAAGATTGCTTCAGGCACACTGTACCAGATGTCCACCGTGGACTTAGGTGGTCCGCTACATTGCTTGATTGTTACAGGCACCACACATCCTCTGGAATTAGAAATGCTTAAGCTTTTTTCTGTAGATAGTTCTAGTTTTGAAAATGATGCATTTCAAAGGACCAAAAAATAAAGCGCTGCATTACAATTTTTTTCTCTTTAACTTCATGACAGCAGAAAGTTATTCCTGTGAATATTTAGAGCTTGCCCAAGTGCAGTTACAGTGTGTACTGCTTCGAAAACAGCACTGTAGGAACATGGACCTGTTACACCTGAGGCTACAAACTGCAAGCTGCACCTGCTGGTCCCAGCTTCTAACACGTACACACCTCTAGAAACCTCTAAACCTTCAAAGCCCTTTGATTCAGTCTTTGGTCAATGACTAGGATAAGGAGAGCAAGTGGAGAACTGAAGTGTACCAGGTACCCGTCTGGCATCACTTGTGCTGCGGTACGTTAACCAAGCCTACTGCAAAAGTAAGTGCAATTTAGATGTTAGATTTTGCTTTTCAGCTTCCCAGAAACTTAATCGTTCTCTCATCAAAAGAAACTATTAAAACCTGTTAGGTCTGTATCTCTCTTTACCCTTGAAAGAGTGGATACAGACAGAATGTCTAAACCGTAAAAACCAAGAACTGACCCTTTGGACAGTTGTTGAAACAGAGGGAGAAGATGCACAAAATTTATTTCAGAAAGTTGCAACTCAAAATATAACTGGATTTCTTTATGTTAATGCTACCATTTATGAAGTGCTGGACCCAACCTGCAGTAACCACAATTAATCTCGAGCCCATTCTCAGAAAACAGACTGCAAGAACTCTATAGAATCAGCTGGTGGATGATGGTGGTTGCTGTTTCAACCGGTCTTCACAGTATGTATAAGAAAAAACCAGACCTGTATGCACTTATTTTTAAAGGAAGATTTATTGGAAAGAAATCTGATCCCATATCTTTTCAGTAATACAGGACATTTAACATTTTATATAGACTGTATTCAAGTAGAAAAGTTTACATTAAAAATGTCTGATATTGCACTTGGGACAAGTCATGGCTAAGCTACTAACATCAGCGTTCAAGAACAAGGTCATAGAGTCTTCAGAATTGTAGTGAGCTGCCTTGTGTCATCCTTAAGATTTTTCCAGGTGTTTTGATATACTCAAGATCACTGCGAGGAGTAACTCTTGTGCTTTGAAGGTAAAGGCAAGCAATATGCTGTATGCTACCAGGAATTATTTGGGCCATGTTTTCATTCACAGTATTTCATACCGCAGCCACAATACCGTAGTGCTCCACTGAACTCCTTTACAAGATCCCAGCACACACACGAACAACTTCAATGCACATGAGAAGTGAAACGCACAACGCCTTTTACACGTTATTTCCGCCAAATTGCCGCAGAGGCGGGAACCTCGTGGCTCACTGCAACAGACAAGTAGATGAAGCAGGGTTTGCACAGTGAGACAGGTAGTCTTCACGTGCCAGGCACAACAGAAGCGTAACTGGCATCGTTTCACATCACGGCAGTCCCAACAGCGATGGTCACTGCAACAATGGGGGAGAAATCCAAGAGGGAATCCCGGCGAGTCGCAGGTAAGGGTTTT
Source organism: Eurystomus gularis (assembly GCA_013400335.1). Lineage (NCBI taxonomy): Eukaryota > Metazoa > Chordata > Aves > Coraciiformes > Coraciidae > Eurystomus > Eurystomus gularis. The sequence goes on along the minus strand of VZZY01007845.1, from coordinate 66,693 downwards.
CATAGAAGCGTAAAGGAGGAATTAGCCACAGAATCGGTATTAAGAAGCAGAGAAACAGATTACTAAAAAAAAAAATTCATAAAATCCCTCAATACTTGTTCTCAAACACGCTTACAAGGGGTGGGATAATCAAGAATCATTGTAAGTGGCAGTCTGATGGCTGCTGGGGAGAACATGACGGGGTTTAATTAGGAACTGAAACCCTGAACTGGCATTTAAAGATCTTGTCACGTGAGTATTGATTAGGATTTGCACTGTAAAGAAGTATGAAGGTTTCTGCAGTTGAAATCTGCACTGTGAGAGAAAAGCCATGACCTTCACAATTTGATTGCACAGCGGGTGCACAGGGTGGAAAACTGGGTTCAGCAGCAGCTTCTCCTCCCTCTTGCATCTTGTTTACGTTCCCAGAAGAGGTTTACTTACAACAGTAAAAGATACCCTTTCTTTCCTTCACCTTGAAACACAGCTTTACTTCAGAGAAAAAATTACAAACGTTAAGAGTCACTAAGATCCATTTTATTAGTAGCAGCAGTTTCAATTTTTAGGTAAAAATAGTGTTAGCAGCTCCTCCTAATGATGCAATTAAACTTTCATTTTTAGTAAGCAGTATTGCATACAAAGCAGAGTCAAATATTTGGAGCAGCACTTTTCACCTTAGTTTAGCAAATGACAGGAGTAATCCAGCTCTCTGTAGGGGCCCTGTTGATGCAAGGAACAACTACCTGTATGTGTAAGGCTTACAAGATTCACCTACAAAGCTCACTGTGCATACTCTTACGAGTAGTTTTCTTCCACTATTACTGTGACAAATATTTGGGGCATTTTAATACAGACACTCGGTAGCACTTGTCTTATCTTCATACTTTGCTGTAGGTCCTGTAAAACAAATCAGTTTGCAGGCTTGGTCTTTGAAAAAAATACGGTTCTAGGTTACTGTTTTCAGCCACTGAAACATCCCATGAAGATAGACAGTAACCCCACGGTAAGCTTCAGCGACATGAAAACATGAGAAAAGTCACTTTGAAAACTTGGTTCACAATTCAGTACTGGATACCTGGAAGCTGAGTTTTAGCAGATGATCTGCAGACGTTCATCCATCTCTGGATATCAGTCGTCCACACAAATCTTTGTTTAAATGATGCAATGCATCTCCAATAAAGTGTTAAAAGCCAAAGTGCTCTATAAGCAGCCAAGTGTTCAGTAATTAGCAAACCAAAATAATGGTGCTTTGATGCTCAGGATAAGGAAAGCTGCACTTGGAATTGCGTGGTTTGTGCTCTCCTAAAACCTGAGCAAGTATCCCCTTAGCTAGTGTGAAAACCAAATCAGACATCGCTGTTTGCTGACATACTAGATGTGACTGTACCTGCTGGACACGTCTTCTACTGTCTTTTGTAGACTTTTGTGATGCATACCCTTTTCCAGAAGGCCTAAAAAGGCTTAAAGTCTACTTTGAATCTGACTTCCCTACACTATCCTCAATTGTACAATTTGTTTGTGAAATACATTTCTTACTATAAAAACATCAAGTTGTCCATAAAAATAATGAAGAAAGTGCTCTCTTGGTTAGAAAACTGACTTGTACATAAGCTTCCAACAGTCAGATAACTCATAATAAGCAACAAAAGGATGTCAAACGTTACTAAAATCAGTATTGTGTAATTATAACCAACTTAAAGACTTTTTCCACTCAATTTCCCATATTTAGAAAGTCTGTAGATGTACTTAATGAAAAACCACCACCACCAAGCAAACCCAAGTGTCACTTGGGCAGATTCTCACAGGGAAACAAGGCACAGGAGTTATTACGAAAACTCCAATAGTGGCCAAGCTCAGCAACTTGGGCAGCACTACAGTTTTTCAGCAAATCCAGGAATACTCAGTCCCAAAACATGCTGGTATCAAAATCATTTAAAGCAATGCCTGCTCTTGGATCATGACACAATTGCAATGAACTTGGCTGGTGCTGCTGGCCTTTAAAGTGGTATCGGTTAGTCTTCTCTAGCCTCAAATAGCAGTAATATTAAGTATAAAACAATCAAGAAATCATGCTGTCAACCGACAAGAAGCAGTCTATACACAACGTACTACAAAACAATGAGGGATCTCTCCCCTATACTCACAGCCATATTTTAATTACCTTTTCTGTGAACATATATGCGAATGCTATCTTAAACTGCAATACTCAAATCTGCTCGACAGATTCTTGCACCCTGCCGTGCACCTTTCAGATCCCGTCCTCCTGTCAGCAACTGCAGGCCCAGCAGAGCATCTGCAAGGTGACACAGGGAGGTACCTGAGCAGGTGCCAGGCAGGAGGCCAGAAGAGAGATGTGGAACAGCGCAGCCAGCTGAAAGCGCGCTCCGCACCTGCATCCCCAGGAGAAGCGAACAGGAGCAGGAAACAGCAACAGGGATAAAGACTGGAAGAGACTGCAAAGCTTAAAAAGCATCATGTATGTGGCTTTTTACTGTTATTTTTCTTTACACCCGGTTTTCAGTTCCAAGCACAAGAGTACACCCGCAAGCTTTGTACAAAACTAACATTCACTTTTCAGTACATTAATCTGGAATATTCAGAAACCACCTATCAATTTGGCAAAGCCCTGGTTTCGGCTGGGACAGAGTTAGTTTTCTTCCTGGTAGCTGGCACAGTGCTGTGTTTGGGATTCGGGATGAGCATGATGTTGATAACACACGGATGTTTTAGTTGTTGCTAAGTAGCTCTTGTCCTAGTTAGGGATTTTTTCAGTTTCCCATGCTCTGCCAGGGAGCAGGTGGCACAAGAAGCTGGGAGGGAGCATGAGATAAACTCTTTTTATCTCAACCCAGCAGTTTTGCTTTTTTTCCCCCCTCTCCATCCCACCAGGGGCAGCAGGCAGTGAATGAACAGCTGCGTCGTGCTTACTTGCTGGTTCAGGTTAAACCTCAACAGGCAACCATCGTCTTTTCACATTAAAAGAGATCAAAATTCAGGCGCTATATAGGAATGACACAACAAATGCAAGAAACTCTTAATCTCTGCCATGAATTCAGCAACATCAGTGGCAAAACATTTCTGCAAATGAATCTTCATTACTTTCATAGTGCCTAGCACTTACACCACAGACATTGTCAGCTTCAGGGAGGCCTTGATTTCAGTATTATCACGTATCAGGAACCAGAAGAATACTGAAATTCCACACCAGTCAGTAGGGCTATGACTTATCAGAAAAATGCCTGACACGTTTTTTTACTTCACAATGTTCTGTTTGTAAAATGTCCTCTTACAAAATCTTCAATTACTAAAGTTAACTACTACAGCCTAGCGGAATTATCATCTGTAACACCAATGGTGGCAGATTGTTTTTGAAAACAATGCCCAGATCTGAAAGAGCAAAATGACTATAAAGGCTAGAAAAATATGACAGACTGGTGTTCCTGGAAAAAGACAACTTACTGCACTGCAATTTTTTTTTTCTCCATGAACACAGACAAGGCTACAGAAAGACACTAAAATATCAGGCTTGTCAGCCTGGAAAAAACAAATCTTAAACAGCATGAACCATGGTCCTTGTTTCCATTTCAGATATAGCCACCAGGAACAACTATTTTCAGTATTTGGAAAAGGCAAAAGTTATCTCACCAATCACTTTAATAAAAATTATGACAACCTAGTAAAATCAAGGAGATTTAAGCTTTCACAAACAATTTAGAGATTTATTTTTTTCCCTGCCACATAATTTGGACGATAAAAAACTTCAAGCATTGCTTCCATCACCAGCATCTTCCCTTAGTTGCCTGTTTCAGTGACTGTGAACACGAGTAGCATCATGTAAGGTCTCATTACTCTCAACAGTATGAAGAGACTAAGAATTGGATTCAAAGCTAATATTTTGACTAAAATAATTTCCACAAGACAGGTGCAGCAAAATGTCCAACCTGTTTTGGAAGCAAGTCTCTTCACAACAGCTTTGCCTGTTACATTAGAATTCTTTGTCTGTTTGGTAAAATGCAAGTATAAGGGAAGTCTCACATCTACAGTTCTGGAAATACACAAACCCCTGACATACACCGCTAGCAAGCAATCAGACTGCGTACAAGATATTTGTAAAAGTAATAAAAACCCTTTGATACTTCGTATTTATGCTGGCAAATCACTCTCCCGATATAAAAGGCACTTTGAAAACCCAATATGGTTTGGTTCATTAAGTTTGCAAAGTACAAACAATTGTACAAACATACAATTATATTGAAGCATGTCAGCCATTGTGACATCATCTACAAAAGTTTCCAATTGTTGATAACACTGGTTTGATGGGAATGAGCAGTGGTTGCAGCAGCTTTACTGAAGACATGACAGGGTTTCCAGTACCACAACCTCAGTAAGTAAAAAACCCTCAAAAACTTACACGTTTAGGGGCCACAAAAAGACAAGACCCAAAGTCCATAACATTCATTCAGTATTTACTCCTTAGAGGTGAACTCCATCCGTAGCCCAAGGGCAGACATCTAGCCAGTCAATTCCAGAAGAGGGGCGGAGGCAGGCTCTGTCTCGCAAAGGGTGTTCTTATACCAGTACAGTACAGAAAACTTTGGTCCAACAGCACATCTCCGAAACGCACTACATGGCTGCAACATCAATCTGTATGTAAAGCTGTCTTACTCCTGCCTATGGGAAAAGAAAGGACAGTGAAAAAAACCACACTTCAGAGCAATTTAGCTGTCATGGACACCAGTCCACATCAGTAAGTTCACTTCCAGAAAAACAACTCCGTATCCTTTTTTCTGTAATCGATTAACCTTCCACGTTCAGTACATCATTCACTAAGACACTGGCAATTTGGAAACCCACAAACTTTGAGCGTGCTGTATGAAGACGCAGTTCTTCACAATCAAGTGCACACACGTGATTATATATTAACATCAGCTTTGCTGTGTTACCTTTTCTGTTTCATCCTAAACTGTCACATGAAGCTGCACAGAAGCAACTCTTACTTTCTTTCGCACAAGCTTAACTTTCTGAAAACTAAGCTGCTTGAAAAGCTGCCAGTTTGAGATGTAATTTCCACTAATGAGACATACCTGAGTAAAAATGTTGTGAGTCTGGCTTAGAATCCACCTCCCATCAGCATCAGGAGCCACTAATAATTTCAAAGTCCCTATGTAAACATCAGTACAGAGGGTCCAGAAATGTGGGTCATGTAAACTGTAAACTCCTTGCAATTGCTGCACCTAAAAATCCAGGCACATTTGAAAAAATATCTTTCAGAAGATGTTTGTTCATACTAAGTTTTTTACAGAAAATATTATAAAAGCGGATGCATTCTTTTACTTCTATTTCACTGTGCAGTTAGTGATATTTCACTTAAATTCCGTATTACTACATGTCAGTAACTGTAAGGAAGGTGAAAACATACAGGTTGTGTGTCATGATTTTGTATCTCGCTGCATTTACATTCTACATATGTTTTAATTAAACCATTTCTAAAAACAGTGGCGTGCAAGGCTGAAGTTACATTTCTTACATTTGGGAGGGCACTCCATTGAAACCGCAATTTTTGCAAATGCAGGAATTTTCTCATAAAAAACAGTGAGATTCTAACTATTAGCAAAAATATATGAATATTTTGAGGGCTTAGGTTTGTCCTGTCAAAATCCTTTCTTCCTGTCCAATTTTAGCAAGCCCTCCATGAGATTGTTCCAATCCTGTAACTTTCTGAGGGCTTTGCATTAACTTTGCAAATGTGCTTCAATGTTCAGGTCACGACACAGCAGTAAGTTAAACAGCAGTACCAGGAGAGGCCAAATCCAGAGTAATCTACATATTCTTACAAATACAACTCCAATGTTACTCCACCTCACTTTAAGAACTATGTTTTGAGGGAGGCAAAAACTGAAGAAAACAGGAAAACATCATGCACTTTGTATCAGAACTAAGTATTTTGAGAGGAAAAGCTTCAGGATCTGTTTTTCTAAACCAACATACCACATTTTAAAGCACAAATTGAGTTGAAGCTACATACAATTTAGGACTTCAGAAAGATGAGAATCTAACCGGTACCTCCATTTGTACAATCTAAGGAACCTTCCACGGGCATTACTGGAAAAACATCACAAAATATCCTCATACACACAACTGAGCCTCATTCAGTCAGCAGCTTGATCTGAAGTAAAAGCAGCCTAAGAGCTCACCCTTTGGTAGCACTGAGGCAGAACATTTTCCAGGGAAGGAGGAGTTCGCTGCATCAAAATTCCAATGGATTCTTTTAGAAGTGGTACAATACTGGAAATGAAAAAGGAAGTTAGCTACTATTATATGTTGAAAAGGTGCAAACCAAAGAGCAACATTATGTTCCTTAACGCTCTTGAATTTTTCTTTAGTTGTTTCACCAGAAGGAGAGAAAGCTGCCACAAAAATCTGGTACAGAAAACAGGACTGACAATTTCTGTGGGTGTCTTAAAGGCAAGATGACTTCTCCAGATTTTCCACAGAGGCGATTTGTGGACAAGTACAAAAGATTAGTTTAATCCTGGGATTTGAGATGAAATCTTAGTGTCTTAAAAGTTATAAAACAAAGTCGCTGAGAAATATAGCTCAAAAATCTCAAAACCTACTTCAATGGCAATCACAATCAACCATAAAAATATCCAGCTGAAATGGTTTTTGCTTTTGTCTTTGGCTTAAGGCATATTTTTCTTATGAACTAATGGAGAGATCATAAAACAAAATTAGCATGGACCAGTCCAGCTATAACAAAGTTATTTTGTCAAAAACAGAACTTAGCATATTCTTGAACTGAACTAAATGTAGGGTCCCATCCAAGCTCAAGGATTAAACATTTGGAAGCAATTAGAGGTATCCTCCCAGCCAAATGGTCTCCCACAAAGTAAGAAGACACTTCATACCCTTTTTTATTATTATTACTTTCCTTCTTAACAAAAACCCAGGAGACCAGTAAGCCCATACCCTGAAGCTACCACTAACAATTTATACTATTAAGTATTCAGTATGGTGATTTTTTGGTTTAGGTGCATCATGTCTCGCTCAGTAAAGCATCCTAAAATTTTTGAGAGGATGACAAGTATCTATAGCCCAATACTAAAACTTAAATAGCAATCTCATTTCAAGAGCATGTAAGTCACTTAACACTCTAGGCCAAAAGCAATGATACATTTCAGGAACTGTAAGCTGATTTTTGGTGTCCAGCACTTGCAGGAGCTTGGGTCAATCACGCCATCATCAATGTGATCAAGTGAAAGCTGTTTATTTAGTAGAACATCGCTCTTTTATAATCTCTTTGACATAGCACGCAGTAAGTTATTCTACTATTGGTTACATTGTGCACATCATTTACCTAGCAACAATTTCTAATTGGTAACACATTCTTCAAGCTCTTGTTATTGTAGGATAGCTCAGTCCATTCTCCCTACACATGCTGATGGGCTGGTGCTCTCATTGTTCCTTCCTACTTTGTCCACTGACTTCTTGCCAGGTTGCTGTTCTGTGGAATTTGCTCATTAGGCCTCTTATCTCCTTCACTCCCTGGGACTCTTCAGCCTCAGGGCTTCCCAGGCTCTTTCAGGGAAGCATCATTATCTTGCTCAAGGCTAAGGTCCATCCCTGAGTCCTCAGACCAGCTGTGGACTCCCACAAGCACTGCCACCACAGCTGGAGTACACAGAGTGATGGGATAAAAAGCATCCAGAAAACATTGGTAAGAGATTAATCGGGCTGTCTGTTAAAGAAACTGCAGATGCTTTAAAATCTCATGAAGTGTAGAACGCACTGCACAGACCAGCTGTATATTTGCAGACAGTGAACAGCATGGCCTAACCATTCCTTTCCATTTTTGAAGAGATGGTTCCATTTGCACATGGAAGCAGTGCTGGCTGATCACCTGCTCAGCTCACTGCTTGGCTAAACCTTAACCAGGGGTGGGAGGGAATTACAGAGTGCGTGACTTTTGCCTAATGAACCCCTGGACAAAATCACCCTAAAATTAAGGCACACCGGTTATTCCAGCCAAATTCACGGCCTGATGCACTCTGTCACGTGGCCTCGCATGCTGCGACCAAAGAATCAGCTCAGAAATAGGAAGAAGCAATTAGGGGCAGGCAGGAGTCGCCTGAACTGGACCTGTCACCAAGGTAGTTACACATGTAGCAGCGCAATAACTGTCAGTCTGGCTAAAGGAAGCTTAATTGGAGTGTCACATTCTACAGACAGTGGATTACAGAAATTTAGGGAAAAAGGATCTCTTATCAATGGACCCATCTCACTAAATAATGTCCATGTCACAAGCATTACAGCAAAGGGAGCTGGAGCTGCCAAAAGACTCCATTGCTGAATTGATTTCAGTTTAACTCACTACTTAAAATGCAGGTTTCATTCTTTAAAAAAACCTCACAAGACCAATATACACAAGTTCAGGATGCGAACTGAATACAAGATTTTTGAACACTGACTCCATTCCCATAAATTTAACAAGGCTCCTCTAATACATGCATCCAAAGGCTTCAAGAAACCCGCACAACGTGCACATTACACACACAGGCTGCATACTTTTCCCCAGGGAAAAGGTATGTAGGAGTTTGCCTTTTTCAGAGAAAAAATCCATGAAGGAAATCCAACCAAAAAACAAGTGATTTGCACAACTTATTTACATTACTTGATAAAACTGATGTACATTATCTGACGGAACGGAAATGAATTGGCAAGTAGGAGATCTGGAGAGACAGCCTAAGGAACTTTAAGGCTAGCAGGTTTGGCACCTTAACCCATTCCAAAAAAGAATTTGGTTAGTGAAACTTGTCGATTCATTCTGGAACAGGATGCACATTGAAAAGAGGAAGTTAAAGCCCCATTAAAGAGCTTTTCTGCTGAAGATGCATTTAAAATTAAGATCTGCTTCATTCTGAGTGTCTTTTTGCCTAAGAAACTGACCTTCCAAGGATAAGTCTATGCAGTCAGCAGCACGTGTGTACAAGCACCAAAGACTTTCTCTCCTTGCCAGGCAATGAGCTGCAGTTTTAAGCAGCACATATTGGAACCATTGGCTCATCAACTAATATACAAAAGGGTGAATGGGGAAAGACACTCCACTCCCAGTATAGTGGTACAGCTTAAAAGATACTCTCCCTGTTGGCAAGCTCCACACTAAAGCTTTAAGAGAGAAACCTCCTGTGCAAGTTTTTGACAACAATGCTGCACAAGATGGGATTTTATCCAGACTTCACTAAAACCCTCAAGTCATGGTGTTCAAAAGTCCAAAGAATAGAGGTAATTTGGGATGAGTTTGAGACTGTAGGTGAAAGTCGAAGCATATTCCAGGTCATAACTCCCTCCTCCAACTTAGACACAGTGTTCAACTATGAATTTCTCTTTTGCACAGCTGAAGATGCCAGAAGACAGGTGCAGTGATGTGATACGTCCTCTCAAAAGCTTTTAGAGCACAGAAGCCCAATTACCCATCTCTGTATCCAAAGGGACTCTATCTCACAAGGCAGTCTATTGTAAGGCAAACTAACATGACAAACTATAGAACCCAGTTTTCCAATGTCTCAGGTATTCCACTTTTTCATGTATACTACTGAAGTACAAATCCTTTAAGAACCAAGGCTCCACACAGTATGCTCTCTTTTCTCAAACACTCACTAAAACCAGTATTACTTCATCACCAGGAGGCACTAGAAATACTAGCTCCATCTCGTGTGACTGAAGAAAACACTAGAAAAGATGATACCAAGCAGAGTGAAAACATGGTTGGAATCTGGCCAAGCTTTTCCTTTTTGTGATTAGTCATTAGTGCAAAATACACATGGTTGTCTCTGCAGCAACTATTGCACTGGTACTTCCTCTTTCCTTTTTATTTACAAAAGATTGAGGAAAATAAAAAACACTGGATTCTCACCAAACCAAGTGAAGAATATTTTTATGTATCAGCCATGCTTTGCTGCTAAAGCAGACAATTTTCCAATGGTCTCTGATTACCAAGCTCTGAATCTAAAATATCACTGTTTTACACGACAATGGAACGTGAATGAGGAGCTAACCCACAGCAAGACTTGGGACATAAACATCTCCTCTACAAAAGCCAGAACAGCAAAAGTGGCCAATGCGTGCAAAATGAGTTAGCACCACATCACTTTCACTTACAATGTTAGAGGAAGTGAAAGGTGTTCAAAGGGATACAGCTATTGACACGAATCTGACAAATGCAGCCTACATGCTGCATTTGACATGAACCTGACAATGCAAGCCAGGCCCCATGGCTTGATTAACAATGAAGACTGGAAGCATCAGACTCAACTTGCCTTACGTTCAGGTAACACTCCTCCCCGCTCCTGTCTCGGCCTGTTGGCGCCACTGTTTTTCTAGGCCAGGCTAGCAAGATTCCGGCATTAGCATCATCTTGGACAGCAAGGCTGAAAACAACTCAAGGGTGAAGAACCCTTAACACAGTCACTGTCATCAGAGCACAGCAGGAAATCCACTTAGTGCTCTCGGCACTATAGAAAATAGAGGATACTTGTAATAGATTTTGTGGAAGGTAAACAAACACGGCTGCAACTCAGGACCACCGATAGCTCTTTAAATACCATAGCTGAGAAATCTACAGCCAGATTTCAACTTTTTTTTCCAGTCACCATCCACATCTGCAGTGCCAAAATTGTCAGTCTATTTCAGAACTTATAATATTTTTTTTTCTATTAGGCAATGGCAATTTTAATCAGACTGCAGGCTTTGCTCAAGACAAGAATCACAGATTTAAAATTTACTTTTCCAATTTTAAATCGCCTGTTCACATAACAATGTAGCACTTTTGATGCTCAAGCCTTCAACGGTACCTCAAGGTACCATTACCCTGCAAAAAAAGGCAGTCATGCCATTTAGCAGTGATGGCTCAAAACATCAACGACAAGTACGCTGCTTTGAGGGAGTTTTGCTATAGAACATTCCTTCTGAATCTTAGTGAGTGCAGCACTTCACTTGAAAAAGTAACTTTTTATACAGTTATGCCCCAAACGTTACAGGCATCTCCCCCAAATGTTACAGGCCCGTCTCCCCCCAAAGCTCTTCCATATTCAACATGATTCATATCATGTCCAAGCAGCTCTAGATTTTAAATAAAAGTGATGTAACCTATGGAAACAGCTTCAGTAAATTACTGAAGTAAATTGCCTCATTTCTTTGACCACTTAATATGTAGTCTGCACGCCCTATCCAATCTAGTATCATATTTAGTCTACGGTGCCTTTCTAGAAACATGTGGTTCTAATAGTGGTTTCGGACATACTTCTTGCTTTATACTGGAGCTGTGGCTTTTGCTTGATGACTAATTTCACATAGCTGATCAAAATACTAAAATTGATTCAACATTTCATAGTAATGCTTAGAATCCTAAAGCTAAAAAATAAAGGAACATTTAGTTTTAAATATTAAAACCAGTTTAGAGACCTCAGAAAAATGTTTATAGATTCAGGCACATTAAATTATGAGGAAAACACCCTGAAAAAACACCTTGAAGAGTGTTAACCTGAACAACTATGAAATAGGCTTGTTTAAAAAAGAGACTTCGAACAATGTTAGTAAACAGACTTGTCTTAATTATGAAGCATGAACAGGACATGCTTAAATGGACACTTGCATGAGATTCTACAGAAAGTAACCAAAGACTCATCAGATATCAGTGGTAACATCCAGGAACATTCAAGAGCTACAATGCCCCCACCCACACCAGCCTCACCCTTCAGAACTGCCCCTAAATTTATGATGCAGAGATTTTAAAAGATTACAGGATACAGCCTTCCTATTGAGAAACCACAAACTACCAAGACCTCTGCTTGTCAAGACTCAGATAAATACATAAATGGAGAAAACTTTCTACAGCAAGTAGCAGCACGATGAAATTTCCCAAGTTGAAAGTATCTGACTTCTTGCCTTTGCCTCTCTGTACAGAACAGTAATACATGGGTTATTTTTATTCCTCAAAAAAAAATTAAAGCATGAGATGTAATAGGTATTAACAGTATTTCCATATAATTCTACTGATGACAGGCTTTTACTGGGATGTAGACAGTCACAGCCAACTAGAAGTGGCTGATCTTACCTCTCCATACACTAGTAAGAGCTATCCAATTTGATCCCACTAAGCTTAGAAGTGTATTTACTTGTCAGTGAAAACAGCCTCAGGAGAATCTCACACCAGATTTTCACTGTGCACCCAGAATGCTCTGCACTAATTCACACGGAGTTAGGCAAAGAACATGCCACTTCAGTGTTGCCTTAGTGAAAAGCCAACACAGAGCAAGTGTCAGTAGTTGACAGTTTGCACTAATTAGAGATGTTGTCTACAGGAAGGCTCAATCATTTGAACTAAAAACACTGCTTGACTTCTCTGAAGAGAGGTTGTTCAACCCTTTGTGCACCTGCACAGGACAAAACAGGTTACAAATTAGAAGCTATACAGCTTTCTATTGCAATAAGTTCTTTCATCATCCTATAGAGACCCTTTTGTGATTTCTTTTGGCAACTGTTGCCATCAATTCAGAAAACTGAACAGAGAAGACCCACTAACAGGAGCAGGCAAGACTCAAACCAGAGAGCTGCGCAGCACTGAAGGAAGCACTCAACACAAAATGGATGAACAGTTACTTCATCCACACAAGCAACCTTGCATTATGAGCAATTATTCTCCTCTGCATTCACATGCAAGTGCTTTGATATTCTACTAGCTTACTACATATAGTTCCATGCAAGGGAATAAGGATTTGTGTTCTGCCTTCATTCCCTCTCTGGATACAGAAGTATCCCAGAAGGAACAGATTACAAAAAAAAGGGGAGGGATGGGGCAGATCAAACCCATTCCCTACCCATGCACCATCCAAGTTAAACTCAGACCATTAAGAAATAATTTGGAGGATACATGACTGAAGCCAAATCATTGCCAGGTTAAGTGGTATATGCACATTTTATTCAGAAAAAACAAATAATAAACTTCATTAAGCCCTCAAATAACTAAAATGGTACCAAGTACTAAACATTAAAATCACTGATTACACAAATTCCTTATTTTTCGTTTCCTTCATTTTTTATGTAATATTTTCTTCAAAAATTTCCTTGCTAAAAAGTAAGCTATTAAAATGCTCCTCAGTATCATGAACCTCTGAAGGTACCTTATTACCATCACCTCATTCAGCTTTTGATCTCAAACATTAACTGTACACGAAGAATCAAAAATATTACTTCTACAGTTTAAGTAAATTAAAACAAACTATACAGCTTGTGCCTTTGCCTGATACATTTGGACTACACAAAATGTTCTATGCACATTCCTAAAATGTACGCATTTTGTATTAAAAAACCTAATGACCTGTATGAACACAGTATCATCAGATTTCCAACAAAACATTTCCAATTTCATGCAAATAATTTGCTTAATGTATACCTTATTTTCACATAGACCAGCAAGGCTTCTAGACTGTAACATTCAGAATAGCATATCCTCATGATTTAAAAATCAACAGAAAAGATTCAAGGCTGGACCACTCTCCCACCATGACTTTAGATTTACACTCCTGTGGCCATCTGCAAGATTCAGAACCGTTTCCAAAGATACCTTCCTGATGACCTGTATTACAGGCAAGTCATAACCCAATAGGGTAATTTGACATTTCAGAACTAGTGACAGAAGGCCAGCACAAGAGCTCAAAGATATACACACAAAGACATTCTCCTAGGAAAGAAGTCTCCCTCCCAAATAAGTTGAGAGTTATGAGCAAAAGCATTTCCATATAGACACTCCAACGGCTTTACTTTTAAGTTTCAGAGTACTCAAAGATGTGTAAGAAGATCCACACTCAAGGTTTTGCTTTCACTAAGAGCTGTTGGTTAACATCAGCAGCGGAAAGGAGAGCATCGCCTGCTCTAGTTCATTGGTTAGTAACTAACACATTTAATACAGAACCAGAGGAACTAATTAATTAGAAATGGACAATTTCCCATACTTAAAATTTGGAGTCATGCCAAAGAGCTTTGGACGATCAGCAATAAAATACACTACTATGTAGATTTAAAACAATCACCTGAAGTACCAATTGAGCACAAAGACAGACACAACCCCATTTAAAAGAAGCAAAGCTTTACAGTTCCAGCTAGGGGAAAGTCCCCAGACAACATTAAAACTTTTGGACAACTTTATTAGACTATCTTTTGCATCTCTGACTCAAAGCTATGCATGCCGTATTAAAATAAAGAACAGATACAGATTTTTAAACAGACATGCATGGGTCCCCATGTACTCTTACCCCACTCCACCTTAAAGTTGGTTTAATTAGTAAAAGGGATATGAGTGTGCTACTCCACACAAAACTGACAAGTATTCCTCTGAAAGATCAGACAATTGTTAATCTAAACCCAAATCCCGCCAAGAAGTTATTTATCACGGGTACAGATAGGCCCACAGAAGGGGCCAGGGATATCCCTGTACTAGACATTGAACATCCCCCTCCTCACCACCTCAAACTCACACGCACCCCATCAGCAAACAGACAATCCATTAACACTGGACACAGCTCTTGCCACTATCAGTTTAAAGTCTTTTTGCAAACAATCTTTTTCCTCTCAAGTTTTAAATTTCCCACAATTTCAGTGACATTTTTTCTAGGTTAGATTTAGGGGACTTGAAAAGATTCAAGACAAAACTCGTATATATCCTGGCAATCATCAGCTGGGCTCCTATATTGTTACGAAAGATCACCTTATGGGAAAATCTGAAAAACCTTTTGCATTAAGTCTAGAAGAGCGCTTTCACACACAGAGCATAGTGAAGAATAAGGCAGAAAAAACAATGTATAAATTAAATGTAAATTAAGATTACTAAAGTCAAACAACACAAAAGAAGACTCAAACTTCCAAAAAATTTCCATCTGAAACTGCCAGTCATCTTGTTTATGATCTCATTCAAGTGCATTTGAAGCAAAGCCATCAGTAGTTAAGTCTGTTGGACTGCTTAAAAACCCCTCAACTGCTCTGCAATTAGTGTTTGCTCCATCGCTGTGCCAGGATGTGTCAGTCTGCATGAAATGCAGGCTTGCTTCTCCTGACTATGATGCAGCTGACTGCGTTCAGCATAGTGATTCTGGAGATCATTTATAGTGCTGTGGACCAACAAAATAATGTTACAGGACAAGGTCTGGTATCAGGTCAAAAGACACATCAGACAGTGAATTTCTCTAGCATTTTCAGCATAGAAGATCAACCTCTGATGTTCCTCCTAACTGCTAGAAGGCCTGTAAATTTTATCATGAAACTTCCATCATGAAGGTAGTCTTCTTCCGATCTCTCTACAAATGGAAGTAAAAAAAAAAATCTAATTCATGTGGTATTTTCTGATCAGCACTCTACCCATGTGTGCTTTGCTGTACACAAAGCTAGAGGCTTAAAATACAAAGTGTATGGAAACCTGTGTTTTACCCAGCTACTACCTCAGCAATAGTTCTTTCCCCCCTTGGTAACTTGCACATTTTATTTCCCATTTTTTGAGATTTCAGTAATATAGTTAGTTTGTAATAATTTGTCCTTTAATATTTTGACTTAAATCTCCTGTAATTTCATAAGTGTGGGCATTTAGTGCCTGAAGCATGTTGCCCTACTCTGATAAACAGGGAGATTCACATCAATAATTCTGTGAATGCTGTCATGCATACGGTATAAACATGCCATATATAGTATAAGCTTAAGTAGCTGCAGTTAATCAGATGACATTCGCCACTGCTGAAGAGACAAAGGTGTTCTGTTATTAGGTTGTAACTGGAGTTGTGGCACTCTGCCCTATGGCACCATTGAAACTGCTGCCAGAAAAGCCTCAGTACCAGCACCACTGAATGAAATGTCTACTTGTCCAGTCTAATTCAAATAGCCTCACATTTACAGTGATCTTGGTCAGCAACAACCAGGAAAGCCCAGAACTACTTGAAACATTTCCATCAGATCTTAAAAGGAATAAGGATGTCTCAGAATACAAATACAAAGGAAAAGACAGTTTGCATCAGGGAAAAAAACAAAAATTCCCAGCCTTGATTTGTCAAGGACAAGGGCACATCCTGTGCCAGCAGGCTCAACTCTGCTGCCCTGGAGCCATTCTGCTCCATTTACTGGAGTACATTGGTTTATATAAGCATGAACTAAATACAGAGAGGAAGCTTTCCACAGTTTGAACCTGAAAGACATTTTTGTGCTATTATGCAAACAGGAGTACAGTTTAAGAGCAAAAGCCGTAGCTGTAGAAAAGGAAAAGAAAGATAGCTCACGAGAGCACACCAGAACAGCTGTACAGAACAGAGGTAACCTATCACTCTTGGAAGAAAAGCAAACACCCCAAGTCGTTAGCATAATAGACAAACCTTTTGTTTCTGAGCTGTAATTTTGCTGTAACTAGCATCAAAAATATTACCAAATACCATTGATAGAAACACTTACCTTACACCTATAAGTAGTGCTATCAGCATTGAACAAATAGGATCTGCTATCATCAGACCATAGTTCTGCATCAATATGGCAGATATGATTACACCAATACTTCCAAGCGTGTCTGCAACAATGTGTAGAAATACACCTGCAAGAGATTAATTGATATAATTACAACATCGTACTCTTAAAGCTGATGGAGTATTTGAAAGAGTTTACAGAGAAGAGTTGCAAGGACTAGATAACATGAGGTACGTTTGTTAAATTTGTGGTCAATTTTTCAAACAGAAGATGATCAAGGATTTCAACATATTTGTACAATACAGTGCATTTGAAGAATTTACATTATTTTACGCTCAGCAGTAAGGGGTTTTTCATGGCATGGCTATCAAGCAGCGATTAACAGACCTAGCTCTTTTTCACACAATACCCACTCCTATTAAAGTCGTGTTCCCTGGTGCCTACAAACAATTGTAAGTACTGTGTAAGATAGACTGTTAACAAACAGCTCTGTAAAGCTTCAAAAGACAGTAATGTTTCTTGACAATATCCTGTAGAAGTTATTTGGCAAAGAAATCCAAGACAAATTGAGAATGAAACAATATTGCAGACATAACTTCACACTCGTTTTGAAGAATAACACTAGCTAGCTAAAATTTAGCCTTTGGAGCTCTCTGCTGGTCATGACGGGAACAGTCTCTGAGATAACACACTGAGATAATCCCTTCTCACAAGAACAATGCACAACTATAAATCAGCTCTTTAGTGATTTGTCCAGGTCTGGCCGGGATGGCGTCTGCTTTTCTCCACAGCAGCCTGCACGGTGCTGTGGTTTAGTCTCGTGACTAAAACTGTGTTGATAACACCCCAATGTTTTCACCATGATCAAGCAGCACTTGCACAGCATCAAGGCCGCCTGCTCCTCACCCTGCCTCCACAGCAAGTAGGCTGAGGTGGGCACAATGCTTGGGAGGGCACACAGCCAGGACAGCTGACCCCAACAGACCAGACAGATATTCCGTACCACAGAACTTCACACCCAACAATAAAACTGGGGTGTTGTCTTTCCAAAATAGCTGTTGCTCAGTCATTTCCTGGGCGTTGGTCTGCTGGTGGGAGGTGGTGAGCAACTGTCTTCGCATCACTGGTGGTTTTGGGGTTTTTTGTTTTGTTTTGTTTTGTTTTATTCCCTCCCCCCTTCACTTACTAAACTTTATCTCAGTCCAAGAGTAGTTCTCACTTTTGCACTTTTAATTCTCTTCCTGTACCAATGCAGGAGTGAGCAACCAGCTGCTGGGTGCTTAGTTGCTGGGCAGAGTCAACCCACCACAGTATTGAAAAAATAAAATAAAACTATATAAAATTGAGTCATTTTAATATGCTTCAACTAAAATGTGCCTTCAACGAAAAGACTGAGTTTCAAATATCTTCTGCTGAAGTACTGAGTATACATATGTAATAGGGTATACCATAAATTCTGGAAGAGGCTGAAAATGTTCCTTTTCAAGGACTACAAACAAGCCAGAAAATCATTCAGCAAGAGAAAACAGTATGTACATTTGGGTATGCCAAATAATTACTCTCATATTACAAAAGTTAGAGCAAGCGAATTATGAAGACTTCCAAAAAAAGGCTCAAACTTGACACCTAAATTATCAGTAATTTATTTAATGCTCAGGAGATCAAGGATTCTAACACTTTTTCAAGCAAGTCAGAGTGAACTACCATCTTG
Source organism: Eurystomus gularis (assembly GCA_013400335.1). Lineage (NCBI taxonomy): Eukaryota > Metazoa > Chordata > Aves > Coraciiformes > Coraciidae > Eurystomus > Eurystomus gularis. The sequence continues at coordinate 48,512 of VZZY01007845.1, read as the reverse complement.
TCCAAACCAACTGTAATAGCTTGATGAAATGCAATTTTTAAGCTCAGGTACCTTTTAGCGATTATATCGACCTGCATTTTTCAAAATGACTCTACTTAATGTTTTTCAGTTTCCAGAGCATACATTGCAATTAAGCTCCTTACATTTCTTTTTTTAACCATTCTTTCCTAGGTTTTTATTATTTGATTTTTCAGCATCAGTAACAACAGCTAAATTCCAGCTTTCAGAATCTCTTTTAGACACCGGGTTATATTTAGATTTCAGTGACTGTCTCAATGCCATGCTCTGTTTAGTGGTGGAAAGGGACTTCATAAAAAAGCTCTGCTAAGAAAAATCCGGCATTTATCCAGAGGCACTATCTAAAACATGCACAAAACAGTCACAGGCAGGCAGACTATGATAAAACTAATAAACCAATATATTTATTCTCATCATACCTTGTAAAATCTGTTTGCTGGATCCAGCCATCCCTTCGAGAGAATGGTCATCTGTGAAGACAATTATTGACATCTTAATCTACACAACGGCTCTCTCTAGTGGTACGTTCTGTTATGGTCTTCCTTGCTGGAACTTCTTGAGCAGACAAGCTGCTCACAATGACTGGCTTTTACTCTAGATATTGTTTTTTAACACAGTAATTAGATCTTAAAACACATTTTTTTAAAAACAAAACACCACTTCACACAGCAGAGTTTTATACATGTATAAATAAAAATATCAACATTTATTTTTTGATGACAACAGAGAAATAAGATTTTTCTAGTATTTCGCAAAATAAGGTCCCCTCAAGAATAAAAGCCATACACACAAGCAAGAAGAGTAAGGTCAAATAAATGTGATAAATATTTCACTTAAGCAAGCGTTTACACCTAATGTAAAACAACAAGGGTAAGGCTTGGAAAACATAGAACTAAGTGAAAAAAATTTCTCATCCAAACAGATTAATGCCTCTGTGGAACGTGCCAGAAAGATATTTTATGAAAAGCTCATTAAAGGATAGCAAATTACTTCTAGTGAAGACATAATAGCCTATGCAAAAGTTGATTCAAATATCAAATTGCACGAAACAGTTCTATTTGTTGTCCCTGCATTACCATAAGGCTTTCATCTGCATTGTTTCAAATATGTAGTAACCACACTGTCTCTTCTACCACAGCAAAGGCTACTGATCATATTTTGCATGGATGTCTCTTCACAGATTGTCTGCTCTTATATAAAAGATTTATGCATAGCTAAGGCACCAAGCACCTTTTTCATAACCAGTTTTCAAACAGATTACGAGTACGTAAGATGGGGAAAATCTTGTATTTGAGATCACAAACCAAGTACAACATATCAATTCCCAAGTATCCCAAGTAAAATTGCCTGTTCGTCTTCCCTGATATCTTGATCTGTAAAATTATGCAAATAGAATACTAGAAAAGCAGCTTCACTTTGTATATTGATTTTAATGAAAAAATGAAACAGAGCACTTGATAACTAATTTTATCATATTGCTAGAGCATATCTCTGTTTTATCTTTTGCCAATACATAACATTACAGTGAATATTCAAAAAAATGCAGGTAAAGCAAAACCTTTAAGAACAACCTCCTAACTTACTGCAGGTGAAACTGCATTTACCAAAAAGGAGCCTCAAAACACGGCAATGGCACAGCGTACGGCACACTTAGTGAAACTACTTCCATGTAAGACCGCAACAAGCTGCCAGCACCTTTTTTCTTCAGTAAATCATTAATAGCAAATTTAAATTGAGTCAAGATGGTCTATGACATTAAGTACTTACCATGACAGTAACTCTGACCATGAGAGTGTCCATGGCTATGGCCATGATCATGAGCATGTCCATGGCCATGTTTATGTTCATGGCTGTGACCATGACCTCCGTGACCGTGTCCGTGGCTGAGACCACCATTAAATAGAGAATGGCTGTGTTCATGCCCTATTAAAAAAAAAATCACTGTCAGAATATAAATTTCAGTGTTGAATAAAAGTATGCTTACATTTGTTTCTAAGCTACTTGAAATCTATTAATCTTTTAGGTTATCTTAAGGTATGGCTTTAAATACTTGAAGATAATTAACACAAGTTGTTTGTCATCTAAATCTATGCTGTGGTCATATAAAATCCATACCTGATTTGAGAAGTCAAGTGTTTTTTATAAATTCCCACTCAAGAAGTTGTGCTACACTTACAGTACAATTTGAAAAATGTACAGATACTTAGACACAAGCACATTAAAAATGGCTGTTTTAAGAAACTAGATATTGACTATCACTCACACATTAAAAACTCAAGTTTAAATTGCTGCTTAAAGACCAGTTGATACCAGTTTGTGTCCAGCTGAAAGAGATATGAATTAGCTTTGCAGGAAAATAAACCAAAAATATTTAGCATATATATTTAGGCAAATAAATTCTGCACTTCAATTCAAAAGACACTAAGCTGAGAAGCACCTGGAGCTCAATCATTCCATACTTAGAAGTTGGTTCAGACAACATTTTGTAAGTTTTCCAGCCAAGATCTCACTTAACTCCAGCTTAATTTTGTCCAAAAGACACTCTGTAAATCTCTCCCAATAAGGCGCATGTTCCAGAAAGCAGATTCTGGAGTTCTAAGTCTTCCAATTAGTGGATATTAACATCAGAAGTAGAAAAGTGGCATACTAGGGCTAGTGATAAAACACGGAACTCAGTATCGTGACAAGTCATATATACATTTGGCTAGGATTGCCATCAAAAAGAAATTAAAATTTAATTCTGGAGTTCTCATTGGAAGATTACAAGGTCCTGGAACACAGGGTGCCAGAAAAGGAAATGGTACTGAAAATAACAGACATCCTACCAGAGCCATGTGAATGCCCATGACCTCCATGTTGAAAAACAAATATTCCTATAAGATTTACAATGAATCCTAGTATAGAAACAGGAAGAAGTCTCTCATGATGCACATCAGGAGGCTCAAGTGCTCTCTGAAAAAACAAACAGCAGAAAAAAATAAACCAAGAAGCAAACGTAGTTTTACAATCTCTTTATGTTATTAAAAGGCACTGAAAAAACTGTTTAGATACAGGTGCGCTCTCATACAAACAGGCACATATGTAAGATGTAATAAAAATTTACTCAGGACTTTCAGGTTTTGGGATGGTATGCAGACTCTTACTGCCTGAATCTGAAGTTTTATTATTAAAGCTGTGAAAGTATAGGAGAATATTCTGACAACTTTTATGCTGTGGGATGTGGCTCAACACCACAGGAAAACATTCCAGTTTTTTCTAATACGTGTATTGCCCAAGTCATCCAAGTAACTTCCAAGAATCCAGAATGTCATTTCTTCCATGCTCTTTGGAAGGGTAAGGGGATGAGGGGAATGAAATGAAGACTGAGAACAAATTGTGTCATTTTTCAGAAGTTCTAAAATCTAGACTGCAGCTAAGTGTTGAAGAGGGCAAACTACTATTGACAGGGGAGAGAAACATTCGCCATCTGTTCACAGGGGTGAAAAGTACAAGCAGCAGCTAAACAGTGAAACTTTGAGCAGTTATAAAATTTTGAAGTTTTTCAGAGAGAAAAGGAGTCACCATCACAAAGAAAGGGAATACTTCACATGCTATCTAAGAGCAGCAGCAGAAGAATGGGGTTTCAACATTACCCTCAGCCCTTCCAGTAGTAGTTTAATTTTTCTAGTAAGTTTTGTTGCTTTCAGGGAATTTCAGCCCAGTTTGTACTGATTTTTAAGTATTTACAGGCTTATGTATACAGAATACATGAAAAACTCCTGAAAAGCTCTTTCCAGTTCTCTATTAATTAAAAAAACACCCACTAGAATGTATTCTGAACTTGAGGTCTAAAGAAATTTATAGTGCATCTCCCATTAAAAAGTAAAAGCATTAATGCGAGCTAATCAGAATCAGTTCTACAGTTTTCTAAATCATGTCACTTCAGTGCAGACATCCTTGATGTCTAAATTTTGATCTTGAAATTGTCACCTGAATCATCTCATTAAAAAAATAAAATAAATAAAACCAATTAGAGTGCCCTTATAAATGTCAAAGCTACTACTACTTGCCATTTATATCAGACTTAAATATTTGGAAGATAATGCTCTTTAATGAGTTACTCCAACTTCTTCATGGAATATTTACATTTCTGATGACTAACTCCTCTGAATGACTAGTTTTGGCCTTTCTTTCTTGGCCTCATCCATTCTTTAAGAATGGGAATGTCTTTCTATGACATACTCAACAGGCTGAAAAAAGGACAGGGTAATCTTACAAAATCTTTACATACAATCAAAATAATGCACTATTTAAGAAGCTAGTACAGGTATACTCAAAAAGCTGGGTTTCTGTGTCACAAAACAGCAATTTCAGATGGCCCTGTTCTCTGTTCAAATCACAGATTTTTAGACAATTACAGATAATTTCAACAATTTTATCCTCATTAAATATGCTCTACAAATAGAAATGTGACAACTGATAGTGCAATTGACTTCATAACATACCTCTACACCTTCAGAAAAAATGAAGAATGCTGTAAAGATGAGGAATAAACCATTTACAAAACCAGCGAGCACTTCTGCTCGAACATACCTGCAAGAAAAAAAAGCAACAGCAGATTTACCACCTCCATTTAAATGCTGCAAATTGAAAGTGGAACTCAGAGACTAGAGTACAATCTTCTAGTTCTCAAACAGTTGTATTACATGGATCTGGTGAACAGAAGATGTGGTACATAAACTACAGATAAGCATATGAAATTCAGTATGTTATATTTCCACAGAAATTACTTGATCTAGACCAGCCATTACTTGATCCAGATGAAAGAAAACTTTAAATATGTCAAAATCTTCCCATTTAAGATCATCTCTACTGGAAGTTATGGTATAAATTTATATTTGGAAGCCATGAAGTAAGACAAGCATGAGAGGTAACAAAAGTGTGCTGATGTAAAGTTCTGTTCAATATCAAACAGTCATACATTAATTTTGTACCCCTCTAGCAGGGGGATTTTCAGTAAAATTTTAAGTAGAAATTAATGATTTCAGCTACTACGTTTTTCCAATAAAAACAAGCCAGGTTAGAATAACATCTAATTCCAATGTAGAAAACATTAGACTTAATAAATTGTGGCTGTTCTCTAATAAATGGAACACCAGCTGTTTAAATGCAGAGCAGTAATTAATACAGAACCTGCTTTGCATGGTACAATCAATTATTCCGAAATTTATTTCTAGGCATACTGGAGTTTCCACCTTAGTTAATCAGTTCTTTAAGTTTCAAACTACATGATCCATGCTTAGGCAAGACGGCTGAAGCTAAATGCTGACACTCAGGTCAGCAATGCTGTGGGGAATGCAGCAACCCACGTTACAGGTCATCTGCTGTTAATTAATCAGTATCACCGATTAATAACATTGTATCACCAGTATCATTGTATAGACCTCAACTGCAACGTGCAACAGAACCAAGTGCCCTTCAAACAGAACCAGCTGCAGCAGCTACACCCACGAAGGGTGCCACAGGATGAGACAGCTCAGCCTGGAGGATCTGTGCTCACGGCAGCCACAGCTGTCGAATCCCGCTGGCTCTGAGGAGCATGGCTTTCCATCTCAGGTGCAGCATCGCTGAGACTCAGCTCCTCTGAGTTGTAACTGTTCCAAAGGCTGTTGCTACGGGGCAGCAACAGTCTGAGATTCCCTGCAACGCACATTGCTGCACTGCGAAGAAAAACCCATCATGCGGCTGTTGGACTCCGCTGGTGCCATGAACACGTGGCAACGCAGGGCAACTTTCTGCTGACTCGTTTCCACTGGTATGATCACAGAGATCTTAGAAGTGAGAAACTTGCTCCCCAAAAGCAACGCCTTCGCATTTTTACTATTTCTAGGGGGATATTAAAGTTTTACATAACTCACCTTAAAACCCCATACTTTCAACATAGCCTTTCCATGTTCTGCAAAAAAAGGTTTTATTCATACAGTGAAGAATTACCAGACATTTACTAAAACAGATCAAGGTAACAGCCTGAAGTTTCTTACCCATATGAGAAAGCATCGTTTGACCTCCATTTTGAAATAACTGAAGCTGCTAATCCAGCCAATAGAGCAGTACAGTCAAAAAACATATGAAAAGAATCTGATATTAGACCTAAACTGGAAAAGAACAGGGAAAAAAGTTATGTTCCATATGCTATATGTTGAATATGAAAAAAGTAGCATTTCATCTTTTTCACACAAGCAGAATACACTGTGTTTAAGCTTCAGACATGGTTTTGCTAGCACAGAAGAGAAATCCACACTAGACCACCAATAAAAATGAAATTACAAAATTGCTTTTGTCAGCTTAGGGGATGCACTTTGGAAGGGAAAAAAGTCCTCCTGTCATAGTGGGAGGTGCAATAAACAGCAATAAACCAAAGCCCCTGGAGTAGATGTACCCACGGCCACGTCTCACCAACATAATTCTTGTGGTATTTGCTCTTATATTTCAATTTATAGTTTGACCGTGTGAGCAAATTTGGCTAGACAAGTGGATACGCACAGCTGCATTTAAATACTGACCCCACATAAGTTTGTGGAAGCAGTATTTCACATCTAATTAAAAAACAAAATTGGGTTTAATGATACTGCTTTGGAGTGTGTAGTACAGGCAGTGTATACATAGGTTACTAGTGCAGTAACACTAAAATTGCTCTGCTGAAGACTACCGCTACCACCACAGTGATGGCACTGAACGTTACAACAGCAACATTCTCACACCTATTTTCAAACTTGATACTTTGGAAGAGTTTTCACACGCTCAGAAAATGGGTCAAAAACTCCTTAATGTCTGCAGTGGAAAAAAATCAACAACAAATCGATCAAAATAAAGATTAATAAAATTTTGACAATGTATGCCTGTGACAAAATTTCTGATTTCACCTGAGCCTTTTTTAAAATGAACTGTAAATTAACAAGGCCTTAAAAAACTGTGGATGCAAAGTGATCACTAAAGTAAAACGGGATCGAGTCAACTAGCACCATGGGTATGCAAGAACCTGCATTACAACTGGAACACATTTTCCAGAGTATACTCCAGTAGAAACCCTGTACTCAAACATGCTGTGTCTACATGAGGACACTTCCACAGCTGATTTAATAACGTAAGTTTAATACCAAATTACACATGTATGCACATAAGTGTTTTAAAACAGAACGGCCAAAAATGCAGATTTTGACTTTAAACAAGCTCTCAGCTAGCAAAATACCACATCCAGTTCTGTTGTTTGTGCTTCAAGAACATCAGCATACCAGAGGATTCGTAAGAGGATAATAAAAATGACAAAACAGCTATGTGAGTTCCAGAAAAAACTTGTATGGCAAACAAAAACTAAGGAGCATTATGAAGAAAGAATTGAAAAAAGGAAGAATATTGAAGACTTTTAGAACTTGCTGACAAGGCCTCTTCCACAGGGCTGCTCTTAAACCCTTCATCCCCTGGCCTGTACTGATACAGAGGATTGTCCCGACCCAGATGCAGGACCTTGCACTCAGCCTTGTTGAACTCATGAGGTTCACACAGACCCACCTCTCAAGCCTGTCCAGGTCCCTCTGGATGGCATCCCAACCCTCAAGCATGTCAACTGCACCACTCAGCTTGGTGTGGTCTGCAAATTTGTTGAGGGTGCACATGATCCCACTGTCTATGCCACCGATGAAGATACCGAACAATACTGGTCCCATTATAGATCCCTGAGGGACACCACTTGCCATCAATCTCCATCTGGACATCGAGCCATTGACCACTACCCTCTGGATCCAACCAATTCCTTATCCACTGAACAACCCACCCATCAAACCCATGTCTCCAATTTAGAGAGAACGATATTGTGGGGGACTGTCTTAAAGACCTTACAGAAGTCCAGATAGAGGACATCTGTAGCTCTTCCCTTGTCCACTGATGTAGTCACTCCATCACAGAAGGCCACTACATTGGTCAGGTGGGACTTGCTCTTGGTGAAGCCATACTATCTTGAATCACCTCCCTGACCTTTGTGTGCCTCAGCGTAGCTTCTGAGAGAATCTATTCCATGGTCTTCCCAGGAACAGTGGTGAGGCTGACAGGCTGGTAGTTCCCAGGGTGCTCCTTTCTATCCTTTTAAAAAAATAGGTGCAATGTCTCCCTTTTTCCAGTCACCAGAGACTTCACCTGACTGCCATGACTTTTCAAGTATCATGGATAGTGGCTTGGCAACTATATCAGCCAACTCCCTCAGGACTCTGAGACGCATCTCGTCAGGTTCCATAGACCTATGTATGTTCAGGTTCCTCAGGCTGTCATGAACCTGACTTTCTCTTACAGTGAGAAGGACTTTACACCCCCCTCCCCATGCTGTGGTCCATCCACTCAAGAGGCATGGGAAGAGAGGTTGCCAGTAAAGACTGAAGCAAAAAGGCAGTTGAGTAACTCAGCCTTCTCGTCTGTTGTTACCAGCTTGCCAGTCTTGCTTACTGGGGGGCAAGCACACTTTCTTCAACCTTTCTTTTCTGGCTGAGATACCTGGAGGGCTCCTTGTTTGCTTGTTATATGCGTGTTATCCCAAGGCATGAACTGTGTCTGCTTTGACTGAAGACATTCCTGGTTATATTCTCTGCTACTCCTTTCTACTAAAGAGATACTTGCTAAGCTACTGTTTTGTTTCAGCCCAAAATCTAGGCATAACGTAAATATATCTGAAATTAGTGACTTGAAATAAAAATAAGAGGTCCAGTTAATATTCCAACCTAGCATATCCCAATTCTTAATCTCTATAGTGAACTAAAGTAAGGAAGAGTCTTCTCAATTCCAGTAAGCCAAATTCTTCAGTGACATATTTCTGGCAAGTGTTACTTCAATTTCTCTGTTTAATTCTCTCATACACAGGACTTAAAAAAAAATGGATTTCATTTCACACTACCAAAAAATGATTATGCTTAAAAGAAAGGTATCAGAATAAACTCACATGAATATAAAGCTTTTTATACCTCAACCACTGAGAAAATATTCACATCTTACATCCATACTTGATTGAACAGGCTACACATACAATAATCCTTATGCAAGTGTGAAGTGAATCAATGTCTAAGTCAAAACAAAGCACATCCAAGATGATCTGCACCTTGCCAGGATAGTCCGTGCCCTAAGACAGCACTGTGTTCTCACTAGTGCTACAGCAGCAGTTAGTGTAATCAAGGTCAAGGATTTTATAATACAGTTTAAGAGACTCAGATAAAAATGATAAATAGTAGGATGCAACCATTTCCACATCTGCAGTGCTGCCTCTACTCAAGACTCTCAATTAAGAGGCCCAGTAATCTGTGTCCACACTACAACTTTTGATAAAGACTACCTCAAATTCCATGTGGAAGGACATATTGTTGGGCTTAAATGCCATTTCCATGACTGTCCACTTCAAACCAAAGTATTGACTTAGAGACAAAAATGCCACCATAAAACAACTCTATCAAGAATGAAGCATGATGGAGATACTACTCCCATTGTCTGTTCTCTACCTGTACACCATACATCAGTACTAAACTTACTTTACATTTCTGCTTATGTTTTATGACAGATTTTTCAGTAGCTATTTAATCAAGTCCCTCCTGGTTTTCCCACCTTTGTGAATTCCTGTGCTACACAAAGTACCACTCAGCTATACCAGGATGTTTTAATTTCCCTGTCTCTGAATGAGAAACAGGAGCTCGGTGCAGTGCTGGGTTTTGCCACCCAGCTATCAACTTACAAACGAAGCCACATTCCCAAAGGACATCCGTGGCAAGCGGCAGACACGAAGTGGTTACAACCCCTGGGTGCTGAAACTCATGCCAAGGGCAGGCTTCCTCCGCAGCGAAGGGCCGAGCAGCTCGGCCAGCAAGACACCGGTTTCAAAGCGCATTCCTCCATAAGGCGCCGAGCCCTTGGGCAGGAGCGCCTCCCCCGTGTGCCCCGGGTTGAGGGGGCGACGGAGCCAGCCGATACCCACGGCCGCGCTCCCGGTCACGGCAAGCTCTCCAACCGCCCCCCAGCGCGCTGCCGACCAGCCCCTCCGGACAGCGGGCCAGGCGGCCATGCCCGGCCGCACGGCCCCGGCC
>VZZY01007845.1:26985-37334 GCA_013400335.1 Eurystomus gularis | reverse complement strand
TCGGCGCCGGGGAAGCGAGCGGCGGGACCGGCGCCCTCCTGAACGTGAGCGACACGGTGCGTGAGGGCCGGGCGGGGCGCGGGGCGCGGTGGGCCCTGCCCGGGGGGGGCCCTGCGCTGCTTGTGAAAGGTTATGAGGCGCTGCCCACGGAGAGAGCGGGACCCCTTCAAGGACCTTTCTTTCTCGGAATGAGTGTTAAAATGCCGTATTTTTGACATAGCTTTTTTATTATCGTTAACGTTGTTTTGAAGAGGTGTTCTCTACAGGCGCTATTCTAAGAGCTGTTAAGAGGTCAGTCTTGCGTTGCAGTGTCATAACTTAATTGGCGGATCTGACCAGCATTTTCTTACTGGAAACTGCCGTGATGCTACCTAAAAAGACTTTGTATAGGCGTTTATTTTAAATATTGAGCATATTATAGTATCGTCCTTAACTTAGCCTTACAGCCCCCTGTATGCAGTTGAGTAAACGCAAGAATGTATGGCAAGCCAGGAACTCTCACTACCACAGTAAAAAACGTGTGCTTTCATCATACGTAAGCATTTTAAAATGTAAAATAATTATTACAGTAATATTGGTAAGCATTTTTGCAACTAGGTTGCAACTGGGTAAAGAGAGGTTCACCTCTAAAAGTACAGACGACCAAGATACGGTGGACCTCAGAAATGCTGCGTAGCCACTGCTGCTAGTCATTTTTAGAAGTTGGGGTGATTGTTTACACCTATAAAATAAAGCAAGCAAAACAGGTGATTAGTTTCTGGAAATAGTTTCAATGATCTCTTCAGCCCTACAGAATAAGTCAGGGGCAAAATTAGACCTCAGATTTGGGAGGATGTTTTGTGTGGACATAGTCAGGTAGGTGTGCACACAAGCTGGCAATTCTGTACTTTTAAGAAGTTTTTGTAACCTAAACAAATTACTTTTGCAAAACTTCACATAAGTTCAATTATTAAATACAGGTTAGTGCTCTTTACACTTCTATAGTATCACTCCTCAATCCAAAATAAAAATCTCCTTTCTTTGTCCAACTAGTTTTAAAAGAATGAAAATTTCCCCAGCAACGTGGGAGCCTTAACAGACACGTTTATTGCTGTTTTGCATCTTGCATCTTCCTTTTGTGCTTGCACTCATATTTGTTTTCCCTTCTGTCAAGCTGCCAAATACAGGTGGGAAGAACAAAATGCTGTGCCTTAAACCTCTAGTAGAACTGGTAGGCTTAGTGGAAGGGCAGTGTGAAGATGATGAGCCAGTAAAAGAAAACAAAAATTTTATTTGACTACTTAACAGACTGTGGTAGCCAAATATATATTTTAGTCGTGTCTGGTGAACAAAGCAGCACACTGAGGTTCTGGAGACCTACTTGTATCTCCGTAGTTGACCCTACGGGTGGAACACACAGATGTTGCATGGGTACAAAGCAGCAATTTCACAAGCAGAGAAATAGTGGTGTGCTTTCCTTTCTAGCCATCTGGTGTGATAACCTCTTTCTGGAGTGTTCACTGAAAAGCAGAGACAATTCAACTGAGGGATAGGAAGAGGCATTGGATAATTGCCAAGAATATGTACATCAATCGGTAATTGAGAGGAATGTTTCGTTGTAAAAGAATGCTGAGTAGCATGTGGGATAACTGTTCATCTTCAGTTATAGAGTCCCTTTAATTTCCAGGAGGTTCAAAGATCACAAACAACTGCCCTGTAAAAACAAGGGGAGAAAAGCAATCCTACTTGGCAACAATGAGGTAAGTTGAGAGGTTTTTTTAAACTAAAATAATTTACATTCATATTTTCAAGCATGATATATGTACTGTGGAAAACAATTCAAGCTGTGAAAAAACACAGATATACTCATTCAAAAATTGTAATTTATGGGGCTATCCTGGATCACATAACTTGATCAGAATTCTGTGCTGAAAGCCTAAAAATTACTAATAGAGTAACATGAATAATATGTACAGACAAGTAACTGTTTAATAGTAAGGTTAGGATATTTATCTTGTAGTTAGTTCATACTGATCTTGCACATTAAGCAGGAAGAATACGTGTGGATGACACATCATTTGAGGATGCAGTGGCTGTTGGATCCTGCTGAGTTTACAGTTTATAAATGTCTGGAGAACTTGGAGTGCTACCTAAGAGGCATGAATCTTGGGGCTGCCTCTGTAGGAGCTGCTTTTTAAGAGCTCCTCTTAAGCTCCAAAATCAGGAGGATCCAGAAACATCTTTATGCTAAGGCTGCTCCCCTAGTTAGCTGATACGTAGCACCTAGCATCTGATATTTCCAGTTTCCACTGACTTCTGGATTTAGCAGACCAGCTGTTACTGATGTTGTTGTAGTCCTACATTATTCCATTTGGCACGTTTCTTTGCTCCAGCTGTCTCTTAGCCTCAGTATGATCAGAATTGCTTTTTCCACATTAATAACCATTATCAAGCAGATCTACAAACTATTGACAAAATGTCCATCCAGCAAATCGGTGATAAAGATTGTTCCTTCTCTGGATGGTGCCTAAGTAATGGAAAAAGAGCATTTTACTTCCTCCTTTCTGCCAGAGCTCTTGAGAAGGCCCGTTCTCTCCCTTTTATTTCCCAGCTAAGGCAGAGCTCCTGCAATACTGAGTATACTTCACACAAACTTGCCTTCTAATTTCATCTGGATGGGTTTGGTGAGGTGTATTGAGAAAATAAGAGATGATGAACAATCTAGGGTTACATAATTACTCTGAATTTATTTTCACAGAACAAGGAAATTCAAAGTTAACCAAAAAAATTAAAAGCAAGTAAACCTTAGGAACCGAGTACCATAAGCATCTGTCTTGGTAATTGAAAGTAATTGGTCCAAGTCCTAAAACCCTCCTTATTTGTTTACTTAAGGGAGATATTCAATATGAGATTAATGACTTTTCCTGTCCTATTACTTGTTTTAAAGGTATTTTCACTTCTGTAAGCTTCCAGGAAGAGTTATGGGAATCCGCCTACTACGCTTCGCTTCTGTGGTGATCATTGTCTTACTTCTTGTGGCAGGTGCTTTAACAGCTTTGCTTCCCAATATCAAAGATGACAAAATGCTCAATTTGAGAAGAGAACCAAAACCCCAGAGTCAGTCTTCCTTGGATTCATTTACTCTTATTATGCAGACATACAATAGAACTGACTTGCTGCTAAAGCTCTTAAATCATTATCAAGCCATCCCCCAGCTACATAAAGTAATTGTTGTGTGGAACAACATTGGTGAGAAGATACCAGAGGAAATGTGGAATTCCTTGGGGCCTCATCCTGTCCCTGTTGTCTTTAAAGTTCAAACTGTAAATCGTATGAGGAATAGACTCCAGAATTTCCCTGAGCTGGAAACAAAAGGTATTCAGTAGTTCATATCGCTACTATTATTATTTTCACACTTAAAATCTGAATGCTACGAGAGGTGGTTTGAGTTATACTGTGTGATTAATCCATGGATCTATTGGGCTGCTTGCTAGGATGTGGGTAATAAGAGAAGAACGCTATGGTACGATATCAGATGCACACCACAGCAGGGCAGAGGCTGTCAGTGAAGAGAAAGGAAAAAAGCCGGATGTCAAATGCATTTCATGGGCTTTTGCAACTGTGTCTGTTCTCCATTTCCTTTGTCAGGCAGACATAGGTAGTCCATGCTCTCTTCCCTTTATAGTGTAAACTGAAATTCATAGTGCATGTATTTGTTCAGTTTCTGCATTAATTTGGGCTTAAAGCCATCTGGTAAAGAGTTAATTTAATGCATTCATTTTAAGATGAAATTCTCAAGCATGTTCTGCTCTTCAGAGAAACTCTTCTCCCTAGCTGTCTGGCCTTCTATCTCAAATTATGCATCCTTTTTAAGAGCACTTTCCCTAGTCTTTTGGCTATTCATATAAATATTCTTCCTAAGCTCTTTCCAGGAGAAGCACAAGTCCTGTTTCTTTCAGATGGAAAAAAGCCCCATGTGTTGCATTATAGACCTGACCTTACTCGTGATTAGTAAAGGTAGTTCTATTTACTGCCCTCTTCCTAACATGCCTTGCTACTCAAAACCCATGACTTTGAGGAAGACACTAGAAACTTCAACTTCTCAAGTGTTTTATTTACTGTAGTAGGATTTATGTTGATGGTAAACTTAAAAAGCTTTAATGTATCTGGAGTTCTGATCTAAGAATAGCTTTGCTTTTCCACTTCCCAATAATGTTCTGCCTAAAATTTCAAGGCAGAGATTCTTCCTTCTGTAATCATACCGTGTTGCCTGTGCAACTATAAAGCTTGCTTATTTGGAACTTGCAAGTAGTGATGAGATGGGTAAAATTTTATCCTAAGAATCCCTTATAAATCTCCTACACTAAGGAATTGTATGTAACGCTTTAGTTGTATTTTTACACAAGATTAGTAGAAATTTGAGTTGCTTTGCAAACGCTCCCAATTTTTCTAACACATCTGTCCAGCTGTACTAGAGATGATCAAAGGTTGCTGAGTTTTGTTACAGCTTGGCAAATAATCTAAAATTTAAGTTTGCTTCCAGTTACCACAAAGCAGCAACCTTGCTTTGACTCTGAAGTCTACAGATGCTTTTTCAGTCTGCTGCCAAGGAGTTACAATTCAGTTCTGCAATCCAGGTTAATGGTCATAAAAAGTTCATAGCTAACTAGTCAAATGCTGTGCTACTTACTGTGCTCACCTATTTAATCTTTTGATCAGTTAAAAGCTTTTCTTTTTTTTTTCTCTTCCTTCAGCTGTTTTAATGATGGATGATGATACACTAGTCAGTGCTCATGACCTTGCTTTTGCCTTTTCTGTTTGGCAGGTAATGTTTTTGCACCTTGGCAGGCAGTATTTATGAGTTACAATTGAGGTTAATGGTTTTAATTAGAGTAATACTAGATCATTGTTTTACCATTGATTTTTCTGCTGTAAATTTTAGTAGGATCGAAGCGTTGAATAGTAGAAATTGCCAAAATGTTCTTCAATAGTAGCCTCACCTGTAATCTATGCCTTTCAAATTTTTAACTCTTCCTGTACATGAACACTGAAGTTGCTGACTGCTGCATTTATTTAAACTGGTAATAGGCTGCAAAACAACAGTCTGTGGAATTTTTTTCTATCTAAGAGAAATTGTCCGCAAACTTACTTTGCGTGCCAAATATACAGCTGCAAATTGTGGATATATCTTTCCTGGCACCACGTGATGTGGAATGAGGCATATTGTGTCAGTTTTGTAAAACTATATTTAATTACAACATTTATGCAGATCAGAGGACCAGATGCCAACAGTTTAATTCTTTCATGGCAATAATCCTGTGCTCTCTCATTTTAAAAAAGCATATCTCTTATGAAAACACTTAACACACATTTTCATTTAACCGTGTGGGCTGCATTTTGATTTTTTAAATTTCTTTTTTCTTTCAGCAATTTCCAGAGCATATAGTGGGATTTGTTCCTAGAAAGCACATTTCTACTCCTTCAGGTGTATACAGCTACGGCAGCTTTGAACTGCAGAACCCAGGATTTGGAAACGGAGATCAGTACTCTATGGTTCTTATTGGTGCAGCATTTTTTCATAGTGGGTATTTAGAAGACTTTCAAAGACAGCCGGAAGCTGTGTACGCCTTAATAGATGAAACTCAAAATTGTGATGATATTGCCATGAATTTTCTGGTAGCCAAGCATACTGGAAAGCCTTCAGGAGTGTTTGTGAAGCCAGTTGATATAAGAAATTTAGAAAAAGACACTAACAGTGGCTATTCTGGAATGTGGCACCGAGCTGAGCATTTGTTACAGAGATCTTACTGTGTAAATAAACTGGTTAATATTTATGATGGCATGCCTTTAAAATATTCTAATATCATGATTTCTCAGTTTGGTTTTCCTAATTATGCCAATCACAAAAATAAAATGTAAGCCCAATTTAAGGAGTTAGGTTTTAGACGATACTCAGTGAATTGTACTGAGTTCAAGGAGAGAAGGTGGTGTAATTACTGCATCTTGGCCATCCTTATTTGTAGCTTCTGAATTTTTCCATATGGTGCTTTCTGTATTTTTCTTTCCTTTCTTACCAATTCTCCAAGGTAAGTTTTGAGAAAACTTAAAAGAATATGTACTAATGTTTATCTGTGATAAAATTACCATATTTCCTTAAAACCTGAAAAGCTAAATTCTTAGGCCCGTTCTTCTGAAACATGCAGACAAATGCATTCCTTACCCTTCAGTGCTTAGGTTTTGATTTTGTTTTTTTTTCAGAATGTATCTATTTAGTTAAATGAGGTCTAGGCATAATTTTGGTAGTTGTATCTTGAGATGCTGCCTTGCCTTTCCCCCTCCTCGGTCCCCTCACCACCTACCCATTTCAAGTGAAACTACAGAAGAGCTACAGTAAACTGTTGGCCAGGCTTCTAAACTCCTGTACAAAACCCTCTGAATTTAGCATATAAGATATTCTGTATTCTGAGATGTTCCAGAAGCTGCCAGAAAAAGCAAGCCAGAAAGAGCACCTCACCTTAATCTCAGATAGTCCTAAAACCATTGCTGACAATATCCACTACTGCTGAGATAGTGGAAAATGATCCATGATGTGGCATTTTTTATTAATTTGCCTGGAGCTGCTGAAACATTGCAAGCAGCTGAAAGGTAAAACCTAGCAGTTGGAAATATAAGAAACATGAATACATGAAATACGAAATGTATATAGGCAACCAGAAGAATTGGATGTGGTGTTACTTATTAATACTCTTTAGAACTTATTTTTATATTTTGCATGTACACTGTTACAAAATGTCTTATTTACAATTTCTAATAAGAGCAAGCTATTCTATACTTATTACAGAGTGTACATTTTGTACTATTACAGGCCTAATTATTTTAGCTCCTCTTTAAAATTACTATTTTTTGGTTCCTTTCATCTTTGGTTTTAGTGGCTACAACAATAGAATTGAAATGTGCCATGAAAGGGTAAAGCATTAATAAAAAAAAAGTATTTTAAGGTACAGTGCTATTTGACAGGGCCGGACTATTATGAGTCTCTGAATTCCCTGGCTTCATCTATGGCAAAAACCAGAGCTATTATTAACAGCTTTTGTTAGATTGGGACTCTGTAGTTCTGGAAACGTTATGTTAACATAGGACAAACCTTTTTCCATTGCAGTTACAGAACTTTTTTGTGGTATGGAGGAAAGTACAAAAGACAGTGATTTTCCTGGATCACAGAGGAATCAAATACGGCATCCAAAGTAGATTTAGTTTCATCAGTGATTGATTCTTACTCTCAGTTCAAAGGATCTATGGGCAATCAATATCTAGTACACAAATAGTGTCTGCACAAATAGTGTGTAATTTTACCATTTTTTGTAATTAGTTAGCTGAAGAAAAAGTGGTTGAAAAATGTGACAAGTTCTTTAGAGCAGGGCCAATTCTGGGTGTGAGTCTGCGATTCTTTGGGGAAGTGGGAGTCTTCTTTTGCTTTATCAGTGTTAAAGGATTTGGTTTCCTTTCAAGTGGAGTCTTCCTTGTGCTTTTGTAAAATTTAAAGGGCAAAGTCTTAACATGGCACTGTAAAGTCTGTTTAATTTTGTTGTAATAATGAAAAGTATATTTTAAATATTGTGCTGCAGTGGTAAGTAGTATACAAACAGGTCCATGATCTTTCCAGAAATGCAGCTTTCCTAGTGGTCATTTATGGCATTTCATTTACTTACTGGTCTTCTGTAATTTCTGTTCTGTGCAGTATCAACTAGAATTGAGGATCCCCACAGATGTTGTTTACCTTACTTTTAAAATGTGAAATGAACTGCCAACTCAGTCAGATTTTAGTATTGGATTCTTTGTTAGTGGGAAGGAGTTGTTCTGGGTTGGTTTTTTGTTGTTGTTGTTGTTCTTCTGTATCAGTGAAAGAATTAATGGAACAAGCTTTTATTGTACTGGTAAATTTAATTGGTACCATTGTCAAATAAAATACATTAAACAGATTTGCTTTGTATTTATTTTCAGATCATTGACCAAGTTTTTCAGTGTTAGGTGTCTAAAATAAGCTCACAGTTTGCATACAGATGAGCAGCACCAAGATTTCATTTTTTAAAAACCGTGTACTGGTTGGCACATACTTAATTTAGGTAAGGCCCACTCATGAGGAGAAAAAGCCATCAAAAAACAGGCTTAAGCAGTTAGCCTTAGATAACAAAGTCAAGTCAAAGGAAAGACTTCAGCTCTAGCCATAACTCATTGTGCTTAGGAACTAAAAGGGTTTTGTTTATTTATAAAGGCTGGTAACATTTTATCCTTTGATGGTTATAAAAGTGTCTTAAGATTTCTTAATGAAAGATATTGCTGAGAATTTATATTTTTTAGCAAAATATGCATGTGGTGATTTCTTAATTTCTTTCATTCAGAAGTATTTTTGAGTCTAACAGATTCATCACCACCTCTGAATGCTCTGTAGAAATTATACAACACAGGATTTAAAAAATAGTATCTGAAAGACATATTTTTAAAATTCTTGTTGAAAAGTCAGGATATAGCCTTAAAATGATGCAATAGGACTATGAGAAAAGTGCCTCTTTACCTACAGTTAAAATGCCAGAAGATATCACTGTAGCCTTGATATTTGAGATCATCAAATGTTAAAAATAATTGGAATTGATTATAAAAACAAAACTGTATGAGGTAAAAACAGTCTTAAAGCTAGCATTTTTACAAGGCAAAATCACAATCATACTAAAAGCTAGGAGACGATACTGGCACTGAACAAATGGTGGAGGTTTTGTACATAATTTTACAGGGAAGACAAGGAAAAATATTAAGTATTTTCTATGTTTACAAAGGCTGTAATCAATTTCCATAAATGAGAACTTGTATGCAACCAGAACAGTACTAGTAATTTTGAAAAAGGTATATGAGTGGTATGCAAACACTTGTCAGTGGGGTTTCAGTTGCTAGTTGTGTTTGCTTCCTGGATTCACCAGGCTGGCTAGATGGATTTACAAATAACAGGGTTTAACACAAACTGGGTATCTATGGATTCTAGATAGCTGGCCTGTTACACTACCCTATTTTTGCTTCTGTTGCCCAAGATAGCTTTGTTAAAGCTAATTTCAGTATGCTCATACAAACTCCCCTCAAGCGGAGTGCAGCACAGACTTAGAAATGCCAGTTATATTGAACTGTAGTGAAAGTTTGATTAAAAAAGTGAGTTAGAAAACCATGGTGCTGGAAAAAGTATATTGACATCTCTCTTATTACACAGTATATGTTACCCCCTAGAGAACTGCTTGTAAATAAAAAAAAAAAAGAAATTTTAAGAGTTAAATACAAGTGGAAGGCATACAGAACAATATAGGAAAAGATAAAAACATTTATTTCCACAAAAAGCAAGTATCTTGCAACAACCTTTATTTGCTGTTACAGAAGACTATGGTCTCAGTCTTGCAGGTATCTTCTCTGGGACAGTACTTACTACTGAGAAGGAGGTTTCTTACCTAAGTTCACAGAGCCAGGCCCAAAGAGTCAAATTTAGGAATACTTAGTTCTGGAGCTATGAAGAAAAGGAAGAAAGAACACAGGCACAAGTTATTAGAATGCATACCAAAAATAAATAAGCAACTACAAAGTAATTGCACCAGAAAAGTGTTTTCCGTAGTACTTGAGCATATTTTAAAGATTATGTAGTGTTTATGACACTAGATTAAAAAGTCAAGAGTCAAGTGTTTCACACTTGTTTAACCTCATCTGCAGACACGCTAGAATTACATGAACTGGTGGTTGCAGCAGGTTATTTATAGTGTTAGGAAAACATGATGATGATAACGTGGACCTCAAGGTTGCCTATTACTTTGCATGACAGTGGGTTTTTGTTTTGGGCAAGAGTCGCATCCTTTTTTTCTCAAGGTACCTCTATTTTGAACCTTCCGCTTGCTCAGTTGTAAAAATGAGATGGCAGTCTGCTTTGCTTGGCATTTACTAATCCTTTTTAAAGGGAAGGGTGGTAGAAGAGAGGCATTTCCAGCGCTTTTAATGCTTCCGTTTCTTCGGCAGCAAGCGAGTTGCGGCCGCCGAAGCGGCGCCCGCCGGGGAGCCCCGCTGAGGGGAGACCCCTGGGGCGAGCCCCTCTGGGGGCGCGCGCCCGGCACAGCCCGCTCATTGGCTGGAGCCATAAGAAGGCGGCCTCTGACTGGTGAGCCGGCCTGTCAGTCAGAACGAATGGGGGCGCAGAGGCGGCCGCGCCCCGCCAGGCCAACTGTCCCGAGTAGGGCACTTCTCTTCCTTCCTGCGGAGGCGGCCGCGGCCCGGCTCGCTCGCCGCCATCCCGAGCGGGACCTGCCCTTGCCGAGGCGCTAGCCGCGGCTCAGGCCTGCTTCCCGCCG
>VZZY01007845.1:2805-26064 GCA_013400335.1 Eurystomus gularis | reverse complement strand
CGGCGGGCCTCTCGGTCCGGCCGACGCAGTTCCCCTAATGTGTCTTTCAGATCGGCTGTACTTTGCTACTTTACGAAATAAGCCGAAAAGTACCGTCAATACGCACTACTTCTGTACCGATGAGGAGCTGGTCTATGAAAAGTAAGTGTTGCCATCTGCGATGTTTTGCATGTTCTAAGTGATCACCTGAGGTGCTTCCCAGCACACTTTAATACTATGTAGAATATTTTTGCCCCTAAATGGGGCTGCTTGCACAAAGTATGAGTATAAAGTTAGCCTGAATATATTAATGTATGACCTGAAACTAGTTTAACAAGACTGCTGTTTTAAAAAAAATCCCACAAAAACAGCTACGAGGCTAGTTAAATGGCTTAAATTGTGGTTGAGCTAGGGGAAGGATATCTGAGCTTTGTAAGATTCGTTTATAAGATGAAGATCCCTTAAGGCTAATTACGTCTTATTAAATGGAGGACTTAAATAGAAGATTCTTGTTTGGTACTAATAGATGAAACGAGTTTGGTGTATGTGCCTTTTCTTGTGGAGAGAGTATGAACGTTTCTTCTACGGAACCATAAGAATCTAAAGCTTAAATGTGCTTTTGAAGAACATCTGCAACTTTTAAAATAAGTCTACAGAAGGTCTGGAGATAGCACTTCCTGTTTGCTTTTGTGGCTTTAGGACAGCAGAAAACTTTCATTTTCTGTGAAGTAAAAGCTTCATGTGTTTGGAAGACACTGACAGCACACAGAAGGTGAAAAGTGAAATTGATTATAGCCGTGAATACTACTAAAGGACGTAAAATACACTAAACAAAATAATTGTTCTGTGCTGTGGTTAAAAAGTAGTTGCTCTACCCTGTGTTCCCAGATCAGCAGTTTCATGTGTGATGAGCTGTCTAGGTACTTGACAAGGAGTTTGCTACAGCAAAGGGAAACAAAAGGTGTTGTCTTATTTTAAGTATAACTTTCTTTCCATATAAGTTGAACTTGTGAGCATCAGCCATTCTTCCAGTGACTTCAGTACTGCTTTTGTGAAGGTGTAAACCAATTATCCTTGGTTTGTAGCTTATTTTCTATGCACAGCTTACAGTTACAGAGGTGTTGTGTTTTTTCTATACACATTTTTGAGTCTTCAGTATCTTGAACTGTGTATCTTCTACAGGTGTTCCCAATGGTTTGTTCTCAAAGTTGACTTTTGTATTTAACTGCTTGGCTTGGGAGTAGGCTACATAATGATCATTAACTGATTTAGATTGGAAGGGACCTCAGGGGTACTTTAAGGCAAGGTTGACCTAATATCAAAAGCAGGATTCAACTGGAGAAGGTCCTGAGCAATTTGTATTGTATGAATATGTTCACTTTCTTTAATGAAACAAAAACTTGATCTTGTATCTCTCCTAAGACTTCTGTGTTACGCTTGACCTGAAGTGTTTTGTTTCTAATTATTAATATCCTTCTAGGAAGGGTAAAGGACTGTATGTGGAGTTTTTGGTTTTGGGGGTGCGAAGGGTACAGTACAGCTCTGTACTGTTCGTTACAGATGATTTTAGTAACCAAGGACTAACTGGGGTATTTGGTGTGAGGGCAGTATATATTTTTTTTTAAGTACTGAGAAATTTGAGGGGTGGAGGGGAGAAGTAATTTTCTTTAACATGTGCAAAGGAAATTCGGTAAGTGTTCTCTTTAACCCAATTACCTGCTAACCACATAACCAGGGTGTAACTTGACACCAGATATAGTTGCAAGGTACTGGAAGGAAGCAAATTTCCTCTATCTTCTATGGTGCATCTGTAGATTTTTGGACATGTAACTCAGTATTTTCTGAATTGGTAGTTCCTAGTCTATTTGGCCTTTTTAAAAGGCATCATCCTATATCTGATATCATGATAGTACTCTTCCTTTTGTGCTCTCAAATTTAAATACTAAAACATAATATGAGGTAGAAATTAAGTGATAGTTACCAGGTGGCATGAAGGAATTTTCTGTAGTCATGTCCTTTGTCTACTAAACTTTCCCCTGATGTTTGTATTGCAGTACCAATCACTATCAGTGCATGAAATATTTGGTAGTAAAACAATGCCTGGTTTATTTTTTTCCTCTCTGTTTTCCCTCTCGTTAACAAGGAAGTTTATATCATCTCAGGGAAGTAAAAGCAAGTGTCAAGTCAGTAGGTTACCATTTTTTTTTTTCTTTCTGAAATTGGAAAGCTAGAGGAAGAATAAGGAATAGGATGCAACTCTCTTGGTTCTTGAAAATACTGATATTTCTATAGCTTCCCTTTTCCTTATGCTCCTTGGAGAGCTTGAGGTTGGTCTGTTACGTTTCAAAAGCTGCACAGCAAAGTGAGGGGCCTGACATCAGAGTTTGTCTGTAAGTAGCAGTGGAGTGTAACTTCAGTGCACCGGACCAGATCTTCTGCCCATTTCCTCAAAAATGCAGCCTTCTTTCTGAGGAAAGTAATCAGAAATATTTGTTACATGATAGCAAAATAAACATTTGGAAGTGAGTTTTGAGGTGCTACAGCTCAGAACAGTTGTTTCCAGAGTCCTCATTCAAAATGGCCTGCCTGTGCTGTTCCTGCTGATTAGAATTTCATGGCCACTTTGGCATTTTAACCAAATGAGTTGTTTAGATTGTTACAAGGAAGAGGATAGATGTCTACTCAGGCGCAAAATCCTTAGCACCTGTGACCTATGTAAGTAATTTTTAAAAATACTATTGTTTGTTGACTTAATTTTGTTTAAACACATTGTTCTAGTGACAAGGCAAAGATACTTCATTGTGCATGGAAGTAAACTACTTTCGGCCTCTTATTGTTAACTTTAATGATAAGTATTAAGTGCTGCAGAAATAAATTTAGCTGACTTAACTGACATGTTAGTTTGCTTTCACTGAAGCAATATATGATCTGAAAACCTCATGAATATGTAGGTTTGGGGTTGTCTGATTGCAGAGAGCATGTTAATGAATCACATAGTACTTAAAATTTCACTGCCTTGCTTCCCTTTTCCTCATTCTTGAAGAGACATAAGGAAGTAGTAGTGTGCATTAATAGTATACCTCATTTATTAAACAAAAACAGCTGTAGTGCTAGATCTAGTGGTTTTGGAAGTTTTGATCTGATAAATGCTTGCTTGCTCTTGCAGCTTGTCATGTGATTTATCACCAAATTGTACACAGTGTGGTTATGTAATCTTGAGTACTTTAGCCTTCAGTTTCCAGTTGAAGTTGTCAACTGTTGTACTGAATTCATAACACTGTCTTATTTAAACATTCCCACTTTTAAGAATAATAAAGGTAGGCTTAAATGCTGTTAAGAATATCTCTAGCTGACTAGGAACTCGCTACTAGAACTGTCACTATTTTGGTTAAATCTGCTGCAATTTAACCTTGAATTATGCTGGAGAAATGGTGTGCAAATTCCTCAGCGGAGAGAACAAGAAACCTGAATGAATTTATCCACTTCTGAATTCTCTTTTTTGGTTGTTCTATTTCTGTAAGATTTTGTTGGCCTCTTTCTGAATCTCTGGGGTCCCTCCTGGGCAAGTCAGCGTTAGTGCTTGTAAGGGAATACAATATTTCAGGGTAACATAGTGCAGGTAACTATTACTTCAGGAAAATGGAGTTAATGAGAAATAATCCATCTTGATGAAGATTGTCATTTGGCAAATAGACAAGCCTTGCCTTGGCAGGACCTCAATTAATGAGTTAGGCACTAGTAAGAAGCTTTTTATTCTCTAAGAATAGCGTCTTTCATGTTTCACCTTTCAGTAAACAGATCTGGGTTGAGAATACTACACTTGACTGGTTAACTTGGCTTTCACATTATTATTAAAGCAACTCTTAATGTCCCTTTTATTGTTGAGTAGTTTTCTCAAACAAAATTACAACTTGGATAATAATAATCTATAATGACAACTTTCATAAATCATAATGTTTTAATTCAGTAATTTGTTCTGACTTTGGATCCCTTGTATAAACAGCTTTTGCAGTTCTGGTCTCTGACATCTTGAGAGCAGTTGTAAAAGTAATTAATATTATATTCTGTGTACATATTGTTTTACACTAAAGGTTTCTTTCAAGCCATGTTATGTTACTTGCCCTTTTCACAGCAGTCTTAGCGTTAGCTGCTACCTGGAGTTCAAGCAGCAATAGAATAAGGCTCTCAAGTGCTTAGCTACAACAATATTAAATGAATACTGTTTGGACTTTGACTTGTAGGACTTGTTTCCTTCTCTGTATCTGCATATGCAAAGAAGCTGTCTCTTTTCTGTGAGAAGAGTAAGGGTTAACTTCTTTATTTTTACTTTGGCTAAATGCTTCTTATCCGTGGCTATTCGGTAACAGTACTTGCATAGGAAACTTGAACTTCTCCAACTTTCTATGGCTTATACCATTTGAAAGGAAAAAGAAAACTTAGCCTTGTTACAACAAGCAGAGGCATTGCTTCAGAGGGAGAACAGGGAGTTCCTTGTTCACATCAGTAGCTTTTGAACACTGTTGGATGACCAAGATAACTTAGTAAGCTAAAGTCCACAAAAAATAATTAGGAAGCTTCCCAACTTCTATCAGTGTGAGTGTAAATACAGAGCAGAAAAACTTTGTGTACTAATACCAGCTTTTGTGTGCCTAATTCTTAGAGACTAATATTAAAAGTAGTGCTTCAGCTTCATTTTGTGTTCCATTTTAAAATGAGGGATTTAAAATTCCCTGGAAATAAAATCAAAAGACATAAGAGCTAGGACTGTGAATTCTTCTTTCAGACACAAACAATTGACATAATTTTTTATTTGAAACTTGCAAAGTGCTATCCCTTAACACCTATGGTGTTCTCTCCAGTTGAACGGTTTCACAAATTTTATACCCACACATTTCTTAACCATATCTGTCTTCACTTCTTCATGTGGAAAAGATAAAAACAAGCGCCAAAAGTATGGAGGATTTTTTTTGTTAGCATTAAAAGGGTGCCAGGATAAAACAGATGTGTTTCCTAGGCTCCAGCTTTGTATTGGATGTGACCGTAGCTTGATATAGGAAACCCCTTATGAGAAACTTGGCCTCTGTTAGGTTGACTTTTTTCCAAAGAGTAGGCTTTTGACATGATCTGAAGATTCTTCTTTTTTATGGGAGAACCTCTTCATTGATAACTTTGTTCTTGACATCAAGGAGCATTGTATAAAAAATTCATGTATCTGGAGTAGCTATTTAGTTATCTATAGTTTGGATCTATATGTTCATATTGGATTTTGAAGAATCAGAATCTTGAGGACTATTTGGAACATTCAAGGGGAAATGAAGTGAGTGCCTGGTGTTTTGCATAATCCAGAGCCTCTGCATTATTTCTACCTTCAGCTGCAAGTAGGGAGGTGATGGATAATTTCTAGGGTTATATGTGCTGTTTATCATCCTTCGTCTGTTCGGAAGTGTGCAATCCCTAAGTAGTATTAAGTGTTAGGGATTGTGTCTCAGCCCAGATAAGAAAGCTCCTAGCAACTCACATGTGGTTGGAATTGGTGAGGCTAGAGCAGGGAGGCTGTGCTATTGAGCATACCGTCTTTTTTCATGCACTTGAGAAGCAGGAAGGAGAAATGCACTCTAGGAAACAGGACTTGGACAAAGAAGACTGAACAGGTAAGATTTCTTGACCAGCAGTTAGGTTGTAATGAACGTGTGGACTAATCCTTCTGGCTTTAATCTGGAAACTTTGTTGAATGTAAGATGTGTTCAGTTTATCGTGTGAAGCATTTACCTGTAGTAACTAGTAGGCCACTTCTGCAGTAGCTGGTTCTTATACTGCCTAATGGCTACTAGATTCAGAGCCCATGCAGCAAGGGCCTTACATTGCAGTGACCTGAATGTTCCAATAATCCAGCCCATGAAAGGGGGAGGAAAAAGCAAGTGGAGAGTGTTTTTCTTACTCTAATTCTGTCTCATTGCTTAATTTTAATAGTAAGCTGGATCTTTGTAGAATGCTGGCAGATTAGTGTAGTTTTGCAGTTAGGAAGCTGTACTCCTGTTAGCTTCTGAAGTTCTTGTGGTTAACCTTTTGGTTAGAGTAATTGCAAGCTTGGGGTGCTCTTGTTCTGGCAGAAAAATGACGTTATATGGTTGCTAGTCTCCAAGAAGGCAAACTTCATACCTAAAGGAGTCATACCCTCTGCTGGGGTACATACTCCATAAAATGATTGGAATTGTTAAACTGTGTCTCTGTTTAAGTTACTAGACCAATAATTGAGTGAGCTGCCATGCAAGTAACATCATCCTGTTTCTTGCATTGTTAGAACTGGCTCAGTGGATCTGGCCTATTCCCGCCCCACACCCCAATATGGTAATTAGGCTTTGGATAGTATCCAAACTGCTGGAAATACCTACAGCCTGGTGAGAATGTGTACATACCCTCATGTTCAGTGTAGCAATTATACTGAACTTAAACTATTCTGTCATGAAGAAAAAAGACCTGGAATAGCTTTTAAGTGGGAATATGCTATCCTTTCCTCTGTAAGTCTGTTGATGTATCACAAAATTGTAAGTGAATGGCAGTATAAAACTACTGCTCTGGTGTATTCATCTGTGGGGGAGAAGTTTCAGGCTTCTGGGTGAAGTCTAAATAGTTCAATTTAGTTTTGAAAGGTAACTTGATAACTTGGCCGTAAACAGATTAACTCTGATGTTAATATGGAGATTATAAATTCATTTCGAAGTCTGCCAGGCTGTAGTATTCCTTCATTGACAATAACCAGATTCCATCCAATAGTTGAAGATACGAAAGCTTTTTATCATTCTCCTGTTGTACTAGGGGCAGCGGTATTAAAATGGCTTGTAAAAAGTGACTTCAGCATTCAGAAGAGGTGCCCAAGGTTTGAGCTGATTCATGGCACCTTCATGTGGCATCCCATGGAACTGCACTGAGAAACAGCTTGAGTTGAGAATTGTGAACTGTATTTCTTTCACCATTAAATTCTTTGAAGAATGTAACTAAGACCAAGGAGCACTTTATGGGCTGGCCTTTCTAGGCAGATTACTGTTTCTATGTTACAATACAGCAAATACCTCAGATCCTACGCTGCAAGAGCTGATAGGAAGGAGAATGCATATAAACAAAACTTCTTCCAGGTAGCATTCTGATAGTATTTTTGAAGTAGAATATTTAAATATTTATCTGGGGTATTCTGGGGTTTTGCTGCTTCTTGGTTTGAGAAGCATAAGGATAGCATGTTTCCATGGGATGAGGGGGAAGAATAATTTAAGCTCTCATCTAAGTACTTGACTAAAACAAAATATAATTAAATGTAGATTAATACCATACTTGCCTTCTGTTCCTCATATCTGGTTCACAGCTCCATTGTAAATGAATTAATGGGCTTCAGCTTCAGAGGCATCCTGATTTCTTACTGTGTGTAAATGCTTATTAAAATATCTAGGTACAAAGAAAGTCTTACCTGTAAAAGAGATAGAAGTAAAATAATACTGGGTAGATTGTTATCAGTATCCTATAATACGATTTCATTTCTTTTATATTTTTTCAGCTTTTGCCAGGTAAAATTCTTTATTTGCATCATAGAATAGTTTGGGTTGGAAGGGACCTTAAAGGTTTAGTTCCAACCCCCCTGCCACGAACAGGGACACCTTCCACTAGACCAGGTTGCTCAAAACGCCACCCAGCCTGGCCTTGAACACTTCCAGGGAGGGAGCATCCATAACTTGTCTGGACAACTTGTTCCAGTGTCTCACCAACATCACAGTAAAGAATCTCTTCCTAACACCTAATTTAAATCTACTCTCTTTCAGTTTGAAACTGCTACCCCTTGTCCTATCATTACAATCCCTAATGAAGAGTCTTTCCCCATCTTTCCTGTAGGCCCCCTTTAAGTACTGGAAGGCTGCTATAAGGTCTACCTGGAGCCTTCTCTTCTCCAGGCTGAAAAACCCCAACTCTCTCAGCCTGTTCTCACAGGGGAGGTGCTCCATGCCCTTGATCATCTTTTTGGCCTTCCTCTGGACCTGCTTGAGCAGGTCCACATCCTTCTTACACTGGGGGCTCCAGAGCTGAATGCCGTACTGCAGGTGGGGTCTCATGAGGACAGAGTAGAGAAGCAGAATCGCCTCCCTTGACCTGCTGGCCACACTTCTTCTGATGAAGCCCAGGATACGATTGCCATTCTGGGCTGCACCTAACCAGGTTGTGTCAAGCTTCTTGTCAACTAACATGGACAACTCCTTTTCTGAAGGGCTGCTCTCAATCCCCTCATTACCCAGCCTGTATTTGTGCTTGGGGTTTTCCAACCCAGATGCAGGACGTTGTACTTGGCCTTGTTGAACTTCATGAGGTTTACACAGGCCTGCCTGTCAAAGTCTCTCTGGGTGGCATCCAGCCTCCAGCATGTTGACTGCATCACACAGTTTGGTGTTATCAGCAGACTTGCTGAGGATGCGCTCTGCTAACAATGACTTGATATGTCATTTCTTCCCCGTTCCTTGTGGTCCTAATTTCCCATCTTATATTTAACTCTGTCAGAATTCTGTTCTAAAGAAGAAAATCTTCTGGGTGAGTCAGGATAAAGTGTCTTTAGTTCACGTACAAAAATGGCCTGGTATACTGAAAGTAAGGAGGGCACATAAGATTCAGCTCTTCCGTTTACACATGTCAGAACTGCATTTAGTTCTGAGAATATAAATTGAAGGATTTTTTAGATCAGAGTTCATTGACTTGAATACAGAGCCTCGTATTATCTTTCAGAGAACTGTTTGATTTAGAGGTTTGTAAAGCCCTTGTTTTTCTTAGCCCCATTAAAATAAGGACATTCAAGCTTATTCCAATTTAGAGGTATTAAGCAGAGAAAGTCAAAATTGTGCCTGTAACGGCCTTTCTCCCTCACACACCCACCGCAGTGTTTTATCAGTGAAGCCAATGGATGATATATACCCTGACCTGGTGTTAGGTGACTAGCTGGGAAATTGCCAGTGTTTGGTGTTTTGAATAACATTGGTGCAATGGTGACCAAAAGTGGTTTTATTTTATAATAGTGTTTGGATTCTGAGAAATACCTTGTTTCTGCAGCATAAGCAAACAGTGGTAGTACCAGAATCTTAAACACTGATACTTTTCCCTACACTGTGTTAAGAAAAGCACAGCATACTTAATGGTAATAAGTGATGGAGAAATAATCAGTCTAAGATTGACATCTATAGCTTGGCAGCTGAGAATCTGAATAGTTTTGTTTTATAGAAATAATTGCTTCATGTATAGACTCAATAAATATATTTTATCCTTATCTCCACCATAATAGTAATTAATTTGTCTGTGGTGGATAATTTGTAAATTCATTTACTATCCTTTTCCTACACTTCTGTTTGAGTTTAATTATGTGGACAGAAGTGGATGTATTCCTTCATGTGGATGTAATTCTAGCAAATAGTAATAAAAACTTGCTGTCATACAGCATGGCTATAGTTCTTCAGTGCTTCAGGTGAGCTGTATGTTCTTTGAGCTGATCAAAGCTACTTTGCTCACACTGGTTAAAAAAAAGTACTCTGTTGTACTAAGTATCATGTTCCACACTTCTTCACAATATTTTAAAAATTGTTCATAAAATCTCAAAATCCTAAATTCTATTCTTCCATCATATATTGAAGTGAAAGAATACTCGGAAGTTAATGGAACAAGCTGGGAGGTTTTTTTTTTTAATTGAAAGTAGGTGTTAGTGCAGCAGAATGTTAGTAAGCCTTCTATATTGCTTTTCTAGAAGGTGCATTCACTAGTGGTGTTAGAGCTCCAGTTTTCTTACTTGTCATAACTTGTGCCTGGCCTTCTTAGAACATTTTAATATCAGTTTCATCTCTATTGAAATATGTGAAATATATGGAGGGTTTTGTTTTGAAAATAACCATAACCCTTGACCATATCTGGCAGACTTAGCTAAGAAAAGATGAGGAATTCTGAAGTTAAACTCTGCTTTACTGCTACTGCAACTTTCACTTGCGTTAACTTCTGTGCAGCCTACAAATAAAGTTCAAATGGTTGTACAGCTTAGTCTTTGACCCAGCTAATGAGTTTCTGTAATTAAGCATTATGTCATAATATTTAGACTGAAGGGATACTGTAAATAGCATTAGTGTGGCAGGCAGACTACTAGACAGTGATCAGACTAATATAATTGTCTCTTTTTGCACTGGACTTGGTTTTTTTGTTTGAGATAATGTGGGCAGGAGGATATTAATAAAGTTATAAGCACCAAAAAGATAAGGTACTTCTGCTATATTGTTGTGTCCACCTAGAATAGCTGAAGCTGGAAGGCACTTCTGGAGATTCTGATCTAACCCTGGGCAAGGTCAACAAGAGCAGGTTGCTCAGAGCCTTGTACACTTGGGTTGTGACTCCACAGCCTCTCTGAGCAGCCTCTTCCAAGTGTTTGACTGCCCTCAAACGTTTTTCTTATGTTTAACTGGAACATAATTTTCTCCTGAAAAATTAACCCTCTGCTAGGGGGAAGAAAGCTTGAAAGGTACTATTGCTGATTTGATCATCTGATTTCAGTAAGCTTTCACTCCTTCAAAGCCCAGAAGTCATAAAACATAGTTAGCTTTTATTGTTCCCCAAATAAAGTGCATTTAGATGCTCATGGCCTGCTTTGTTTGTCAGTAGGCAAGAAGCGTCCTCTTTTATCGAGAGACTTAAGGCAGAGCAGATTAAAACAGTAAGTTATAGTCCCCTTCTCACTATAGTTTGTGTGCATCCTCAAATTTTCATAGACCATCAAGATAAAGAAACAAAAAGGAAAAATATTGGAGAAATCTTGCAACTTAAATTTTGAGTGATTTTGCACAATAGGTGGGTGAGGAGGGAGTGAGCTCTAGGTGTCATTGTAAGTTACTCGCATATAAAGGCTGTTATTCATGAAGGTGCCTATCTGAAGGGTTAGCTAGGAAGAGCACTGTGTTACTTCTGTTGTGCAGTAGTTTTCCTGTACAGACTACTGCTACTAGCTCTTATCCTAAGGACAGTGATTGCTGCTTCAAAGGTAAAATGAATGTTTAAGAAGAATCTGGAAGAGAGAAACAAGATCAGTCAGAAGACATTAAATAATAAATTCTGAGAACAGACTAGAAATGACAATGCGAGAGGGTCAAAGAGAAACACTTAAAAGTGTATTTGTAATATGTAATCTCTGGAATAGTGGAGGATGGGATAAAAAAGAAGTAAGCTTGAATTTCAGACGCATCAAGACTGGACGTTAGTAAATACACTTTCTTACCCATAAGAAATTATATTTATGTTATTCTTCATATTATCTAATGAAATATTCTCACCTTAGGCAGTTGTAGAACCATTATCTAGGATGACATTAGCATGGCTTAAAAGGTGAGTACATCATGTCTTGAAGCATTTCACTCCGTAGTTTTGGCCAAACCCAGATTGGATGTCATGGGATGAAGAAAAAATTCTGAAGTTAGTGTGTGTATACAATGGAAAAGGCAGTGGAGAATCTTAAAGTCAAGCTACAAATTATTTCAAAGTAATCGTTATGATCATTCTATTAAATGAATCAATAAAGGGCTTATCTGCTGTACCATCTATATTGGCTACTTGGTATTCCCCCAAAAGTTACTGATTTTCAGTTTAACTATCAACACCATGCATGTTGAAATTTGCTTAGCTCTTTTGTATAAATAACACTTTTTTTTTTGTTCTTTTTCTCCCAGTTTCTATGGTGATTTTGGACCTTTAAATTTGGCAATGTTATACAGATACTGCTGTAAACTAAATAAGAAATTAAAGGTAAGCTTTCTTTAAAAACAATGTTCCTGTATTTTTTGTTTTGAAATTAGATTAAAATGTAGTATCCAGTTTGGAAGTGGTTGTTAGGTGCTCATTATCTAGATGGTTACTACTAAGCTTTAAGGTGGTTATTTGTTCTGAATTCTTACCCTCTGAAGAATGGAAAAAATGGGTATGCTTTCACTGTTGCTTAGCAGGTGAGGCACTGAAGGCTGTGTTCACCTCTTTTCATAACCTTAGATTTTCAAGACAGTAGTAACAAAAAAAACCTCTGGATATTTCATGGGTTTGCAGCTAATGAAGTGGGTATGCTAGTAAGAGTAACTGGGGAAAAAAAAAAACCAAACCCTGAAAGACCTCACACCCATGAACAAGAAAAAAACATGGGCCCTGAAATCACAGTATTTAAATCTCACTCAGTGGAGAAGTTGAAACTTCTGAATCTCATTCGGTTTAATAGAGTGGTGCTTCTAATAAGTGTTATGGAAATGTGTCTTTACACATATAAAAACAGTTCCTTTTTCTGTATTACTTGTAGAAGTGTCATCACTCCCTATCAATTACTTTGTAGAAGCTGTCTAATTTTCTTGCATCTTTAATAATGGTTGTTGAGTCAAGGCAATTTTGAGTTGCTCTTCACTAGAGATAGAAAATTTTGCTATCTTTTTTGGATACCACAGTGGCTTTTTCTTTTGACTGCAAAATGTTGGTCCTTTCTTTATAAAGTTGTCTAGAATCTGTAAATGCTGCAGTTAATTCTGTAATTCACAACGGCTGAACTTTGTTCTAATGATACAGTCCAGTCACAGACCACAAGCCTGATGTGGGTCAGTGGTGGACAGAAACTAAACACCTGACAGCTGCTCAACCCTGTGTGGGATGGGGAGAGAATCAGAAGAGCAAAACCAAGAAAAACTTATGGGTTAAGATATAGTTCAAGTGGGAGAATAAGAAAGGAGGAGAGATGGGGAGAGTGGGAGGCAAAACAAGGAGTGCAAAGGCACTCACTGCCACCCACCAGCAGACCAGTGCCTGGCCAGTCTCTGAGCAAATGTTAACTTAGACTGCTCCTCAGTTTTATTGCTGGGTGTGAAGTTCTGTGGTACGGAATATCTGTCTGGTCTGTTGGGGTCAGCTGTCCTGGCCGTGTGCCCTCCAAGCATTGTGCCCACCTCAGCTGTGGGGGCAGGGTGAGGAGCAGGCGGCCTTGATGCTGTGCAAGTGCTGCTTGATAATGGTGAAAACATTGGGGTGTTATCAACACAGTTTTAGTCACGAGACTAAACCACAGCACCGTGCAGGCTGCTGTGGAGAAAAGCAGACGCCATCCCGGCCAGACCTGGTAGACTGAGCACATAGCTGTAGATCTAACCTGATCCCCAAATGCCTGTGAAAGAGTGATTTGCAGCACGTATAGAAAATACATCAATTGCAAGAGGCAAAACAGATATTTTAATTCCAAAGTACTAACTAATATCTCTTGTGTGCAAATAAGGAGACCCTTTACTAAACATTACAGATTTAAAATCTTTATAATGTAAAATATTAGGCCTGTTACTGACAGAAAGGGAAAATGGGACAACAGGTTGGATAACATTGGCCACAATTAAGAGGATTCCTGCATCAAAAATTACATGGTTCTGGGGCTACTGTTTGCACAAATGAAACCACGATGCACATTGATTCATGCTATCTGCTGCTTCCAGGGGCACGCTGACTTAAAGTCAGGTAGTCTTAAGAGGAGGTTCTGCAGATTGACAGGTTTGTAGAGTTGCTGTAACCTTTTTGCAAGAATGTTTCTAGTGAAAATTTACATTGCTTCTTAATATATGGTAGTTGTAAATAAAAGAAAACTCTTGTATTTCTGGTTTTGAACCACTGTCTTCATATTGGGAAAACATTGCATTTGCCATTTCTGTGCTGACACTAAATAGAGCTCATAAATAGAGTACATAAATACATAAATACCCTATCTTTCAGTGCCTCTATCACATTCAAACACGTGTCCAGTGATGCTCGCTCACTAGGAATTTTTTGGGTTTTTTACCATAATTCCACTGTTTGTGACCTTATATTTGAGTTATTAAAGACTGTAGAGAATACTTGCTCAGTGAAGCAGTTACTCCAGAGAAGAACCAATAATAAACCTAGTATTTAGCTTCCACTGTGCCTATTAGAACTAGAGATTAGTTCTGTTTTTACCGGGTTCAAACTGAGCACATTATCAGTTTGGGACCCAAATACAGTCTCATGTATTGCTGGTGAAGTGTACCTTCATACTTTTATAGCTGAAGTAGAATGTCTTCGTACAGGACCCTAGGTACCACCCAGAAAATAAGAACACAGCTAATAAATACCTCAAGGTTTAGGTTTGTGTTGTCTCCGTTTTTTTTTTAATGATCCAGTATTAAACAGAAATGTCTCTACAGTCTTTAGTCTTGTTGCAAGACCATCATCTGCGTGGAGTGAGGCAAGCAGCTCATCATAAATGGCTTGTAATCATGGTGATACAAAGATCATACATGGTAATGGAAAAAATACTCAAGGGAGCCAAACTGAAACTGAATTAGTAACTCTGACATTTGCAGGGTTAGGAACAGGGCAGAGAAATCTCATGCAGATCAGCTGGGAGGAGGTGCTGTTCCTGCTACCTTACCAGGGGCTAGTTCCAAATGGGTTAATTTAAACTACTAGTGCATAATAGAGAAGGGTAACTTGATAGTGCAACCACTTGAAAGTAATACCTGAAATCAAAGAGCTAAAGCTTGGAATACCACCAGAGTGGTATAGAAACTTGCATTTGAGTAGATTCCAGCCTGTCTGATTGGCACTACCCTTGAGGTAGGCCAGTACCTGCTAATGTAGCTTTGCTCTTCTAATACCTTAAATATATACCAGACTGTTCTAATTTAGATTTTATCTGTTGTGGGTAAGTAGGCTTGTAAGACCAAATGCCAGGGCTGAAGCGAGTATCCGATGTGTACTGTCGGCCCAGCTGCAAAAGGTTACTGCTCAGCTTCACTAGCTGGGAATTACGGATTCTCTGTTTCTGCCTTTCTACCCCGACCTTCTCATGTCTGTCCTTCACAAGTGTCCCTGAGAGGATTCCTGAGGCCTGAACAAATGTGTGTAAGACAAATTCATGACCTGTAACTTACCTGCAAGCAAGACATTGATATAATGAGCAACTGTAGCAGCAGAAGTATGAGAATTCTCATGTGGCACTAGGGGCTCACATAGGCAGCTTGTGATCAGTGTTTCAGAGCTGGGAAGTGCTGCTTGGACTAACAACGTGGAGAAAGAGTCCTGTTGGGCAACCTGCTGCTTGCGTACCCTTGCCCTAAGGGTAACCATACCCCCTGATCAACGGCAGGAGTTGGCACTACAGGTTATCATTCTCTGGAAATCCAGCCTCTGCTGTTGTGGGGCTGCTGTTGCCATACTGCAACGCTTTTGGGACTCTGAGGCTGTCACAGTGCTTAAGTTCAGTTGCCTTCTGCCATGATTTGGTGTATACCTGGTTGGGTATGCATGTCATGTACTTTTCTTGCAAAGAGAGTCTTTAAATGAAACTTGGCACAAAAAGAGAATATTCACAAAACATGGTAGTTTTTATATGGCTACCATGTCTTAAAAGGAATTTTTTATTTCGACTTCCATTAAGTTTTAAACTTAAATGTTAGCAACAGGAAAAATGAGAACGTAAGATCTCATTAAAACAAACCCCACAAACTTCCCCTCCAAGTCTTTCAGCTGTATTTCTGTTTTGGGAGAGGAATTCCATATGGAGGCAATTTTCTTCTTGCCCCTCCCCATTCTTGGGGTCAGGTGGGGAAGGAGAAGGCTGCCCGTTTGAAATGTGCTAGTGGCAGACCAATGTTTCAAAGTATTGTAACTTTATGCTGACTAATTTTTAAAACAGTAAATAGTTCTGTTCTGAAGAGCTGAAGAATTTATTCAAGTCATGGTTATGCTTTGCAGGAAAACTTTTTCTGACCTTGTAATGTTTGTAATGTTTTGATTGCTGATTGCTATGGAGATGATCTTGACTAGCCAAGTCAACAGCAAGAAAAAATGCTAGGCCATGCTATATTCATACTTGTTCTTTGAATTCTATTTGGGAAAAAAATGCTTGACTAAGCAACTGTGATTAATTTATAAATCAAATATTTTATTTTCTTCTGTTTAAATAAGTCTGATTTCACAAGCTGATTTACAAAAAACTGTTTTATGTATCACCTTACACAATCCCAATAAATTCAGAAGCAGGGGTAATCAGAGAGGGAGCATTGCTGAGATGAATAATACAAGTACAGAAGATCAAAGGCGGGAGATGGAAGGTTCTGGCAGGCTTGTGAACTATGGGGTTAAAGTTTCTTGAATGCCAACTGTATTGCCACTGAATCACAGAGGGGTTGGGTTTGGTTTTGGTTTAATATAAACAAACTGCTGGGCATGCACATGGAACTATAGTAATTGCAAGCATCTCCTTTAGGACAGCTTAGGTTTTGAGGCAGGTTGTTTGTACATGGTCTAAATACATTATTTTCTATGAACACCTTGCCAGTCTTGTTTTCACTGCTATTTGTATGTAGGTATTTCATACATATATATGTCTGTATGTATATATATAGAAATATTATTTCCATTGATCCAGTCTTATTAAACCTATTGCAGTAACTTCTTGCTTGAACAATGCAAGTACATTAAACCATATTCATTGAATATCAAATAATGTCAAATAATCTGGTGATTCTAAACCGATGGCAATCTTGTAATTGTCCACAATGGCACGTTCTAAGCCTGTCATAAATTTCTGTACAAGTAAATCTCTGAGTTTTTCAAGAAACAAGAACTGATCTATTATTTAAAAAGTAATCTCACAGTAAAAATAATGTCTTCTGGAACCCTATCATACAAGTGATCACCTAAAACAAAATCTGCCACGTTTCTCATGTAACCTCTGCTTTTAGTTCAAAAGATTGTCTTTGAATATACTCCTCTGGGATATATCTTGACAGATGCTGTTCTGTTACATTGTTACATTTTTATCTTCTAATCATGTGTGAAAGTGCTGAAGTTTTCTTACTGATAAAGAAAAATATCTTCAGTAACTCATAGTACATGTGTTTCAGAAAATATACTAGTTGCCACTATGATATTATGTCAAACTGTAGCTATTCTGTGGACAACCTGTATAGAAAAATTCCTTGTTGAAACAGTCTTGGCTCTTCTAAGTTGCGCAGTATCTAAGGGAACTAAAGCCCTAATCTATTCAGGTGGAGCTCTGGAGCTATAAAAAACAGTCACCTTAAAGAACTGTCTTTAACACTTCTTGTCATTGAACCTAGACAAAGGGATAGACTTAGCTTATTAAAAAAATGTTGATTCTCTGTCCATGTTTACATAGATCATATTCTTTAGCATTGATATTGAAAATATACCAAGTTAAGAGGGATTGCATTGATTCTTTAGCAAACAGCTACTGTAAAACTTGATTTTCTATAACTTGTGTGCAAATAAAAACAGTGATTTTTATTATAGGCATCTGAAAAGTAAAATCCTGATGCAGTTTTCCTCTGGCTGCTATGCTATGAGCCATTAATGTTGGTTTCCAATTTTGTGTTAAAACTTTAGTCAGGATTCAAAAAACACTTAAATATTTCACATAGCAATATGACTTACAAGGATTAAGCCCTTATGTTTTGAAAATGAATCAAGGAAAATAATATATTGCTTTCATTTAAATGTTCTGGGAACTTTTAAGGTGAGCTGCCGCTTTTTGGCCACTTAAGGTACAAAATGTTCTTATTACATGGAAATTACTTCTGGTTACTAGGAGAATGTGCTTTTTGCAGTTTAAAATACTGTTTCAGGTGAACCATAAACTATTGCAAAGAACTTTAAAATAAGTCAACAAGTTATAATTGAAGTTCTGTCACTGTTGCGTAACTACTGTAATCTTATACCACCTACACATCATGGGTGGAATTGCAGTTAGAGAACACTAACATTAGAAAAATGATGAGGGAGAAGAAAGGAGGAATCTTGAAAATACTGGGATTAATTTTGTCAAGTTTTAATAATAATTGAATGCTTCACTAATTAAATAACTACTTGTGCTTTGTATGTTTGCCTGAGGAAGATGTTGCTGTTGGTATCAAGATAGAACCTCTTCCAATCAACAGCAACCAGCTATGTCAGGAATTACAATTCTGTTTAGATTTACTCAGGTGCATTAAATCACACTCCTTCACCTATGGGAGTTGTGGGTAATAAACCAGACTGGAATGTATAGTTAGAATTGCTATTAAAGGTGAGGTTCTGGGGAGGTGGAGTAAGACATACTGTGATACGTACATTGCTTCTCTCCTGAGTTTATCAGGTGTTTTTTGCAAAGTTTGATTCTGTGGTTAAAGCTATCCTAAAATTTGCAACAAGATTTAAGATGTGAGTTGACTTTTACGTGTTTGTGGAAGTGAAATACAGTTGGCACTACTTGAATAAAACACAGTCCTGCAGCAGTTACCTTATCTCCCACTCCCAAGTGTCAAGAGTAGGAAAAGAAAGTACATTAAAATTGTCAAATTGGAGTTAAAAACCTGAAATTGGGTAGCAGCAGCACTGGTATAAAGGCAGTTTATAAAATGTACACCCTTTAAAAATAGAAATGTGCTTCATATATTTAGAAGCAGAATCCAGGATGTTTGTTGATGACTTCCTCAAAACTGTACTAGTACTGTAGAAATCTGTCAGGAAGAGCATGAGTGGTAGTGTTGTAGAATATAATGGAATATTCATGAAGCCAAAACCCATAATGCAATAAATTGTCCAACTTGCTATTTTTAAGTGGCCATTTTATCTTTCTGGCTTTAGTTTTGCCACAGTTTGTTGTTATTGTTCTTTTCTGGTCTTGTTTTCAATGGGAGTTTTGTCCACAGGATTCTGACAGAGGCTTCTTTTCTTCCTAAAGAAAGAATTGCAAGTGTTACTAGTTCTCTCTTTGCCTTGTCTTTTTTTTTTTTTGCAGGCTTTTCAGTTGTGTACTTTTTTTTTGTAATCTTGCTGTTGAAGCTTTCTAAACATGTCTCTCACTCCATTTTTAGGTAGCATAAATGAAGGAGTGGTGTTTAACTTACAACATGCCTGTAAGATTGAGTGCTCCAGTTTTTCTCATCTTTTCCACAGAATTATGTACTGAAGAGATTTAACATATAGGATAGTGTTTTAGACTGAAAGTTTCAATGTCTTTAATCAACGTTCATAAGCTATTGTTCAAATATTTAAAATAGGAAAAAAAAAATCCAGTATTTTATATTGAACATTTTAGGTTCAACTGCATTTTATAGGATATTTTCACACAGCAAACTGACTGACTGGTGCAGTGGCTGTTTCCCTGCACTCGTCTCTATAATGTAAGAAGCATGGTCAGGGTATCATTATATTTTCTCCTGTAATTTAGAGAATCTCTCTGTATGAATTTTTTTCTGATGTACTTTTCACTTTTGGAAAAGTGACTTGAAAAATTATTTTTGAAGTGTATTCTTCTCTCAGTAAATATGCTGTCTGATTTTTTTTTTTAACAGTACTTCAGTCTATCAAGGAAGAAGATAGTGTATTATACCAGTTTTGACCAGCGGAAACGAGCAAATGCAGCGTTTTTAATAGGTGCATATGCTGTAAGTATTATTTATCACATGGATACCTCTAACCTTCATTAAGAGATACCTGCTATGTGTAAAATAGCATCTCAAGGCATGGTCCTTTAGGGAGGTAGGCAGATTGCAATTTGATTATTCTCTACGCTGTCTTTGAAAATTCTGCTGTGTGACTTTTAGGGAAGCCTTGTCTTTGGCACATAACTCCACTTTTACTGCACAGGGAGCAGCTTTGGTAGATCATGTGTCTGTTTCCCATAGGATACAATTTTCTTGAACGTCAAAAATGCAAACCACAAACTTAGCTCTAAACCTGGCTGTTGTAGGATCAATTGCTGCTCGTGGCTGTAGTGAGATTCGTACTGTGGAGGAGAAAGTTTTTTCTCACAGCCTGTCTTAAAGTTACTAGACCAGAGGCATAGTGATTATTGGATGGATTTTTTTCAATTAATTTTCATAGCAATACACAGGGCTGTCTTAGTCACACAAGCCTAACTTAATCTGGTATCATGTAAGTTTTGATAGTCTCAAGCACAAGCCACTTGTGTGTCTTCATGGCACTGTAGTTCAAACTTCAATTTCACCTTCCTGCTCTATGGTCTAGAATTGGAGCAGACTTGTAGAAGACTCAAGCAGCCCTTGTGGTAGCATGTTTTATGCTGATAAAATATTGAAACAAGCTCCTGGTCCTGAGCAGACATCCACATGGTGCGCTCAGTTCTGGAAGTCTCCGTTAAGCCAGCCTTTATACCGCATGAAAGCTGTTGTATTTCTTTCAGGCCTGAGGTCATGCTGAGAGCAAAGCTCAATAAATGCAGGTGATAATACTGAAAGAATTTAGGTTGCAGATTCTTGTAATTAAACAAAATGTTTTACTGCAAGTGTGGTGATAGTACATAAATGCTCTGGAAAAAAGGTCCACTTTAAATTTAAAGATGGAAAGAAAAAGTCAGGTGAAAGTTCAAATTTTAAAAATCTTTGAGTTGGTAGTGGTCCTAATGGAACAAATCTGCAAAAAGAATAGTAAGAACAAACGAGTTAGAACATTCTAAATTTGTTAATGTTTTTGCCAGTACAAGGCTGTATTTAATAATGCTGGAATTAATTTCCAGTTCTGTGTTTTATATTCTGTTTAAGGAGCTTCCAAGTTTTATAGCATATCTTTACAAGCTTTACTGCCCCGTCAGATCCCAAATCTGTCTGAATTTCAGCATCTTCAGTGATGATTTCCATACCATAGTTTGTAAAGAAGCTTGTCATTCCATTCAGGCTCCTTTTTGTTTGCTGTTTGCATCATTGTATCTCCAGTTCTGTATTCAGAAAGATTCACTTCATGTTTTAGAGCTGTTCTACTTAATCCTATGGCTAGAGAACACTCATTTAGCACATATGTAGATTAAAGCACCTAATTGCCTTCACTGGATTGCTCTTGTCTGATCCTGCCTTCACCTTCTGATACCTCTTAGAAGCCTTGGAAAGCAGAGGACGCTGGCGTTTTGAAGAGGACAAGATTATCTTTTTATTCCTCTTGTCCAGTCCTTGTTACATGACTGTCTCAAGTAGCTGTTGACTAGGTGTTCTCTGTGGTTAAGGGATTAAAAGGCCCATATCAGTATTAGCTAGGCACAAGGAGAGAGAGCGATACTGTCCATGAAGAGAACCTCTTGCAAAGCCAGGTTTTAGGAACAGAAAGGTAAGGAGCTATGTCAAGTGCAAGACAGAAAGAACTCCAAGCAGAGGACTCACCAGCTAAGTAAGACTATGCCATATTTACAGCATTTAAAACTTAAACATGGCAACAGTCTGGTATATTTGGGTAGTCCTTGTTTGAAGGAGTTGCTCAGCAGCCAAAGCTAGGGCTAAGGGCTCTCACTGCAAGGCGGGGGCAGCAGAAATCCCACTAAAGAAAGCAGAGAGGAGAAGCACGTAGTGTGTATGCAATGGTGTACTGTATGTGACTAATATGTACTCCAGAACGGATATCAGGTGTCACATCACATAAGGAGTTGGTAGCTTATGTGTACAATAAGGTAAATTAATGTGCCACAACTGCACACTATTTAACCCTAGCCTAGCCTGTTTTAAGCTGCTTATAGCTCTTAATTGCCAGCATGTGCAGGTGAT
The DNA here is from genome assembly GCA_013400335.1 of Eurystomus gularis. NCBI lineage: Eukaryota > Metazoa > Chordata > Aves > Coraciiformes > Coraciidae > Eurystomus > Eurystomus gularis. The sequence continues at coordinate 4,507 of VZZY01007845.1, read as the reverse complement.
CTACATCTGCATTTGATACTGGTACTCTCCTGTCAGACTAGTAGATGTTTTAAGTATTTTCTGATTATTGAAGATCATTATGTACCAAGAATAATTCTTTACTAATACAGTGTATTAGGACATTAGTACAAGAAAGTATTCACGCTCATCTTGAAAACATCTTCTAGTCACTTTCCAATTCATCTCAATTTAGAATAACATTGGAAAAGAGTTTGCACAAAGGTATCCAATGTTACATAAATATGTCAGCCCAGAATTACTTGTGTAGATGTGTATTCCTAAACTTGCAAGTGTTAGGGGAGTTCTTTCACCTTCTTCTATAATGATTGATACTAATGCCAATAAATTCATAAAAATAATATGTATTCTAGAAAATTATATATGATCTACCTAATCTGATTTTTATTTTATTTTTAACTGCAGAAGCTTAGCTTCTGTAATCCAGGCATATTCATCTCACACTCAAGAAGTAATATTTGCATTTTTAAAATGTTTTACCTGTAAGTGCTTTGTTCAGTCAGATGCAGTAGATGTATACTCTTGGGTTATGCGATAGGGTGGTTCCTGACCTGAAGGAATCTATCATATTCCTCAGTAAAAGAAGTATCTGTAATTGGCAATTTGATCTATCACAATTTGAATATCCAGATTGTGACAAAAATATATGTACTCTTTGATTTAATGTTTTCTAGATGTTATGTCTTTGACTATACAAGCTTTTTGAGACCAGGAAGTCTTATAGCTATGGATTCTACCAATGTGTGAAAGCTAATTGAGAAGGCTTGTTTTATTTGTCCTGGTGTTAAAATATTAAGTGTAAAATGAAACGTGGAAAACAGTGGATCAAGTTCTAGGAATGGGTTTCCAGTGGTGATTATGCAACTTAGATTGTTCCATTAAACAACTTCTTAAAGATGTTGTACTGAAATACCCTATAGCTAATAAAATATTTTAGTAAGAGAGTCATGAGTTTAAGTGAAAGTTAAATCTTTATTGGCAATAGCTTCCCTGTTTGTAAATTGCATCTCAGGAAGATGTGTTTTCTAAATTTCAGTTTTTATAATGGACTTTCAATACATTTGGGCTAATCATGTCCAATTGCTAAGTTTTTGTCCTTGCTCTTAAGAATTCTACTAATGTTACTTCTGTCATAAAATTCAGATTAAGAAGTAAAAATACTTAGTGTTACAGGAGTAGAAGAACATGCAGACTTCTCTGATCTTACAGAGAAGTTCAGGGTTCCTCCTAAACGGCCAAGACCACAACACAGACTTTTCAGTCTTTTCAGAAACAAGGTGCTACTAGGTTTTGCAACATCTTACCAGGTGCCACACGGAATATTATGAAACAAGTATTGGTTTGCTTTTCCCTTAATCTGCTTGGAGACTTATTTTAGTTTTTAGGATTTTTTAATGTAGTTTTCCACAAATATAAACGAGACTTTTCAGCCCTACCTGAAGCTTTAAGGGTTTGTTCGCTTGTAATTTAAGCACATCACACTACTGCTCAAATCCGTAATCCCTCCCTTGGAGGGTGAGCAAGTACAAAGCCTTTTTAGTTACAGCCTCATTGCTGATTCAAGCAATACCTTTCTTCAGATTGCTTTAGATTGGCTCCACAGAATTCTGGGGATAACTTAGCAGCTCTAGAGTGGATCTGTTCCATATACTTCTAATTTGAAAATAGCAGGTGCGGGCAGGAA
>VZZY01007844.1:293460-319641 GCA_013400335.1 Eurystomus gularis | reverse complement strand
CGCCTCGGGCCATGGCGGCGGCGGCGGCGGCGGCGGCAGCGGCGGGCTCGAACTGGGGCCTGATCATGAACGTGGTGAACAGCATCGTGGGGGTGAGCGTGCTCACCGTGCCCTTCTGCTTCAGACAGGTGAGCGGCCCGCCGCCCCCCGGGCCGTCCTCCCGGGGCTGGGCGGCCTTCCTCCCGGGCGATGGGGGCCCTTCCCCCGGGGCTGAGGGCTCTTCCCCCGGGCGATGGGTTGGCCCCTCGCCGCTGTCTCCGGTAGAAGCCCGTGGGGGCTCGGTACCTGTGGGTCTCACTGAAGCGAGCGGGTGGGCAGAGGGGTCCTAACAGTGTCCCCGTGGCGCAGGGGTTGGGGAGAGGCACCAGGAGGGTCGGGGTCTGTCGCTGGTTTGCCCTAGAGAGAGCCCCGTGGGGGTGTAGGGCTGGAGCTGGGGGTGTTGGGCTGGGCTCTTGTCAGGTGTAGGTCCCTGCGAGGCCCTTGGTTCAGGGTCTGTCCTGAGACCAGGCTGCCTGGCTTGGGCTCGGGGGCTGCGGGGGGCAGGTGGAGGCCCCGTCTGTGTGCTTGCCCCTAATCTGGGGGGTGGTTCAGTGTTTTGTGGTGGTTGCGAGAGGATGGTCAGTGAAGGAAGTGCTAAAGGCAGAGATCACACATCTCTTGTACCAAACTAGGTGGTTTTCTTCATTGTGAGGTCTCCAATTAATGATTTCTGCCTTTCTTGTGAATAGAATGGGGGGAAAAAAAAGGAAGGATTTCTCTGTATGATAAGTGCAGGTTGGTTCAGAGGCATTTGCAAAGCAGCTGTTGAACCCTTGCACTGAGCTGTGCTCCTGCTGCCCCTCTCCAGGAGCTGCCACCACCGCCACAGCCACACCAGAGTTAAATTCAGTGGAAAAAAGAGCATATTAAGGTCTGCCACCACTTGTGCCTCTTTTAAGTCACCTGCTTAAAAAGCATCCGGTGTTTAACATCCCCCACTACAAAGGTGTGGGGCAGGACAGAGCTGGTGGTGAGCTGGGAAATGAGTTTATGCCTCCATTAAAATAATAATGCTCTTTTAAAATAAGTTTACAGTAGAGTTTGCAGCTCAGGGTTTGGAGCGATTGGTCTTTGCTCAGTGTGAGCCTGCAGAGAGTACCGGGGGAAGAATATGGGGAACTGTGGAAGTTCTGCTTCGCAGACAGCTCCTGCTTCACTCTTTGGTGCTTAAACTGGTGCAGCTGGAAGCTGTGGGAAACAGGCGGCTGCTCTGTGTTGTCCTTGGCCTGCAGAGAGAATAAAATTGAGCGTATTCATCATGTTCCTCCCGGCTGCTCTGAAGGCAAGGGAACTCAACAGGTGAACGTGTGGCTGGAGAGGTGGAGAGGGCTCCAGGGCTGTGCAGAGCAGCTGATGGTCCATCTCCCACTTGTCTCTTCCCGCCTCTTCTCCCGTTCCAGTGCGGCATCGTCCTGGGAGCTCTGCTGCTCATTTTCTGTTCTTGGATGACTCATCAGTCCTGCATGTTCCTGGTGAAATCGGCCAATCTCAGCAAGCGCAGGACCTACCCCGGCCTCGGTGAGAACTTTCAGCTCTAGGGCTTGGGTTTTATTTTTTTCCTTTTCTTTTCTTTAACTGCAGTTTTACTTTGACCTCTTAATTTACGACTTTCATACTGATACTGTTGGAATAGCACGTGGTTTCTTGGTGTAGCTTTCAATTTGCACTGTTTCCCTCTGTCAGTCTCTCCCCTATGTCCCTGGGGGAATGTGAGGGTTTAATTCTGCTCTTGACAGTGAAGTTAATAGGCGCAGAATTGTTTTGACTCTGCAGGGCAGGGGAGGAGATGCGGCGCTGACTGATCAAAACCCAAGTTTTCGGGAGCTGGCGTAGCGGGTGTCTGGTGTAAATTATTGGTCTCAGCACAAAAGCCGCGAGCTTCCCCACCCAGTGTGCTGCCGGGGACATCGGGTTCTGCCAGCAGAGAGCCTGGCATGGAGCTCGGGCTGCCTGGATCTGAGCTGCCTGCGCGTCTGTGGCAGAGCAGAGAGGAAACAGCGCGCGAGGTTCCAAGCGGCCAAGAAAATAAAAACATCTGCAAGATTCATGTGTGGGTTTTCGGCAGAGCCTGCCAGCCCTCTTCCTCAGAGCTCATCGCCTCTGCGCTGGCGCCAGGGTTGGTCTCTGCTTGTGACCTCTCTTCTGATTCTGACTGACTTGGGGGGCAGGAGGAGGTGGTCGGGTTCCAGCCCTCTCCATTGGTATGTGGAACAACAGGGAAAAAAGGCGTCTTTGACTCAGTTTCCCTTATTCCTCTGGGGGAGGAGAGCGTCGGCTGGCATCGCCCTTGGTGAAAGAGCTCAAGAAGCACACGGCTCGCTCGCTGACCGTGCTCTGGACGGATGGGTCTCCTCCATCCTCCGAGTGCCCGAGGTGCTGCTGCCAGGCTGCACCTCTTGGCTTCTGCCAAGTTAGTTCTGCTAGAAACTGAAAAAATCCAAAAGCTCTGTGGTCTGGGAGATGGTGGAGGGAAGGGAGAGCCCCCAGGTAGCGCCCAGTTTGTCCTCACTGCTCCCAGCCCAGCTGCCCTGGTCGCCTCTCCCTGACCCCTTGACAGCAGGTCTTTGTGTGCCGCATCCCCACGGTACAGAGAGTCCCCTCCACCTTGGAGCGTCTCCCGGGAAGGAGGGATCCTCAGCGTGCTCCGAAGCCAAGGGGCTCGAATACACAGAGGGCCAGTAATGCCTCCAAACTTCCTGGCACGCCAACGCCAGCGCTGAAAGAAATGCCTCTGCCCTGGGAGAGGTGCCACCGGGAGGGACAGCCCCGAGAGGAAAGGCAGCGCTCCTACGACGCATCCTAATGGATCAAGGTCGAGCAGCTCCACACAGACAGCCTTTGTCACCGCGGGCTCGTGCCCCGGTACATCTGCGAGAGATCCTGGCAGCCCCTGCTGCTGATTCTGTGGGAGGCTTTGGCAGCGCTGAAAGATGTAAGAAAGTTTTGCAAATTGACTTCAGTCAGCCAGTCCCTTCCGGAGGAACACCGAGAGCGATGGTTACGGCTACAAAAGAGCCAGGGTGGTAAGAGGCTGATACCGAGCCCAGACGTCTTCACTTGGCAGTGCCGATGCCTGAAGGGCTTGGGTATTAAAAATATGTTGTTCTCCGCCACTGTTCTCCTGCACTGCGTGGAAGGGAAGGGCCTTGGACAGCGGAGATGAGAAGCGGGATGTAGTTCCAGACAGGCTTTAACCAGGAGATGAGTTAATTCCCCCCCCTTACAGCCTCTGAAAGTGGCCTGGGTCTTTGCAGGCCACCCATGCTGGGTACCGACATTGTCGTCAGCATGCTGCAGCCCTCGGCCGCACTCCCTGCAGAGAAAAGTGGCGGAACACAGGTTCTGGTAACCATGCTCGGTTTAAACGGGCTTCTCCAATGACTGAGCAGGTTCAGCTCTGTCCAGCCTGCGAGGCATCCAGAGATCCCATTCTGAAGATTCCCGACTGTACAACTTATTTTCCCGTCATCGCCTCCTTCCTTCTTGGGAAGATAAAGGATCTAATTTTCCCAGTGTCCCCAGATGGGGACATCTGGCATAAAGTTGGAGGGCTTGTTCTCATCAGAACATCCCTCCAGAGCGGCCAAGGAGGCCGATGGTTTCTCAGCACCGCTGGCAGCTGGAGGGGTTGCCTGGAGGCACCTACCCCTTCGTGATGTGGAAAAGGAGCTCACAAGAGCAGCAGTCCTGGAGTTGCACCCGCTCTCCAGGAGGGATGTGTGTCTCTTGCTGGTTCCTCTCGGCCCTGGCCCCTCGGCTGTGGGACTGACCCCCCCAGGAGCCTTTTCCCCTCGTGACTGTGAGCTCCCAGGAGAGGCAGGAGCTGGAGGCTGAAGCAGCGCAGCCCGTTCCAGCCCCTCTGTCACCGAGCCACTGCCGTTCCCACTGCTGCCCCGCACAACGGCCCCCAGTTTGTTTCTCTGCTGTGGTTCTCCAGCCATGCTTTTTTCTCATTCTGTGGGAGAACATCGCGTTTCCTTAATTTTTAGCTCAAGCAGAGTCCAAAGAAATCGCAGTTTGTAAGTTAATACTGAAAATAGTAGAAGATGCTTCCAGAAGCAAATGAAGTTTGTTTTCTGGCGGCCTTCGGGAATGCGTGCGCTGTACCTGGAGAGGAGACAAAGGGGGCCGGGGCGGTGGTTTTCATGTTGTTCCTCTGCAGTTAGACTGACAGAATTGGGCACTGCGGTCTGTGCTTGGAACTGGAGGTCTCAATTCCCATTGTGCCCAGTAAGATCTAAAAATACAAGCGGAGTTTTCTTGGCATTTTCTTTTTAAGAAAAAACACAGTGATTTAAAGAGTACTGATCATTTTCTGCTACAAGCTACAACCCAAGTATGGGAGGGGAATAAAAAAGAAAAAAAAGCCTCTTGGCAGCAGCCCTTTGGTGTGGGTTGTGAGTACTGGGTATTCTGGGTATGGGATTGAACGTTCTGGGCACCGTCTCAGATCTCCCATCCAGCAACGTCAGGCGGCTTGGTTATAGTGGGAAGATAAAAATAAAAATGAGAGTTTGATTGAAATTTTGCACTGCAGTAACTTTTTGCCACACAGCCTCTTACACAGGCATATTTTCTCTTCCGCGCTGACTTTCTTTTAATGGTTGCCATGTGTGACTGCTACTTCACACCGCTTTTTTTATAAATAGAAAAAAAAAAAAAAAAAGAACCTGCTTTCTATCTCTCCCTCATCTTTGTTCCTGTTTTATGTGGTTTTCAGTTTGCGAAGGGCATGTCTGAAAAAGAAAGTGGGAGGGTGGGCAAGTGAAACAGCCCCCGAGCACAACCCCGGTGGGTTCCTGCCGCGCTGCCCTTTGTCACCACGATTTAATTTCAGACTGATGTATGTGCCGTGTTCTGGACCTTTCTTTGACTAACTAAATTTTTTTTTCCTCCTCTGCCAGCGTTTCATGCCTATGGAAAAGCGGGAAAAATGTTGGTGGAAACAAGGTAATCCGCTACTTATTTAAAGCTTGAACAGTTTGGTTTTCTTGAATGGGAAATCCTGCTTTGTGGCCTTGCTGCGCTCTTGTTCCTTATCCTCCTGCCTTCTCTGGACCCAGAAGGCTTCCTTGCCACCTAGGATTTGAACAGGAGCCTGAGTGAGATCCCCTGAGCGCAGGTCGCAGGTGTTGCCTTCAGCATATCCCACCCGTTCCTGAGACAGGAGCGTTTTCCAGACAGTGGGAGCACAGAACTTGGGGCCTGAATTCATCTCCCGCTCTGCTGCCTGTGCTGGGAAATCATGGGCATGTCGCTTGTGGCCGTTTTCCAGGGGTGAAATCCCTGCCAAGATTGCCGTGGGTTAGTGGGAGGGAGAGCACTCCGTACCTCGGATCCACCCTTTAGCTGCTCCGGTGCTGCCCGCTCCCGCTCTGCGAGATGCCAGGCGCTGGGAGATGCCTCGTGGGGGAAATCTTGTCTCTGTTTCAGGCTCTGGATCCTCAGGTGGAGGAGGGAACTCCCCCGCAGGTCACCCTCAGCAGTTGTGGTGGGCGAGGGGACATTGTTACAGCTTTTTCCAGCAGGGATTCGTTGGCGGAGGCTTCTTGAGCCCAGGCCAGTCAGTGGTGCTGGCTCCTTCCCTCTCCCCAGCTGCAAACTGCTGCACAACACTAAAAATACACAGAATATTTCTCAGATGTTACTTGTCCGTGCAGGCAATCGCTGTAATTGCCACAGGGATGTTGTATAATTGGAACTGGGAGGGAGAGTGGTCCGTGCAATCAGGAGTGGGAGGAGAAGCACTTCATAGGACAATCTTTTCATTAAAGTGCGGTCCATCCTTGCAGAAAGAGGTTTGAGAGCCGATTTGATATTGAGACTTTCATGGCAGGCCCCTGTTGCGGGGCACGGGGCTGCAAGAACTTCTTGCTGATTCTTTTAAACGTTTCTTCCAAGAAATAAAGGAGTTCTTGCCATCCCCAAGGTTTGTTTTTTTCTGTGGCTCCAAACAGCCGTTAAACCCGTGCGCGGGGTGTTTCCAGAGCTCCATCTCCAGCCAAGCCCTGAGGTGTGGAAGGAGGTTCTCTGGTTTTTATTTTGCTAGGGTTGAATCAGAGCTGTCACCAGCCTGGGGATGGATGCCCGGTCCTCCCTCCGGCACCGGCAGTGATGCACGGCCCGCTCGTACGGCTGCGGGAGCGAGCTCCCAGCCCACCGTGTCCCTGGAGACGGAAAGCCTCCCTTAAAGCTGGGTGCCAAATGTGGTTTTAGTGTGGGTTCAGCAAAATTTGGGGCTTGTCTCTGCCGTGACAGGCCAGAAGGTTTTGTTAGAGGGTGGGTGTGCGCTGAGGCTGCTCTGCCTCTGAACACAAGCGAGCAGCTGCACAAGAAACTAAGTCGCTTCAATTAAGTCACTTTTTAGCTGTTTCTGTTTAACTCTTCTGGACGTTCCTTGGCCAAGTGGGGGTGCAGTGGGATCCTGACCAATCTTCAGCTGTTGTGCGCAGGGTGTAGCCCTTCAGCCCTTGTCACTGCTAAACTTCTGTCTGAATTCCTCACCAGCAGCTGCAGCGTCTGCGGGATGTCTCTTGCTCGCAGCGTATGATCCGTAGCCCTGCTCCATGATGGGCTCACAGCGGTGTCCTCGCTGCTCCTGGTGTTGTCTCTGCTCCTGTGTCACTGCTGCAGGCCCCGTCGCTGTCTCTAAGGGCAGCCTTGGCATTAACAACGCCTCGTTCTCTCGCGCGGGCTGTGCAGAGCACGGATCCGCTGGGAACGCGGCTCCTGACACACTTCTGCCCAGGAGCAGGAGCTGCCTTCCAGGATTCCTGCTCCGGCCTCCCCCTAACCTGTGTTTTGCTTTTGCAGCATGATCGGGCTGATGCTGGGAACTTGCATCGCTTTCTACGTTGTCATTGGTGACTTGGGCTCCAACTTCTTTGCCCGGCTGCTTGGATTTCAGGTAAATAAATCCTCCCTGGATCATGTCTGCAGTGCAGACAGTGGTCCCAAGTTCTCGCATCGAGCTGGTGCCTCCGATACAGCGAAGAGCGTCGTGCCGTAGCCACGTGCTCAGCAGCGTCGTGGGGTCATCCCGTGGTGAGCTTTAATGTGCGCGGAGCATTTGGCTCGAAGAAGCCCTGGAAGCCCAGACATATGGTGAACAATCAGCTGTGTAAAACCTTCAGTGAGGCACTTCCAACAAAGGAATTCTTTTTAACTTGGTCTCTATTAATTCTGGAGCAGATTCCTGATGCTTCCTGTCTTAATTCCTGCCCCGTTGGGTAGTGACAGACAGTTCCTTTCCCCGAGCTCTCACCCCCTTGCAGCTCGCTCATTCAAGAGGGATTTTTGTCCTGTCCCTTGCTCTTTTGGTGGCCGAAGTTGCTGTGTGCCTGCCTCCTCTTTGAGATAAAACGAGCCGCGTGATGAGCCGCTGTTGGCTCAGGACGTGTGGTGGCCAGAGATGCTCCTTGTGGGCAGACTCTTGCTGCGTTCCTGGAGAACTGGCATGAGGGCCGAGCGGGGAAGCAGAATGGACGTGTGGAAGGATTTTTGGCGGGGCCGTTATCTGCTCCGCCTGATGCTGCTAAGCTCCGATTAAAGGGCTGTGAAGTTAAAAAGATGTGTTGTGGCTGGAGCCAAATTAGGTATTAAATATTTCCAAGCATTTCAGAGTGTTCTGCTATAATAAATACCAGTGTGAGGGTTTGATTAATTTTCTGGATCAGAGTTTTCAAGACTTCAATCTCTTGTCTCCCAAGTAAGTTTAGTTTTTATTTAATTGCATGAAAATACCTAAATAGCTTGCGCTGGATTAGCATTTAAACATCCCCCCCCCTCCAAATAATTCCACTTCAGGATGGACCTGTCACACACTGTGTAGAGCAACAGTGGCACCCAGTGACTGCAGGAGCTAATCACAGACCCAGCTGAAGAAACAGCAGGTTTGCAGCACTGAATCTTTAAACATGGACAGAAGCAGAATTTCACGTTTTAAATCTGTTCCGGCTTTGTGCTCTTTCTCGCTCTGGAAAAATGAAGCATGTTGGGGAGCTACTTTGCTACTTTGGTGGGATGTTTTGAGTACCCTTCACACTGCAGCCATTTACGCAGGTCCCTTTTCCAGGTGTCGGGCAGTTTCCGCATAGTCCTGCTCTTTGCCGTCTCTCTGTGCATTGTGCTTCCCCTGAGCCTCCAGAGGAACATGATGGCCTCCATCCAGTCCTTCAGCGCCATGGCTCTCATCTTCTACACCGTGTTCATGTTTGTGGTGAGTATCTGCACTGGGAATGTCCTTTTCCTAGTGTTTTAACACAGACGTTCCCACTGGGACAGCCTGCGGGTGTGGGCCTCGAGTTGAAAATGTCCTTCCTGATAATTAGCGCTGGGCATAACGAGCGACGTGGGCACCCGTGCTCCTGAGGTGGGGAGGTGCAGGCTGTCGGGCCCGGCCAGCAGGTCTGTAAGCTTGTCCACGTGCTGGGGGCTGCGCTGCCATAAAGGAAAATAACCCACAAATCGGGTCGTGGTTTCTTCTGCTTGTTGGTGTCCTATAATTCAGGGCTCTGAACTTTGAATCAAAGGATGGAAGATGTGGGGAAGAGTGCCTGGAAGCAGAAGGGCTTTCATCGTGTGCTCGTGCTTGGCCTTGAAAAGCTCAATGCTTCTAATCCGTAGGGGGAAGGCAGCTCTCGTTCAGAACTCCAGCCTGTACTTCGCGTGGTTCTCTGCAGCTGGCGGTTAATGTCTTTCAGGCTGCGAGAAGTTTTGTTTGTTGATTGCCAGCACTTCTATTTCTTGAGTGTTGAAAGCTCTGTAAAGTCTTAAATCAGGTCCACAGCATATAGTTGCTCTTCAATATTTCTAGACAAGGTTTTCTTCACCGCGGTGGGTGGATTCCGGGCTGTTTAGGTTCGGCAGGGTAAGCTGAGCGTCACCTCAAGCTGTCTGGCTTGGCCGAGCCCCGTTGTTGAGCACCATCTACTGAGAGCTGGAGACTTGCACTTGCTTTTTAATGTCTTCAGCTTTCACCTCATGGGTGCTCAAGTGGTTTGCTCATGGTGCCCTGGCCCTGTCTCTCCCAAATGTCAGGATTGGAAGAGATGAAACGAAAGGAAAGAAAGGGAAGTGTGGAAATTCTTTCCACTTAACCTTTTTTAGTGGCTCGTGCTGGGTCACGTCTCTGTAAGGAGGCTGGAAACTGTGCGTGAGTGTTGTACAAAACTGCTGTGTGGCAGGAGCTGTGCCTTTAAGAAAACCACAACATTTCATGAGAGTTGGCTGCACTAAAACATAATCTCTGGGGATTAGAAAACCCCCATTCAGGCGATATTATAAACAGGCATTCAGACATATTTACCTTCTGTTTCCTGTGCAACCCAATGCCTGCCAGTCTCGCTGTCAATGGCAAAAGAGCTCTCCGGCCTCGCCTGGGTGCCTCGCTCCCCCCGTTCTCCTGAAGTTTATCCTTGTCTTTGGTGAGCTGCTGGTGTTAAGCAGCTCTGGAGCAGCAGCGTGCAGGTGGGGTCTTGTTTTAGCAACCTTTGTCTCTCTCTGCTGAACAGGAGTCTCAAAGGCAAGCGTCGCTTCCCGTTTGGATTTGAAATCGCTTTTAAAAGAGTGCAAAAGAAATCGCTGGGAGCAATAATTCTCCCAGTTAAGTGTGTCAGTGGAAGTTGTTCCACCCTGGTGCGGGCCACGATGTCTGATGGCATCAAACAAGGGGGGGAATGTTGTTGATCTTTTAAAATACGCCCCGGGATCCGTGGTGGCAAGGGGCCCTTGGAGGCTGCTGGGAGCTTTGTTGAAATGTGTGGGTGGGGTGGGGAGCTGGGAAGAGTAACTAATCCTAGAATTCTATGATTCTAGTAGAGGTCGGGCTGTGGTAGGCAGAGTGAGCTGTTCCTTGCGGCGACGCCTTTTAGCCCAGCGTTAGCACTGCCATGAACTTGTTTTGGGTTGGATCTTAACCCCTGTCCTCTCTCTTGGTTGCAGATTGTGCTGTCGTCCTTCAAGCACGGCCTCTTCAGCGGGCAGTGGCTGCAGCGAGTTAGTTACACTCGCTGGGAGGGCATTTTTCGCTGCATCCCCATCTTTGGCATGTCTTTTGCCTGTCAGTCGTAAGTACCTGCCGTTCTGCTTCTGGCAGTTGTGGTGCGCAGTGACTTCTTGTGAGGGTAGAGGGTCACAAGGATCTGCCAGGGGTAGATACCATCTGGTTTCCTATTTTATTTTAATCAAAATATTTTACATCCCACTGAAGTACAGCATCTCGTTCCGCTGTGACCCTTTTGTTACCTAGATGGGGGAGGGAGTTATATTTCACTTGGGAGTTACTGTACTTGAGCAACACGAGATAATTTGGGCCAAACATCCTCGGTGTAACACACATTGCTTCTGGTACAGCTGCAGAAGTGATGAATTTCCCCTGTTTCTGGAAGGGAATGATTTAGCACCAGGAAAGGCAGTGGGGCTGTGTCGCCTCATGGCTGCAGGCCCCCCCGCAGGGTGTTGTATGCTGGGGGCTGCTCTCTGCCACCCCAGTTTTCTGTGAGAATGCTCAGAAGATGCACAGTCATTGATGTGGGAGAGTTAGAATCGCAGAATCGGTTTGGTTGGAGGAGACCTTTAAGATCATGGAGTCCAACCATTCCCCCAGCACTGCCAGGGCACCACTAACCCCTGGCCCTCAGCAGCACATCTCCACGGCTTGGAAACCCCTCCAGGGATGGGGACTCCACCACTGCCCTGCCCAGCCTGGCACAGCCCTTCCCAGCCCTTCCCACCAATAAATTGTTCCTCATGGCCAACCTCAACCTCCCCTGGTGCAACTTGAGGCCATTTCCTCTTGTCCTGTTGCTTGTTCCTTGGGAGAAGAGCCCAACCCCACCTGGCTCCAACCTCCTGTCAGGGAGTTGTGCAGAGCCAGAAGGTCTTTCCTGAGCCTCCTTTTCTCCAGGCTCAACACCCCCAGCTCCCTCAGCTGCTCCTCACCACGCTCCTGCTCTAGACCCTTCCCCAGCTTTGTTGCCCTTCTCTGGCCACACTCCAGCCACTCAACATCCTTCTTGGAGGGATGGGCCCAAAACTGACCCCAGGATTCAAGGGGTGGCCTCTCCAGTGCCCAGCCCAGGGGGACAATCCCTGCCCTGGTCCTGCTGGCCGCACTGGTGCTGGTGCAAGTTGTTTGTGTGTTTCCAGTTACCTACTTTCCGTGATGGGTTCCGTTGGCACGTGTAGGGCCAGGACAGCAGACCAGACTATGGTCACGTTTCGAGCAGCATTACCTTCCACACCAAAATGGCAAGTGAGCTATTCGTGCCTGGCCAGAATAGTAACAGCCTTTAAATAGAAGCGTAAATCCCAACGTGGACATGGAAAAGACCATCCTCATTTGGAAGGCTGGCAGAGCCAGGGTTTCCCCCCTGTAGCTCCAGCAAATGGGTAGCATGCCAGCAGTAAATGAATGTGACAGATAAAATTTGTTCAAACTGCTGTGTTTACACCCACACGCAAGATCCAAATCATCATTTTCCACTTACCGGCTCTCTTGGCAGCTCGGTTCCTACCCGAACACGCTCCAGTCTTGCTGTTTAATGTCTCCATTACGGCTGGCGAAGGGACTTCTAGTCTTTTACAGCTCTACCTTGTTAATGTGGTAGAGTTTTTAAATTCCAAGGTTTGTTTTTTTTCTTATGGTAGCCACACAGTACCCAGCACAGTTCTGCTGAGAGTTGGAAATGCAGCGAAATCGTTTGGTCTCGACCAAATGTACCTAAGTAGAGGCTCCGATACAGCACGTACACGGCAAACAGAACCTAAAACATTGTGTTTTTTCCAAGCATCAGGACAATACGCTGTCCCCAGCCCAGACGGTCTTTAGAAGCAGGTTATTCTCAGCGTAGGTAGGTTTAATTTTGCTAACCTCTGAATTAAAATAAAAATGAATCATTTTAATATAAAGCAGAACCCCTTTTCCTTCAGCCCGTCACTGCTGTGTACAGTAGGGACAAATAAATGTGCTATTCTTCTAGCCTGAAAAACTTGACCCCGCTTTACTCGCGAGTTCAATACCCTCCGCTCTTTAAAAGCTCTCCTCTTGTTGCTGAAGTTGCAAACTAGGTCACTCCTCTGCGGTCGTGTAGCGTGGAAATTTGCTGTGGAGCTGAGCTCCGGGAGGGCGAGGACCCCGGGGTTGCCGCTGCTGCAGCCTCCTCATGTGGCCTCGGCCCAGTCCCTGACCCCTCTAATTAAAGAGGAGTCAGTAGAGCTTTCCAGGAGAAAAATTCTAGTATCTAGAGATGGCTGTTCTGCTGCAGATGGATGGAAAAATGCTGAATTCACAGGGATAATAAAAGTCAGGATGTTGTTTGGTGCCTCTGTGAGTGTCAGTTCCCTGTGGGCTGAGTCAGCACCATGCTCAGAGCACCTGTATGAGCTGGTTCCAACAGTGAAGGTGAAGAGCAGCTACTCTGAGGTCACTCTGGCCACCTCTGAAGCAGGGCTGCTCTCTCTGAGGTACCAGGGGAGGCTGAGGTTGGCCATGAGGAACAATTTCTTTCCCAGAAGAGTTGTGAAGGGCTGTGCCAGGCTGGGCAGGGCAGTGGTGGAGTCCCCATCCCTGGAGGGGTTTCCAAGCCGTGGAGATGTGGTGCTGAGGGCCAGGGGTTAGTGGTGCCCTGGCAGTGCTGGGTTAACAGTTGGACTTGATGAGCTTAAAGGTCTCTTCCAGCCTAAACCATTCCACAATTCTATGATTGTGCTTAAAAATAAACCTCAGGTGGGTCAGGACATGCTGCCTGTTGCTTGCATCTTGTCCTCTTGCTTTGCCTTGAGAGGTGGTGGTGGTCAGATGGGCGTCATGGGGGCTTGAGGGACCCCGTGCTGGTCCTTCAAACCCAAGCAGCCCAGGTGCAGCTGGACTTTGGCGTTTCTCCCCACGTTGCTGCTGTTGCTCCTGCACTAACAAGCCTGGCCTGGGTGTGCCATCCCACACGCTGTGGAGCCTCTCTCCTTCCCTCTTGTCCTCTCCTTCCTGGGCCTGGATGTTTGGCTGGCCCCTTGCCCTCATGGGGCTGAAGTCTGGGCTGTAGTCAGCTGATCTGGTGGAGGTCACTGCGGTGAGGGCAGGGTCCTCCCTCCATCTGGAGAGGCACCTGAGGAGCTGGTCTCCTCACTGATGGTAAACAGCCATCACGGTGCTGCCTTCGCAGGCCCTGCGGGTTCACGTGAGCGCGCGTGCTCGGCTGCCTTCGTGCAGAACCGTTTGATGTTGAGGGATTGAGGGTTAAGGGTTTTTCTGCTCGGCCTCAGCTTTGACACACTTTCTGTTAATGGCTTCCTGCCCACTGGAGCTGGGGATGCGCCCTGCCCACCTCACTGGATGCTTCCCTCTTCTCGGGAGACTTCCTTCAGTTACACGAAGCCAGGATGCAGCCACTTGAATTCAAGTAACAAGAGGTTAATGAGTTGCTAAGATATGCACCTGATGTCAAAAAGTACATTCCTGGTGCCTTCCAAGTCTATAAATACCCCAAATCCCGCGTAATTGGCGCTCCCAGCTTTCGACGAACCCAGCTCAGCGCTGAAGTATGACGGGCGCCGCGTTTCGTTCTGTTTGTTTAACTTTTCTCTCAGACAGCGCGATGCTCTAACCTTCTTCCTGCTTTCACTCTGTAAACACTGCGTTGCTTTAATTATCAGCACAGAGAGCTCCAAGAACAATAATCTCCAATGCGCTGCCTGGCCCGCGGCCGCTGGCGTGCCACTGGAACAAACGGTCATTCATTTTGCAACGCTTTTGAACCGAAATGTTTACATCACACGTTGAGCTCCACGTGGTGGGGTGGGGAGAGCGGGAATATTTTTGCAACACTTAAAGTTATGAGTGTTCTGAAATCTCTTGGCATTAGCAACATAAATTGTGGAATAGCAGCGAGTGTTTAAGCTCCATAGGGGGAAGGTGTCAGGGATTCTTTGCTGCTGGGCTGAGGCAGAGAACGTGCTGGAGTTGGGTTTTTCTCTCTCTCTGCAGAAGGTTTCCTTAAATAATTGACCCTTTTCTACAGTCAGGTCTTGCCTACCTATGACAGCTTGGATGAGCCGTCTGTTAAAATCATGAGCTCCATATTTGCCTCTTCCCTAAACGTGGTCACCACCTTTTACATCACGGTAAGAAGCTTCCCCTTCTCTTTCCTTGCCAGAAGTCACACTCTGGAGGGGCAGCAGGGATGATGATTTATCTTCGGCTGGGGCTGGTTTCTGCTTATCTGTATTTACTCTGAAAGATAAGTCCTTTTGCTGAAAGCAAAATGAGATGGGAGATGATGAACCAAACAGTGCAGGAGGCATTTGGAGAGTCCGAATTTTCAACATGGCACATTTTTTTGGGTGGAGGCAGGGTGGTGACCCAGCTCTACCATGCTGCCTGCCTTCAGGGCCCAGCCTGGGGCTGGAGGTGCTGCCCAGAGCTTAGAGGGGTTTCTTTCAACCTGTCGCATTTGGAAAGATGTGGAGGAAGTTGTGCCTCATAAAGCAGCAGTTAATAAAACTGAGTTAATAATTCCTAAGGAGAGCCTTGCCCTGTGAGCTGGGCTGCTGCGGGGAGCCATCGGAGGGGGCCCTGTCCATGGACCTGGCAGCAAAGCAGAGCGTGGCCGCTCAGTGTCCTGGGCAGTGGCAGCATGTCCTTGCTGCAGTGTCCTCCACGAAACCCCCTGTATCTGGGAAGAAACGTGCCTCTGCTTTTGGGAAGGTCCCACTGTTGGTTAACTGTCTGTCTCAGCTTTTTGGGGGGCTGCAGGTGAGGTTGCTGGCAGGTTGCCCAGGGAGGTGGCCCCACACTTCCTCCTTGGCTGGCTGGTCCCATCTCATGGGAGGTCACTGTCCTCCACCCTTTTGTAAGGAGCAGATGTGAGCGTGCTTTGGAGTCACCCGCCGTGCGCTCACCTCCGCTCCTGCCACGCAGGTTGGCTTCTTCGGCTACGTCAGTTACACTGAAGCCATTGCTGGGAACGTCCTCATGAACTTCCCTTCCAACCTTGTGACGGAGATGATTCGAGTGGGATTCATGATGTCGGTAGCCGTGGGGTTTCCCATGATGATTCTCCCGTGCAGACAGGCGCTGAACACGCTTCTCTTTGAGCAGCAGGTAAGATCCTCGCGTGTGGCCGGGAGTAGCTGGTGAGCACCTTTTGAAACTTGCTTTTTGAAGGGCTACTGTGACTCTTTGGCTTCTGCTGCAGGCTGCTGACATGGGCTAAAAACCATGCCTTGGTTCTTTGAGACTCCGTTGACAACTGTGTGTTTCTGACGGGTGGTAGGTACTCGCTATCCAGAGGGACAAACCCTCGACTCACAGTGGAATTCTAAGTGCCTGGCGTGTGGTAATGGTGCGGCAGGAGGCCCGTGGTTGTCTGTCAGTCCTGCTCTGCAGAATCGTTAATCCCTGGTACTTGGAGGTTCTTAGACTCACAGAATTACAGAATCGTTTTGGTTGGAAGAGATCTTTAAGATCATCAAGTCCAACTGTCAACCCAGCAGTAAACCACGTCCCTCAGCACCACGTCTGTGACATCTTGTCCTCTCTGCAGAGGAATTTCGGGGGCAGAAGTGCTGGAGCTGCGAGCGTGAACCCTGCTATCGCTCCACTGCCGCTCCCTGAGTCCCGCGGCTGCTCCTTGCCTGCTCTGCTGGGGATTTCAGCTCCAGCACAGAAGTGTTACACAGTTCAGAGCTGAGGCGGTTCTCCCCCACAGAAAGGGAGAAATGTGCTTTTGGAAACAGAGGAGCCTCCTTATTTCCTGCTGCTCCAGCTGGCATCCTTTTGCTGGCCAACTTTGCTTTTAGCTCGAGCTTCTGTTCCTGGCCTCAGAGCCCAGCCCAGCCTCGTTTCTTCTTGCTCCTGTGTGTGCCTGCTCAATTATTCTACTTCTTCTCATCTCTGCACCTCTGTTGATGGCTCCCTGAGCAGCCATCTCCCCTCCGGGCTCGGACGTCCCCTTCCTGCGGTGCCTGCCCCGGCTGTTCGGTGCCGGTGTGGTGCCGAAGCATGCGGTGGGATGGAGCCCTCTCCCACACGTTCACCTTTCCCAGGGTCAGATCTTCAGACAGCCTTTGTGACTGTAGTTGGTCTGTCTGATTTAGACTGTGAGTCCCTTGTGGCAGTAGCGTGTTCTCCTCTGTGTATTGTACGGCACTAAGCATGCCGATGGTATTCAGTAAATAACAGTAAGAGATTGTGGGAATGTTCTGAGGCCTTTGTGTATCTGCATAAATAGAAACCTCTTAGGGCAGGAAATAAAACTTGAGCAATTTATAGCTCTAAATCCTGCCACTTCTGCCTGTGAGAAGCCCCCGGCTCTTTTCTCACGTCGGGAGGGCCTGCAGATGGGGGAAGACGGTCGGTGGAAGCCAGCGGGTGCAGAGGAGTGGGCGCTGGAAACACTTGGGAAGACTTTGATTCTCGCCTGGGCTCGGCTCATTGCTCTTTGGGCTCTGAACGTGTCACTTTGCCATCCTCTCCCATCTGTGCAGCCAGGAGAGCAGGGACCTGCTGGTTCTCCAGGGCGTGGGGGTTCGCTGGGTCCTCCTTGCTGGAGGGTGAGGATGGGATGGGAAGCGGAGGGCACCTGGAAACCCTCCAGTACCAGCAGCTCCCCAGCAGCACCCATCCTTCTCTCTGCCATCTAGCTGGGGTGTCTTCTGTCAAGTCGGAGGAGCCAGTACACGTGGTGTAACACGGTGGGAAGCGCTCTGCTCCTGGGTGTGTTGGGGACACTTTGCTGCTGCACAACCAGAGCTCTCTGTGACCGTTCTGCCTCCTTGGCTGCGCTTCTTTCTCGTGTCCTTGGCCTTGGGGCTGCTCGCCAAGGCCGGGCGGCCGCAGCACTGGCCCAGGGGTTTGGGTACAGCTGCACGGGTCACCTTTGGGGCAGGACGGGAAGAGCAGCTCTGGCTCCATGCCTCCCGTCACTCTTGTTTTGAAGGTTCAAATGCAGTCCCATATTAAAACTGCTCAGCCACGTCTAACTGCCCCCCCAGCATTCACCTCTGTGAGACCACAGCGTGGAGGTGACAAAGCTGCTGGAGCCTACTGGGGTAATGGCTTGGGGACTGTGGTGTCGCGACGCAGGAGCTAAACTCGTTCTCCCCCTCCTATCCTTTATCTTCTAGCAGAAAGACGGCACCTTTGCTGCAGGGGGTTACATGCCCCCACTTCGGTTCAAAGCCCTGACGCTGGCTGTTGTCTTTGGAACCATGGTAGGAGGCATCATGATCCCGAATGGTGAGTGAGGGGCTGGGGGCCAGGGCTGGTTGCTTGGCTCTTCTCTCGGGTCTCTTTGATTTGCTTTTCTGGGGAGGGATGGCCAGGCTCGCTGGGCTCGCCCCGTGGCTCAGGCAGCTGCCATGTGCTGCTGCTCTGGCACACCTGGAAGGGGCCTTCGCTGACTTCTCTTCTTCTTCGCCAGTGGAAACAGTCCTGGGCCTGACAGGTGCTACGATGGGAAGCCTCATTTGTTTTATCTGCCCGGCTCTTATTTACAAGAAGATCCACAAGAATGCGCTTTGTTCACAGGTCAGTGCTGATGCTTCTTGACAGCCCCCTAAGCCCTCTGCAGAGCCTGGGAACGGAGTTAATTTGGCTGCAGCAGAGAAGCTGCTCAGCACCTCCTCCAGCCTCCCCCTCCAGTCTGCCCAGTACAGGTGGGAGCTGTTCTGGTCGGCTGCATTGCTTATGGGCATGGAGACAGCAGCAGAGAAGGTGCTGGCCCAGTGCGTAGCCTGCCCAGTGCTGGAACACCGACTCTTTTTGTCCCTCCAGCAGCAAGTTAAGCATTCATTTGGTGCCTAAAATGCTGCTTCCAGCCTGCCTTCAGGTCCTGTATCCGCAGGATGGGAAATCCAGGCAGCCTATAAAACCTTAACGGGCCTTAGGTCCCAACCTGCCTGGGCTGGATAAAATAAACACCGTTTCTCAGCGATGCGGTTCTTGCTGCTGACCCTCAGCTTTCTGGTTTCAACCAAAATAATAATAAAAAAGGAACACACACATAGAGGTGTTGCTTCAGGAATTGATTTTTGAGAAATCGGGGTCGTTCGGAGGCTGTTAGAAGTGTAGCTTTTCCTTTTGCTCCAGTTTGAATTGGCCTCCTCGGGGACTGGAACAAAGTGGCTCTTTGCTGGGCTCGGTCTCTCTGCTGCTGTGAATACTGGGCTTTTGTGGGGCTGAGATTAACGTGTTTTGTTTTTTTCTAACAATAACTTAATCCAGTGCCTTTTAGCAGGCCTCTGCCCCAGCATGACCAGTCATGACAGTGCTGGGTTGGGAATAAGTTTTTCGGCAAACTGCAGAGTCAGCAGGGGCAGAGCACGACATTTTTGTGGGTCCTACACAACTAATGGCTTTTTCTGTGTTTAATGACTTGTGGGTTTGCAAACGTACATGAAGTTTTTAAGCAGGGTGTACTTTGTTCTTTCCCTGTGCTTTCTCTGACACAAGGAAATAGTCCAACTTTCCAGCTTTCACTCTGAATTCTGACACTTTGGTCCTAACTTCTTTGACTGAAACCCCAAGCAGGAGCCTGAATGCCAGCCTGGATCTTTCAGGGAAACAAAGAGCACTTTCAAGAATTGCTTTCTATTCCGGTCGAGCCAGAACATTTCTCTGCAGTGCCTTGAAACTGCACTTAGGATGTGCTGAGCTCTGAGACTGGCTGCCCAGAGGCGACTGTCAGCTGCCCGGGGTTGAACACTGGGGCCCTCACAATGCCTGACCTGAAACGCTGGTCACAAGGCTGGTGAAGATGTTTGTCCTGCAGAAATCCCCACAAAGGAATAAGGGCTTATCTAAAGCATCAGCCCCCAGGTTACCCTGGCGTTTCAAGGGGCTGGAGCAAGCTGTCCAGCCTTCCCTTGAATGATCCATTGCCTGTCAGGTTTGCATACTTGCTTTGACCGATGCTCTGAAGTGCTGCAGCGAGGGCACACCTGCCTCCAAACCGCGCCAGGCTGCCGAGCCCCTCCCCTCTGGAGCCGAATTTGGGGCCCACCCTCTCCTCGTTCCTCCAGGTCTTCTGCAAAGACTCATTTATTCTTCCCCTGAAGCCCCGTCTTTGGTCTCCTCCTTCATTCCTTCTTTTCTTTGATCAGGCGCTCCACTCCATCAAAACACGCTCCTGTGAAAAGTGGCAGTCAAGGGGGAGAAGGAGCCAGCCCTGGGCATAACTGTCCCTCTCTGCAGTTCCCTGTCTAAACAATGTTCTCCCTCCCTCCGTCATCTTTAGCTTTCTTCCAAAGCAGCAGACCTTCTCAGTACCAGCCCTGGGACTGTTGGGCTGGAGAAGAGAAGCCTCAGAGGGGATCTGAGCAATGCTGAGCAAGAGCTAAATGGCCCATGGGGGGCAAGAGGATGGGGCCAGACTCTTGTCAGTGGTGCCCAGAGACAGGACAAGGGGCAACGGGCACCAACTGGAACCCAGGAGGTTCCATGGGAGCAGGAGGAGAAACTTGTTTGGTGTGAGGGTGTGGGAGCCTGGCCCAGGCTGCCCAGAGAGGTTGTGGAGTCTCCTTCTCTGGAGAGATTCCAAAGGTGCCTGGACACGATCCTGGGCCCCCTGCTCTGGGTGAGCTGCTGGAGCAGGGGGGTTGGATGGGATGATCTCCAGAGGTCCCTTCCAACCCCACCATGCTGGGATCCTGGGGTTCTGTGACTTGGTCGAAAGGCTTGTCCTGTTGGAAGGACAATCAGCTAACAGCAGTTACAGAGCTTGAAGTCAGGCGGGCGGCGCTGCAAGCGAGAGCATTCCTTTTCTTGTGGTTGAGCACTGACGTGTTCCTGTAAAGGTGCAGGTCCATGTCCTGCTGCCCTCCGGGAGCCCTGAGTGGGGGAACAGAGCGAGGTTTGGCAGAGTGCTGCCGAAGGTCGCGTTGAGGTCTGTAAACAGAGTGTTTAACTTCTAACAGGAAGGTGTTGGCTTCCCGGTGTTGACACAAGCCTGTCCGAGAGGCCCCTCCTAGGGAGGCTGGAGTTGCTGTTGTCCCAGTTGGGGAAGAAGAGCTGCAGAGAGGGGGCTGGAGGTCAGGAAGTGACCCCTGGGTCTCGCTCCTGTGCGGATGGAAAAGAGCTTCCCCTGTGCCCTCCCTTGGCAGCGCGGCCGGCACCCCTTCCCCGCCGGCGCTTTCGGTGGCTGTGGCCCTTCGAACACAGCGTCTCTGTCACGGCGCGGCCGAGGAACCCGGCACTGACCGGGGCTCTGCATTCCTTCACCATGACTCTGTCCTTCCAAACGCTCCCGGTCCAAAACAGCGCAGTTTGGAGGATGTCGTCACTCTACACAAACCCGGGGTGTTTTTGCTTCCTGCTGGTGGCTCAGGCGTGGTTAGAGGAGATGGTCCGAGCTAATGACACTTCTGTACAAAGTTCGAGTTGTCTTCTGGGAGGAAGGCCGGCCGGGGGAAAGCCACCAGCAGAGGAAACGGCTGCGTAAACTTCCTCTCATGCATTCCCGGCCGTGCTCAGAACCCTCCTCTCGGGACACAGGCTCTTGCCTTGCTGACCTGCCTGATGGAGGAGGCTGTGGCCAGAGGTTTGCGTGTCCTCTGGCCATGTCCACATTGAGAGGTGCTTCCGGAGAAGGGTCATAGCTCTCAGTGGGGGAGATCCTTTCTGTGGGACCAGACGCTCCTTGTGTCCTGCAGTGTTGTCCAGGGGTTGGACTAAATGACCTGTAAAGGTCCTTTCGAACCCAAGCTATTCTATGACTCGCAGCTCTTTGGCTCGATGTGTTGGGGGTAGGTGGCTCCTCTGCCTGTGTTTGGTTCCTTGAGCCACCAGGTCCTTGCACCCCACGTTCCTCTTCCCCCAGTTGCCAGATCATCCTTGGTGGTCCCTTGAGCACAAACTGCCTGGTTTTCCATGTCAGAAGTATCTCCATGGAATTAAGCCAAGTTTTGGACCTCTTTATTCTAGTCTCCAGTTGCTGCTGGGGTAGGTGAGGAGGAGGAGGAGGAGGTGTGCTGACGTGGGGGGCTGAAGGCGAGGGGCAGCTGCTGGTTCCTGGACAGCCCAGCCCATGGACTTTTCATGGGCTGCCACGTGTGCCCATACCCACTGCTCTGGGAAGCTCACAGATGAGCTCCAAATGTTGAGCAATCAAAGGGGTTTGACTCTTAACACATTCAAGCCCGTGGTTCCCCACCAAGATAAGAAACAACAAAAATCCTTTTAAAACATTTAATGTCTTCAGCCGTTTCCTACAGTTCCCTCCTCTCCCACGTTGCTCCTAGTTCCTGTGGCACCAGAATAGATCCTCTTCAGGGAAACGTTCTTCCTCTCCGCTGTTGTTTCTGGAAGGTGCCAGAACAGCTTTCCAGTGGCACGCTGCATTTCTGCCGGGGCTGGAGACTGGGCGAGGGGAGGAAGTGGATGAGCTCCCAGCCGAGGGCAGCCGGGGCAGGGACCTGCTGACTCGGCTTTTGGCCGGAGCCCGGGGGCAGGATGTCTGCTCTTTGTGCACCCCCACGACAAGGCAGGGAACAGATTTTACTGCTGCTTCCTTTGCAGTGTCCCGGAGGTCTGGCCTCTGCTCCCTGGCCACCCTGCTCAGCCCTCGTTCAGCGCTGCTGCGTGTCCCAGCAACCTTTTCCTTCTGAAGGTGTTTGTCTGCGTGGCTGTGCTGAGGATGGGGTCTGCTGGGGCTGGGGCTCTGAGGTGCTGGTCCATGTTTCTGGGTGATCACCCTCACCACGAGGCTGGAGAAGAAAGAATCAGCCTCTCCTCCCTCCCATGGGGATAACAATGGTTTAACTTCTTTCACTTCTCCCACTTATTTTCAGATTTCTGCCTCTATCAGCTTCCAGTTGTAGCAATCAGAGAACCCCAGGATCCCAGCATGGTGGGGTTGGAAGGGACCTCTGGAGATCATCTCGTCCAACCCCTGCTCCAGCAGCTCACCCAGAGCAGGGGGCCCAGGATCGTGTCCAGGCGCCTTTGGAATCTCTCCAGAGAAGGAGACTCCACAACCTCTCTGGGCAGCCTGGGCCAGGCTCCCACACCCTCACACCAAACAAGTTTCTCCTCCTGCTCCCATGGAACCTCCTGGGTTCCAGTTGGTGCCCGTTGCCCCTTGTCCTGTCACTGGGCACCACTGACAAGAGTCTGGCCCCATCCTCTTGCCCCCCATGGGCCATTTAGCTCTTGCTCAGCATTGGTCAGATCCCCTCTGAGTCTTGTCTTCTCCAGCTCAGCAGCCCCAGGGCTCTCAGCCAATGCTCCCGTGTGGCCCTTCCTGCTTTTCATTGCTCTGAGTAGGATCCTTTTGTGGTGCTTTTTGTAAATCATGGTGTAAACCTTTATACGGTTGCCTTGTGAAGCACGCAGAGTGAATTGTTCTTGGTAGGCACGTGGTGGAAGAAGCTCTGTCCTGGCCGCAGCAGCCAGCACACCAGCAGCAGGGCTGGGAACTGGCAGGGAGCAGCCGAGGAGCAGCCGCGTGCTGCCCACGAGCTCCGAGCATCGCGTGGGGTGGCCGTGAGGTGTGGAGAGAAGATGCGGTTTGCAGCATTGTCTTGGATCCCTTGCAGCCAGCTGCAGAAAGAAGCCAGGACCTGGCGTTTTGGAGAGCAGGATGTACTTAAATATAAAACAAAAAAAAAAAGGAAGGGGAACTGCTGCATCATAAATACCAATTTGCTGCAAAGTTTCCACTTCCCAGCATTGCGGAGGCATTTTCTGGTTCGTGTCTGGTGATTCCTGTGGCTTCCCTGGTCTGTTATGAGCAGGACTTTGTGGGGAGACCCGAGTTTCTAGCAGAGGGTGCTGCTGCTTTCCCTGCTCCCTTAGCACAAACTCTTGCCATATTCCTCCTACCTGTTGCCCGCAGTGCTGTTGGTGTGTTGACGTTCCACAAGAGCCCTTAGTGTGACAACTGCAGAGATTAACTAGGTAAAAATAATATATTCGAGTTCAGTTCGATCTCCCCAAGCCGCGGTGTGTGCTCGGGGTTCGGGCCGGTTCCGCTCTCGTCTGGAGGAGCAGGCAGACATTCCTCTGCCTCTGGTGCTTGCTGCGCATCATCTTGCTTGTCCTTCTCGAGTTACCCCATGAATTTCTAGTGCTGCCAGAGATATTTTTTTTTGTGCAGAGAGATTTTTAATTCTTTCTTACAGCTCATGTGGAATTAGATCCTTCTAGATCAATTTATCATGAGATAACAAGGTGTAGAAATGTTCTTTTTGGTGGCGGTCGCTCTCTCCTTTTGGAGCTATAGAAATTCGTTGAGCCCTTCCCTCCACAGGATCCTCATTACGTCTTTCTATTTTTATTTTGTTTAGTCTCAGCTTTCTGACAATCTGTGAGTTACTTCTTACCAGCTTCTTGAGCACTGGCCACCAGGACAGTTTTAGGTTGGATGGTAGGAAAACTTTTTTCACTGAAAGGGTTGTCAGGCGCTGGCCCAGGCTGCCCAGGGCAGGGCTTGAGTCCCCATCCCTGGAGGGGTTTAAAAGCCGTGGAGATGTGGTGCTGAGGGACCTGGGTTAGCAGCAGACTTGGTAGAGTAGGATTGGACTGGATGATCTTAAAGTTCTTTCCCAACCTAAGTGGTTCTGTGATTGTGTGTGGACGTCTTATTCTTGCTTTAAAAACTAAGAGCTTTTAAACAGCTCCCTGGAAACCTTTCTAGGCTGTAAACAGCTCGGGCACCTCTGTTCTCAGCCAGACCTGCTTTCGTGGTGTTCTAGCTGCTGGAAATACCAGGGAGTGAGTCTTCGCAGCTGGACTTGTATCTGCCACATGCATTTTTCTATTCTTACATCCTGTCCGCTCACTTTTGAGCCCTTCTGGTACAGGAGTCACCTTTTGAACAGCTTCCAGCATCTGAATCTCTCACTGGTAGATCTACATCCACATACAAACCTCAGCCAAAAAGCCACAGATTGTTCTTTTTCACCTCTTAAATTTCTCTCCTCTCCTCCTTACGGACACGTGTAATTGCCCTGAGCTGCGAATTGTTTGGTGATGCTGTTTGCGTGAGGAATGCTGTGCAGAGTGGTCCCGTGTGCTTTGCTGTGCTAACCAAAGCTCTGGCACCTTCTGCAGATCATACTGTGGATCGGCCTGGGAATGCTGGTTATCAGCACGTACACCACCCTGTCTGCCACTGAGGACACCCCCGTGAAGACGGAAGCGATGGGCGTGGAGCACTTGGACCAAGAGGAGAACAGAATGGACCAGGATTTGGTCAAAATCCCAGGTATGTGTCTACTTGAGTTGCGCTTCCCAGCCCTGCTCCCAGCACCACCTCTTTAAAAAAATAGGTAATTTTTAAAAAGCGTGGTGGAAGCAAGGTCATTTCCAGGCAGCTCTGTGCGTCTTGCCAGCATCCCTGGGCACTTTTCCCAAGAACAGTTGAGGGTTCGCCTTCTGGAAAAGCCTGGTGCGAGCTCCGGTGGTGCCTTTGGGAGTTGTTCTTTTGGAAAGGGAAAGGTAGGATGTGGAGCTGGGGTCCCCTGTAAAGACAGAGCGCGGGTCTCCCCGTTCGGGGAATAAACCCAGCTCTGTGAGCGCAGCCCGGCGCTGGCTCCGCGCTGGCCACCTGTCCGAGGGGTGTGAGTGGCCAAACAGGGCTGCTTTCACCACTTGTGCCAGCGCATTGTTTGCCCTGCCAATAACCAGCCATTCATGGCGCACAAAGGTATGTAAATTTATGGGCACTGACTTTTTTTTTTTTTTTTTGCTTGCAAGGATATAAATTTGGATTCAGTTTTAGCTCTGACAAAGCCAGTGATTATGCCTCAGCTTTGTTTACTGGTTCCCGTTATTTATTATTTGTTTACTGTGGCCGTTGATGGAATTACGGCCGATCCCTCCCTTCCCCAGCTGCAGGCTCGCCTCGCAAGGCCATCGCTGGCAGGTGTCTCCTGACCCCGCGCTGCCCCTCATCTCTGCCTGTGTCCTGTTCCTTTATTTTATTTTCCTTTGGTTCTGCTCGTGGTGTTTTTTTTTTTTTTTTTGTTCTTCGGAGGCCTTGAAATATCCTCGAAGAGATTGAGAACGGAAGGGAGAAAGGGGCTGTCTCTTCTGGAGATTATCCTCCCTCCTGGTTGCTGGCTGTGTTCCTGCCGAGCAGCTTTGGGTGTCTGCGAGACACCGGTGCTCCGCTGATAACATTCACTCCAGGGTTGCTCCGTCCCTGGCAGCAGTGGGGTTTTACGCGTTCGTGCTCATGCTTCGCCCTTCTCAGGCCCTGGGACGCCCGTGAACTCTGAGCAAAAAGATGCTCTCGATGTACCCTTCATCAGGCGCGCTCAGCAGGGCTGGGAGCGGGGGATGCGATTGAATTCTTCTGTCTTGGTTAATTTTGGAGCAGTAATGGCCAAAGAACAGCTGCTTGTTTCAGGAGTCCTCGCTAATGACACATGTTCTTGTGACTGGGGGAATAAAGTCCCATCAAAGGTGGTGCCTGCTGGAGTTTGCTGAATCTCTTCTCCGCTGGTTCTCAGCGTGAACCAGGGTGGTGGAGCAGGACGCCCGTGTCTAATCATCGCCCGGTGCAGCGGCTCCTCGGTCGCTCTGCCGTACCCGCCGCCTGTGCCCGGAGCTTGTCGGTGTCAGCCCTTATTGCCTGGTTCTCGCTGCTGGGTTACACGGTCCTGCCCGTGAGGAAGGCGGTTGTAGTGCTCTCGGTTTGTAAACTGCCCCGGGAGGAGCGGGGCAGCTCCACACCGTGTCTGCCCAGGCAGTGCTTGGCTGCCCTACGCGTCCAGCATCGTCCTTTTCGTAGCAAGGGGAGCAGAGCCTGGCCTGGGTGCTCCGTCCCCTGGGAGGAGGAAGCGGGATGGAGCTGGGCAGAGGAAGGGGGACAAGGACCCCTCCTGGGCTGCATTAAGGAGAATATGGCCAGTAGGTTGAGGGAGGTTCTCCTCCCCCTCTACTCTGCCCTGGTGAGGCCACATCTGGAGTACTGGTTCCCGTGCTGGGCTCCCCAGTTCAAGAGAGACAAGGAACCACTGCAGAGAGTCCAGTGGAGGCTCTGGAGATGCAGAGGACACTGGAGCATCTCTGTGCCCAGGAAAGGCTGAGAGCCCTGGGGCTGCTGAGCTGGAGAAGAGAAGCCTCAGAGGGGATCTGATCAATGCTGAGCAAGAGCTCAAGGGCCCCTGGGGGGCAAGAGGATGGGGCCAGACTCTTGTCAG
>VZZY01007844.1:278832-291609 GCA_013400335.1 Eurystomus gularis | reverse complement strand
CCGGATCCCCCTCAGCACGGGGAGAGCACGACGGGCCCGTCTCACGGCCTCGGCCGGGATCGGGGCGTGTGGACGCAGCTTTCGGCTACAGTCATCGCTGCAGCGGGCGAGAGCGGGAGGAAAATCATGTCAGGAGGGATTTAATGCCTTTCTGGGACCATTGCTGCTATCCAAACCAGGAGCGGGGGGGGGGGAAGGGAAGCTTTTAGGTTGCTAATCATGAAATTTTATTGCAGCCTGGAGAGGCTGTTGGCAAACCACAACACACCCGCGCGCGCACACGCACACCAGCCGCTTGCAGAAAGCCCTGGCTTCCCTCCGCCGCGACGTGCGAGCGGAGCTGCCGAGAGCATCGCGAGCTGGGGCGGCTCGGCAGGACCCGCCGAGGCAAAGCCAACCCCTCCCCAGCGCTGCCTGACGCCCAGGTCCTCTTGTCATAAGCCAAAAAGCTTTTACAGCCTCTCAGCCCTTGCCTGTAAAGTCCAGCGCCGCTCATAAAAGATTAAGAGGCGCAGCATTACTGTAACGCTCTCCGAAGGGACCCGGAGGGCGACGAGACAGCCCGAGCCATTATTACACATCCCCGGCAAAATTGTTCTCTGCAAACCACATATAGCCCCGTATAGATTTCCATGCAGCGTGAGAGGTCGTTAATTCACGCCCTGATGATGAACTTAATTTTGTTTCCCGCTGAGCAAATGACGGCTTAGAGGCAACTTTTGTCTTATTATGGCGCGGAGGCTTTTCTTTTTGTTTGTGTTTTGTTTGTGTTTGGGTCTTTTCTTGCATTGTTTGCGAAATGCCTCTGGATTTCCAATTGACGCTTCTCCCAGCAGCGGGGCCTCCCCCAGCCCCGGGTCGTGTCCGGGGAGGTTTCACCTGCTGCAGGCTCCTCTGGCCAGAACTATTCCTGGTTTTTAACTCCTCCATTTCCCACTTGCATGGAAAGCTCACCCCCCACCCCCCTTCTCTTTTATTTCCCCTCTTGAACATCGTCCTGCAGCTCAGCTCATCCCTTCTGCCGTGGGAACGGCTCTGCCCGCGTTGCCGTTCTCGGGATCCTCCGCTTTCAGATGTGCCGCAGTCTTCTCCGAGTGCAGCCATCTCCCAGCTTCATGAACCAATTAACGAAAAACTTTTCCTCCAATAGAGTAAATAACATTCTGCTGCGAGGCCAGAATCGAGCTGGGAACATCCACAGCCGTGCCGAGCGCTCCCCTCCCCGGCCTCAGCCTCCTGCTTCCCAGGGCCCCTGTCCAGGGCCGGGCACTGGTTCCTGCAGTCCCTTTTTTTCCCTGAGAGGAGGAGTGTCCTGCCCTGACTTGCTGAACCCTGGGAAGTCCCTCAATGGAGAGAGGGACCCTTGGGTACTAGACTTGAATTTCTCAGAAAATCCGAGCCCTTTTTCCCCTCCCACCATCATTCCCCAACCAAAGGAACTTGGCGAGTCGGCCAGCCCCAGCGCACGGCCCTTCAGCTGGGCGCGGAGCTCTGGGCCGGAGAGCCCAGGTTTCTGGACCAGCGCTGGGTCCTTCTGGCACGGATCCCTCTGGGCCAGGATTTTGTACTTATTTTGTTGGTTTTCCCCCCCTCCCACTCCGGGTAAGGCCCACGCAGCTGAAGTTGTGGCAATCTCTTCTTTCCCATGAGTTCATCTTGTAATAAATCGCACCAGCCCTGCGGAGGGGGAGGAGAAAATTGAAAGATGTTTATAGAATTAATTCCCCAAAGGAAATCGCACGGGGGAGGGCAATTGGGGGAAAGAGTTGGGAATTTTTTTTTTTTGTTGTTACAGAAGATAGATTTTTTTTTTTTTTTTTTTTTGAGTTGGATGGAAAAAATTCTGCAGAGCAACTTCAGTGCTGGGAAACAATTAGGTTTCCTCCTCTGCTGCTCTTCTAAGGAAGAGTTCACTCCCTGTTCGCGCTGCGTGGGTCGACTCCTGGCACCCTGGGGTCAGTAGGGACCATTCCCTTCCCGTGGGACGTGCCACAGATTCCATGTGGTTACTCCAGAGCTGAACCCTGTAACTGGTCTGACTGGGATGTGTCTTCCAGAAACATCCCATCTCTCTGAGGGAAAGACGGGGGAGTCCCCGTCTCCCTCAGGACTTTCCCCTCACGCCTGTTTAATCCTTCGTGCCTTCCGCAGCTCTCCTCCCTCCCTCCCGCCTGTCCTCCTTGTGGTGTTTGAAGTGCAGAAAGGATAATAAAATAAAAATAACAGAGGTTTTGAGCCGCTTTGCAGTGAGCGATGGGGGGCTGCGGCTGGACCCCACCTCGGTTTGTGCCGGTGCTCGGGGAACCAGGAGGATGCTACCATCTGCCGGCATCGGCTCGCAGCGGCAGGCGGCTCCATCCCAGCCCTGCCTCGCTGCCCGGCCTGGCCTTCCCTGCCAGGAAACAAGGCTCTATAAAACACTACCGTAGGGGAAACAAACAGGCAACCCCAGAACAAACCCCCTGATCCCTCCGTGGTGAGGCTAGAGGCGAAATAGCCGCTGGGCTTGCATTGGTAAAGGGGCTTGGAGCAGAGAAAGGCGGGGGGCTGGCGGTGCAGGCACGTGGAACCTCGTGCAATTCACTCTCCTGCGTTTTCAGACCAGAACCCGGCAGTGGAGGAGGCGGAGGACGACCGTGATAAACCGAAGCTGATGGATGAGAAGGAGGAGATGGAGCAGCCTCAAATCAAGGTGCCCATGGAGGTGCCCAAGAGAGAGGAGGAGAGAGGAAAGCCGGAGGAGAAAGTGCAGCTTGACCGTCCCGATCAAGGTAACGAGGAGCACGGGCGAAGGGTGCTGGCTTTGGAGCTGGGAGGCTTCCAGCTGGAGGCCAAACCGGTTACGGTGCAGGATTATTTCAGATAAAAATCCTGATCTTTGCTGGTTACCAAGTGGACTGAAGGTGGTTTAGTTTTTGATGCTCTTGAAGCTTGTAGGAACGCAGTCTGGTGATGAGGAAGGAAAGGCAGGGCTGAGAAAGGGCCGGGTGCTGCTGTGAACCTGCTGCCTGTTACCTTCTCCCAGCAGTCTCAAGCCCCCAGACCCAGCCTGCCAGAGAACCATAGAATCGCAGACTGGTTTGGGTGGGAAGGGACCTTTAAAGCTGATCTAGTTGAACCGCCCTGCACTGAGCAGAGTTGTCTGCAACTAGAGCAGGTTGCTTAGAGCCCCGGCCAACCTCACCTGCAATGGTGCCAGGGATGGGGCAGCCACCACCTCTCTGGGCAGCCTGGGCTGAGGTCTTACCACCCTCAGTGTAAAGTATTTCTTCCTTGTCTAGTCTAAATCTCCCTCTTTAAGTTTAAAACCATCACCCCTTGTCCTGTCCCAACAGACCCTGCTCAAAAGTCTGTCCCCATCTTTCTGACAGGCCCCTTGAAGCACTGAAAGGCCACCAGAAGGTCTCCCTGGAGCCTTCTCTTCTCCAGGCGGAACAAGCCCAACTCTCTCTGTCTGTTCTCCCAGCAGAGGGCTTCCAGCCCTCACATCATTGTGGTGGCCTTCTCTGGCCCTGCTCCAACAGGTCCCTGTCCTTCTCTCTCCTCTGCCCTAGGGATTGCCCTGCCCGTGGGGGAAGCGCATCGCCACGAGCCGCCCGTCCCGCACGATGAAGTGGTGGTGGACATGGGCCGGGAGCGGGAGGAATCTGATGAGAAGAAGCCTGTGCCTGGAGGAGCCAAGGATCGTCTGCTGAAGCCGGTGCTGGAGGAGCCGGCCGCGCTGACGCCCCAGAAAGAGGCACTTGGCCCGAAACAAGAGAAGGAAGCGAATGCTGAGAACCAACTGCAGGGAGGGACTGACAAGCCCGTTAAGAATCCGAAGAACGTCCTGGAGGTGCTGGTGCAGCAGGATGGCAGGCCGCCATACAAGGAGCTGGAGCCAGACAAACAAGCGCTGGAAGCCAAGGCGCAAGCTGCCGCACCGGACGGTGAGAAGAAAGCTGAGGCTGCAGGTGACAGGGAGAAATCAAAGCTCCAGCTCCCCAGGAAAGCAGAGGAGGCTGTGAAGTCTGTGGAGAAGGAAGCTGACCCTGGTAAGCTCCCTCCACGGCAGCTTGTCTGAACAAAATCTTCTCTTGGCCCGTAATCCCCACCAGAGACTGGGCAA
Organism: Eurystomus gularis; assembly: GCA_013400335.1. NCBI lineage: Eukaryota > Metazoa > Chordata > Aves > Coraciiformes > Coraciidae > Eurystomus > Eurystomus gularis. The sequence continues at coordinate 287,501 of VZZY01007844.1, read as the reverse complement.
GTTGGTGATTCCTACCTACCTCGCAGCGTTGCCTTTTAATTTCACGAGATTAGCGTGTGAGCGCGTCCAGCCCCTTCAGCAGCTGTTGGGGAGGAGGAGGAATCTGGTGGCTTTGACAGCTACTGTAATATCTGTCAGACAGTTGTTTGCTAGCCTACTAAATGTCAGGTGCCGTGCCGCTCCTCTGCGTCTCCGAACTCAGTGGGGACACGGAGCCGGGAGATCTTGACAGGTAACACATTGCTAAGTGCCCGTCTAGGAGCTAGTTAGAACCCTTCTCGCATTTTAATTGGCTGAGGTAGTTAGCGCTGGCTCGCTGCCACCACTCTATAAGATTGTTAAATTATTTTTTTTTTTATTACTTCCCTCGCAGTCATCGGGTTGAATACAAACAGTGCTGGCTTAGGCGGGGAGGGACAACGTGATGTGGAGTCATTTTAGAGAACATCTGCTGCTGGAGCATCCTCATTGACTGCAGAGGTCTGTCGATCCGTTTGTCCGCAGGTGAAAAGCGGGAGCTGCCCCTCCCGGAGAGAGCGGATCAGCTGGAGCCGAGGGAGGCCCGGAACACTGAGGACAAGCCGCAGGAGAACGCGGAGAGCAAGCTGGAGGGTGAGTGTGCGTCCTGGGCTGTGGGAAGGGACGGCACCGGGCTGTGAGCGCAGGATTTCTCTTGGCAGGAGGACGGTGCCAGCCAGCGCTGCTCTTGGCTCTCGCCAGCACATAGCTGTAGGCCGTAGTCACCTCCGCCACAGCAGCGATTTAGCGCCTGTCTCCAGCGGGCTCACGCCTGCGGCACAGCTGAGGACAGGAGTCACGCTGGCGCCCTGGCCCGGCTGCTCCCCAGCTTGGTGGTGCTGCCACGGTGAGAGCGAGACGGGGTGAAACCCTTTGGCTGGTGCCGGGGGACCTGGCAGCACAGGGGGGCCTCGGGATGCGAGGCAGACGGGGGCTGTAGCGCACAGGGAGATCTGGGCACGCAGCCATGCTGGGGAGCGGTGGAGAAGCCCCGTCTGCTCCTTCCACGGGGCCTTGGGGCTGTGCGATGAGCGCTTCCTCGGGCCGAGCTTGTTGCCTTGCAAGGGGGGTTAGAGCCAGAGCTCGGGCTCGCAGCTTGGGCACGGTGGGGCCCCCCTGCACTTGGTTCTGGTCCAAAGGTGATGGGCGTTTGGTCGGATGAGCGCTGGCAGCTGCTCCTGGGGAGCGTATCACCCTCCTTTTTGTTTGGCAGTTACATCTTGGTTTTCTGATTATTTTCTTTCCATTCTGTTTTGCGGTGGGGCTTGAAAACTGAGTGTGAAAAGCTCGTGGTGGGTTTGGGCTGTGAAGACTCTTCGCGTTTCAGGGAGGGTGAAGGCACCTGAGCTTCCGTGGGGTTTTCCATCTCATTCTGCGTGGTGCTTGCCAGGGATGCTCTCCCACGAGGATGTCGCCAAAAGGTGCTCTGAGCTTGTTCTGCTCCTCCGCTCTGAGCTGAGCTCCGTACCCAGAGAGGGTGCGAAGGGTGGGAGGGTGTCGTGGGGGCACGGCGGAGGGTGTGCGGCTCCGAGGTGTCCCCTGCAACCGGCACCGCGGCTGCCCTGGGCCACGGAACCCAGGCGCTTTCATTTTATAACGGTTTAAGATGTTTTTTGTGAAGAGTGCCTGTTGAAATCCAGCCGGAGCAGCGGCAGAGGCCGATCAGAGGAGGAGCCGGGAGACAGCACCGCACACACCTGGGAGTTAGGTGTGTTTGCAGAGCTCTCGGCGAGAAACGCATTGGTTTGGCACCAAACCTTTGCCTGCTGCGCCTTCAGCCCAAACATTCCTGCGCCAAGCTGGACCTGGCAGGCCCGGGGAGCAAGATGGTAGAAGCGACTTCTGTGCTCGTTGTTTACTCTGAGCAAAGCGCGAAAAATAAACAGATCTCGAGAAGTCAACTGCTCTCTTGCAGCGGCCGAATTCCCCCTCGCAGCCCAGCTCTCTGGAGAGGGGAATTCCAGGGGCCCTCGGCTGGTAGCACCGTGATGCAAACTGGAAATAATTCTTTGTAATCACCTTGTGGATGATTAGTGGGACAGGGGAAGGCGGCGCGTGCTGGAGAAGGATTAACCTGGACGGCATCCCTTGTTAATTTAAATGGCGTTTTACAGGCTGTTGGTTCTGATATTATTTCCTGTGGGGCATAAGAGTCTGGAAACACCTTGAGTTTCAGAGGAAAGCTGCTCGCTGGTGTGGGAGGCGAGCGGCACCCAGGTTCCTACCCGCCAGATATGATAAGTGGGGGTGTCTGTCCTGGCAGAGAAGAGGCAGCAACATTCCCACGTGGAGCCAGGACTCCTCCTTGGTGCGTGACGTGTCGCTTGTGGCGGGTGAATCAACGTGAGTCACTTGGCTCCAAGTGCCCTCGGCTCTTCGGTGGACTCGGCAGCTGCGAGGGGCCGGTGGGCAGGGATTTCCTCCTCCGACGTGGCGCGGGGAGCTCGGGTTTATTGCGGTGTGGCTCAGCTCGGCGGGAGCTGAGGCTGCTTCTCTGCGGTGCTGTGGGTTCTCTCTGCCCGACCGCCTGCGCTGCTGCCTGTGCTCGGCCCTCAAACCGGCCATTGCTGCTTGGGGTCCCAGCCCTCCCACCCTGCTCAAAGCAAAGAGCTTGGGCAGGATTGTTCCGTGGGTGTTTTCCTGCTGTGGCTCAGGCCAGACCTTCGCATGACTGAGCTGGGGAGGAGAGAGAACAGTAGCCTCTCGTCACTCTGGTCGTGACCTCCTGAAAAGCCCCAGCTCGGCGGCTGCACCTCACACGTTGGGTCGATGTTTCCGTGCAGGTTTATCTCCCCGTGTGGGTCGTTTCCCTCTGAGGGTGCTGTGCCTTAGGAGCAACTGGGAGAACTCAGCTCTAAGATTGCACGTTTGCTGTTTGTGGCCTTTCCAGGCTCAGCTTAGCTGGGCTGAAGCCTTGGCAGTGCACGCCAGGAGACGGGCTGTGTTCAGGAAGCCTGGCTGGTCTTGAGAGCTGAGCTGCAACAGCGCTGGGGCTTCCCCAGGCAGCTTTAAAGGCAGCTCGTCCTGCCTGGACAGCCGAGCCCGTCACTCTCCTGCCAGTCCTGCGCTGTTCCAGCTCCTGTGCCAGCAGCCACCTTGTCCTTCCCGGCGCTGGCAGCCCTGCTCCCCTGTACCTCTGCTTCACGGCTCTTCTCCCTGAGTAGGTTTTGATCCCACCACTCAGATCTTGGGAGGACAGCGTTCTGTGTTAGCAAGCCTGGGCTCCTGGCCGCTGTCCTCGGTGGAGGAAGGCAGGAGCGGTGCGGCCGCCATCGCCGTCAGTGCCAGCAGCAGGGCCGCGCCGCGTCCTTCCCGCCCTCGCCAGCACCGAGAGGTGATAGTGAGGGGTTTGGGTCAAGGGTTTTTGACGTTTTTGTCTTTTCTTTTTTCTAGAAGCGGGGCAGGCGAACCTGCTCGATCATGCGGTGCTTCTGCAGGTGATCAAGGAGCAGCAGGTTCAGCAGAAGCAGCTACTTGACCAGCAGGCAAAGCTGCTGGCCGTGATTGAAGAGCAGCACAAGGAGATCCACCAGCAAAGGCAGGAGGAGGGAGGAGAGGAGAAGCCAAAGCAAGGTAAGGACAGGGCCAAGCAGTGTGACTGCTCCATAGGCTGGTCACGGCCCAAAGCAGCTTTAGTAGGGTCTAGAGCAGGAGTGTGGTGAGGAGCAGCTGAGGGACCTGGAGGTGTTGAGCCTGGAGAAAAGGAGGCTCAGGGGAGACCTTCTGGCTCTGCACAACTCCCTGAAAGGAGGTTGGAGCCAGGTGGGGTCGGGCTCTTCTCCCAAGGAACAAGTGACAGTGCAAGAGGAAACAGCCTCAAGTTGCACCAGGGGAGGTTGAGGTTGGCCACGAGGAACAATTTCTTGGTGGGAAGGTCTGTGAAGGGCTGTGCCAGGCTGGGCAGGGCAGTGGTGGAGTCCCCATCCCTGGAGGGGTTTCCAAGCCGTGGAGATGTGCTGCTGAGGGCCAGGGGTTAGTGGTGCCCTGGCAGTGCTGGGGGAATGGTTGGACTTGATGATCTTAAAGGTCTCTTCCAACCAAAATGATTCTGTGATTTCAAACTGAACTGGGAGAGCTCCGAGTCCCTTTGGCATGTAGCAGAGTCCGCTCTGCGAGAGCCATTCCTGTGTCTGACCCCAGCCCCTGAGCTGGGAATCCCCGGCCCCCGCGCACAGGGACAACGCTCTTCCCTCGGCTCTCCTCGTTCTCCCGCGTGGCTGTCGATGGTGTGATCTCTTCTTCTGTTGTGCGGAACGTGGTGAGCTGAGAAGGGAATCCCTCCTTCGTTGGAAAAAGCTTTGACGTGTCGATTTTTGTTCCGCAGCAGAAACCCAGCAGGAGCCTGCTGTGCCTCTTGCCAAGAGCAAGGAGGACAAGGGCCTGGGGGCAAAGCCAGAGGTGGCCGCGAAGGTGCTCAGCAAAGAGAGCAAGGAGCTGCCCGCGCAGGGCCCAGGCCAGCAGCCGGCCGACTCCGTGGAGCAGCGCAGGGCGGCGGCGGGAAAGCTGGGAGAGGCCGGGCACAGGCGTGAGATTCCTGGAGCTCCTCCCAAGGAGCAGAAGGTGCTGCCACAAGAGAATGGCAGAGCTGTTAAAAATCCCGTGGAGAACCGGGATCCCCTTCACGGGGATGCCCAACACGCTCCAGCAGCCAGAAACCACCTAGAGAAGAAGCCCTTGGCAGAGGATTTAGGAGGAGATCGTGAAGCCAAAGCTGGAAGAGACGTCCATGAGAAGAAGAATTCCCCGAAAGCCGTGGACGTAGCTACACCTCCCATCCAAAGAGAACAGCTGGGGGCTGCCAAAGTTCAGGGAGTAGCAAGAAAGAGCCTGGAAAGAGACTCAGGAATAGACCTTAAAGCCAAAGCACTGAGTCAGGTGGAGGCCAAAGACCTGGCAGTTGCGCTGGACTCCTCCAGTAAAAGGAACGTGGCAGAGAGCGAGCAGCACCTACGGGAACGCCGCAGAGGAGCAGACGCCGAGGGAGCCGAGGGTGCTGGCGGAGGGCAGCAGGAGCTGGCTGGCAAAGGGGAGGTGAAGGAGGAAGCTCCTCGGGAGAATGTGGTGGAGGTGGCCCAGGACCCGCAGGGAGGCCAGCAGGGCAAGCAGAGGCACAGGGATGGAGGGGTCTCAAACGATGCGGAGAGGAAACTGGGCCCTGAGAATGCTCCTGCCCAAAAGCCTGAGAAAGGACCAGCTGCCCAGGGGGAGCAGAAGCTGGACCACGACGTCAAACCGAACCGGGACCTGAAACTGCAGGCGGACCTGGACCTCCGCCGGAGGAGACGGGACCTGCTGCGTCCCGAGGAGGAGGAGGAGGAGGCAGCTGCACAGGGGGCGGGGGTCTTCATTGGCCTGAACCCCCTTCCAGATGTGAAAGTGAACGACCTCCGGAGCGCTCTGGAGACCCGGCTGAACCACGTTGCGGAGGGGGCTCAGCAGGTGGTCCACAGCCGGCAGATCAAGCAGATGACGCAGGCGGACGGGAGTGTGTGAGCAGGGTGGTCGTGCTTGGTGGGTGGCTGCGGGTGTTGACCACAGGCATGGGGCTGAGGAGCTCCGGAGGGAAGGTTCACGTTAAGCAGCTGGTTTTCTGGCCACTGTTGCTCAGGCAGTGGTTGGTCTAAGCCAGCAGCACTTTGCTTGGACCCACGGGATCTCCTTGGAGCTGTGAGCACCATCCAGGGCTTCTCCGATGGTAGCACCTCCCTGCAGGCAGCTGAGGAGATGGCAACCCTGAAAGAAAAGCTCCCGCTGCCCTCTGGCTCTCAGAGGTTGTCATCTACCTTGGTTCCCTGCCAGGCCAGCTTTCAAGGACCTTTCTCAACATCTTGTTCATATCGAATTGCCTTCTCCATCCAGCTCCTGACTTTCAGAACAAGGTGGTCCTCCACAGAGTTCCTGCACGGAAGAAGAGCTTCCCTGGCCCCTGCCCCGGGTTCCTTCGGGGCTGCAGGAGGGAGGGAACCAGGGATCGCGCCTCTCGGGAAAGGCTTTATTCTGGAGAAGCATCAAGTGGGAGCTGAAGGATGAGCCGAGCCAGTGGCCCTGGTGTTTCTCTGGAAATGGGAGCTGTTAGTGTTGCATGTTTAGGAGATAGTTGTGGTTTAGGAACCTAGTTTAGTAGAAACGCTGCCTTAAACGGGCACAACGGCTGCTGTTGTGCCGCCTCTACTCCCAGGGATCTCATTTGGTGGGCCACACACTAGCAATAACGCGGAGCTTTGCTCTCGCCCCCCTCCCCGGATGCTCAGCTCTCATCTGCGCTTTCAAGCTTGACTTCTGTCCAAAGCGCGTTACGAAGCTGCAGGCTGGGCCCCCCTTCCCAAACCAGCTTGGGTTTTCTGCAAGGGATGACTAATTTGGGAACAAAAGACGTGGCTTGGAAGGGCGGGCTCAGGGGCTTGGCTCATAGCTACCTCTCCTCTCTGCGAGGCGCCGGAGCGTGCTCGGTTTGTGCGCTCTCCCCAGCCCCCCTCAGCGCCGTGTTTCGCCCTTGGAGGTGTCGGCGCTTCGCCCTTGGAAAGGGGATTTGGGAGGGAGGGAGGAAGGGAAGAGCTTCCATGAGAGCCCCGCTTCATTTTGGGCTCCCAGACAGTGATTCATCCCCTTTGGGTTTGCGTTTGGTTTTTTTTTTTTCCCCTCGTTTTCACATCCTTACTTGCGAATGTAAGAAATGAAATCCCAAAGCTCTCACTAGAACGGCTGAAATTTCCCAGCCTGGAGTTACAGACCTCATCACTGTGGTGGTTTTTATATCTGTATCTCAAAGTGTCTTTGGCAAACGCCTCGTCGAGTCCGTGTCTGATTGGACCTCGCGGAGCCAGGGACGGGTCACTACGGACACGCGGGACCATCGCGCTGGCTCTGGTGGCCCGGGGACCCCACTGCTGCCCGCTGGGACGTGTGCCTGCTGTGCGAAGGCTGGCGTCTTAATTTCTCATTGAAGCGACACAGGGCAACGGCCGCGGACTCGGGCGTCCTTCAGGAGGACCACCCGCGCTACTGTCACGGCCTTAACCTCAGGACTGCCCCGCAGGACAACGAGCTTCTCCATTACGCTGTCTTAAAGCACAAGAAACGCGGTCAGGAGTTCCGGAGCCGCTCCACAGCCGTCCCGTGGCCGTCGGGGCAGGGTTGGCAGCGGGCTCTGGAGCATCCTCTCCGGTGGGGAGATGGATCCAGGCTTTGTCCCCTGCAGCACCAACCAGCCTCTCCAAGGCAGGAGCTGGATCTGCCCCTTCCTGCCCTTCTCTGCCTGCCAGGGCCCGGCCAGGGCTCTCGTGGGCAGGGCGAGGGTCGGACCTGTCTGTGTTTGTTGGTGTTGAGTTGTCTTCGTGAACACAAAGGACCAAAGATGCTCCTGACGTTCCTCAGCAGCTGGGAACGGCCGTGGGCACCCCCAAGCCAGGCTGGGAGCTGGCAGGAGCTGTGTCACCTCCTCCTGGGGTGAGGGGCTTGGCAGGAGAGACCGGAGGGGATGCTGAGCTGATCAATAAAATAAGCTGAAGCATTTTGATCTGATTTCTCATTATTTTAAAGGATCTGTAAGATTCCTCAGGCACTGGGCTGTGGCTCCCCGGGCAGGCAGCGGGGTCTGCTTCGCTCCGCACGCAGGGAGAGACGCTGCCAAAAAAAAAAGGGGCTTTTGAGCTTTCTTGGATCCTTGCTCCTCCCTTCTGCTGGGGAACAGGAGGGGAGGCTGTGATCCTCCCGCTGCCCTCGCATGCGGGGCCTGCCTTGGGGAGAAAACCGTCTAATTTGACATTCAAGGCATCAAGCAGCTGCAGCAGAGCTGCTGCCAGAGCAGGAGCCTCCACCCGTGGGCTGCCTTCCCGAAGCACCCAGCACCCGGCTGCTCCCAGCGCTCCTGCCACCGCGGGGCCTCGTCTCGCTTCCTCCTGCTGTTGTAGGAAATGTTGCTGTGGAGCAAAGCTAAAGCTCACGTGGAGCTGGGAGCGGATCTGGACGTGGCAGCGCTGCCAGGGAGAGGAGGAAAGGGCCCCGTAACGTGCAGATTAAAGTGTGAGGGGTGCGCAGGACAGGAGGAACCGGCCTCAAGTTGCACCAGGGGAGGCTGAGGTTGGCCATGAGGAACAATTTCTTGGTGGGAAGGGCTGTGAAGGGCTGTGCCAGGCTGGGCAGGGCAGTGGTGGAGTCCCCATCCCTGGAGGGGTTTCCAAGCCGTGGAGATGTGGTGCTGAGGGCCAGGGGTTAGTGGTACCCTGGCCGTGCTGGGGGAACGGCTGGACTTGATGGGCTTAAAAGGTCTCTTCCCACCAGAAGGACTCTGAGGGGCTGCTCCAGGCCGGGGCGCGGGGGGATCTCGGTCACCATTCAGGGCCGGGCCCTGACCACCGGGCCGGGGGCTCCGCCAGCTGCCTTCCCCGCCCCCCCCCCATCCTGTAATTTCAAGCCAAACCGGGTCTGGTTTGAGAGTCGTTTTATTTGTCGGAAGCGTCTCCAGGCCGGGGCGAGGCCTCCGGGGCCGTTCCCAACGTCACTTCGGCGTCGCCTTCGCCTGCAAAGAGTCTCGGTTCAGGGCGGGTCCCCGGCCCCGCTCCCCGCCCTCGCCGGGCCCCGGCACCTACCGCCCGGGCGAAGCAGTCCCGCAGCGCCCGGAACTCCTGCAGGCAGGCGTCCCGCCGCAGCTC
>VZZY01007844.1:246575-271070 GCA_013400335.1 Eurystomus gularis | reverse complement strand
CACCGGGGAGCTTCGTAGGAGGGGACGGAGATGGGGAAGGACAGGGCCAGGGCCTCGGGTGAGGCCCCCTCAGCAGGCCCTGGGGTGGGCTTAGGCCTGGGGCCTAGGCCTGGGGGTTCCTGGGTTTGGGGGATATAGAGTGTGTGGGACTTGGGAACTGGGGTTCTGGTTCCTGTGCCTTGAGAGCTGGAGGGTTTGAGGCTTGGGAGCTGGGGGGCTTGGGTCTGGGTGTACCTGGGTCTGGGATTGAGTCTGGGTATCATGGGGGGCTTAGGCCTTGGTATCTTGGATCTGGGATTGAGTCTGCATATCCTGGGAGGCTTGGGCCTGGGTATCCTGGGCCTGGGATTGAGTCTGGGTACCCTGGGGGGCTTGGGCCTGGGTGTACCTGGGCCTGGGATTGAGCCTGGGTATCCTGGGTGTCTTGGGCCTGGGTGTCCTGGGTTGGGGTGTTCTGGGCCTGAGCCCTGTGTTCCTGGTGTGAGCCTGGCGGTTTCCATCTAGAGGGTTTTGTTTACCTGGGTTGTTGGAGCCTGAGGCGTTGCCATGGTCTGCGGCAGAGCCCCAAGGGGGGGTGGAACCAGACCTGCTGGGGAGGGTGGGGTTAGGGATGGCTGGTGGGGAGTGCAGTAGGCAGAAATAAAGTGATGTTCTGGTGATGGGGGATAGAGACAGCTGCTGGCTCAGCGCTGTGGTGGGAGGGGAGGCAAAGGGGTAATGTGGGAGCCTGCTGCCTCCTGAGCTGGGAAGGGGGCTTGGCTCTTCCTGTGCCTGCAGAGAGGGCTGCTGTGCTGTGGAACAGCTTCTTGGGAGAGACTGGGAGTGCTTGGTGGGGGAAGGATCCCTCAGGAGCTGCCCAGTTGCTTTCTCAGCATCGCTGCCCCATGCAGGGCACTGGATAAGCTGAACTCTTAGCAGAAGGGGCTGCTCTGGGCTCACGTGATCCTCTGCCAGCCACGGTTTGTGTGGAGTGAAGGAGCCTGGTGTGGGAGTGCGGCTTTTCTCAGCTTAGTCGCCCACTGGCCTTGAAGTGAGTGTCCCGGCCTGTAAATGGGGCAGCAGGACACAAGATGTCCAGGGCATTAGGTCAAAGCAGTGAGGAGGCGGCTACTGGCGTTGGACACTGCAGGGATTCACCTGGAGCCTCTCCAGGGCTGGTGTTCAGGGTTATTTGGCATGTGGAAACATAGACAGAGGTGTTTTGTCCTACTTGAAAACAGTTGCAGCTCCCTGTGGTGTTGTTTGTAGGACGCAGCCAGGAGCACGAGGCCAGATGCGCTCCCTGTGCCTTCACCTCTCCATCTGCACTGTGCTTCCAGGGCTCCTTCTCTCTGCTCGAGCATGAAGAGCACCCGCAGCAGCTCCTCCTTGCAGGGTGCCGGTGCTGGCAGTATGGAGCTGAGCCTGACGGGCCTCCCTGCGCCGGTCTTCCGGCGCCCCGGCAGCGCCAGGCACATGGCACGCTCCGTCTCGGTCACTGCCGACAGCAAACCGAAGAGGAACGCTCTGGTGAGTCCTGGGCCGGAGGCGTTCCTTCTGTGCGCTTCACCTCCCCGCGCCAGTTTCCTTCTGGAAACCCCTGACTTCCTGGTGTCCTCCGCTGGCATTTTCAGGCCCAGCTTGCTCCTTGCTGACCCCCCACCGCTCGTGCCAGGCTCAGCAGAGCTGGGAGCTTGGGGTCTCACTGAGTGGGGGTTTCTGTGAGTGTTTTTCCAGCAGGGTGAATGAGCCCTGGGTACTTACTGCGCTCTGTTAATACCCAGCAGCAGAGAGTCCCCGCGCCCGTTGCTGAGCAATCCCTGCTGCCTTGGCAGCCTTCCCGCATGCTCGTTCCCAGGGCAGGTTGACGAACACAGCCCTTCTCGGCCAGGGAGCTCCCACAAATGAAGGCGTTTCTGCTGGCTCAGCAGCAGTGCAGAGCGAGATGTCATTGCGCGCTGCCTCAAGGAGAGTCTGGCAGCCTGGGAATGTCAGAAACTCTGTGGGAATATCAGAAACACTGTGTTGGGGCTGGGTTGAAGGGAGGTAGCATCACCAGCAGTGCTATTTTAGGATGCCTGACTTGCGGGGGGAGCCTGCCCGTGCTTCTCCTGAACATCGCTGCTGAATTTAGCATCTCTCCTCCGCAGGAAGATGCAGAACCACGGGCGATGAACAACCTCCGGAGATCCAACAGCACCACCCAGGTTAACCAGCGGGTGAACAGCGTGCACAGGTACAGCTCCAGCCACCGACCCTTGTCTGTCTGTCCCGTGGTTGGGACTGTGTGATACTCCACCCATCACCTGACCTCTCTTGCCCTGTGTGGGAACCGCAGCTTCTCAAAAACATACTTCAGGCTCTGTTGTACACATCAGAGGTTGGTGTGCCCTGGGAAAGCCAAGATCTGGGGCTTTGTTTGCGTTTTCTTGGTGGGGAGGTCTCTTGATTAAGATTTCAGGAAATAGGGTGTGTTTCTGTGGCTGGGAAGCCTCCATCCCAAAAGACACCCAAATTAATTCCAAGGGATGGGACAGTTCGGTCACAACAACCCCTCATGGAGCCTCTGGACTGTAGCAGGGCTGTGTTAGGAGACAAAAAGTTCTGTCTGCAGTGATCTCTGAGGGCTGTCTCTGAATCAAATCAAAGAGTGTCTTGGATTGAAAGGGACCTTTAAAGGTCGTCTAATCCAGCCCCGTTTTCCATTCTCTTGCTGCCCTGTGCCCATCCCTTTGACATATTCAATCTCTGCACATCATGCTGAAATCTAAAGCTCTGTATGGCAACGAATCATTCGTGGATTCCACGGCTGTGTGATGATTCTCCTCCCTTTTTCCCTGACCCTGTTGCGATGGCAGGCGGTCGTTGTGCCTCAGCTCTGGGCTGTGTGTGTCAGTGCCCTGCTGCAATCAGAGTGTGCTTCTTGCTGCGGCAGCCAGCGCGGGATGAGAACCCGCTGTCACTGTCCTGTGCATGCGAGGTTCCCTCCAGGACACGTGTTCTCTTCTCTCTGCATCTTGAATCCTGGGGTCAGTTTTGGGCCCCTTGCTCACAGAAGGACCTTGAGGGGCTGGAGCGTGTCCAGAGAAGGGCAACAGAGCTGGGGAAGGGTCTAGAGCAGGAGTGTGGTGAGGAGCAGCTGAGGGAGCTGGGGGTGTTGAGCCTGGAGAAAAGGAGGCTCAGGGGAGACCTTCTGGCTCTGCACAACTCCCTGACAGGAGGTTGGAGCCAGGTGGGGTCGGGCTCTTCTCCCAAGGAACAAGTGCCAGGACAAGAGGAGATGGTCTCAAGTTGCCCCAGGGGAGGTTCAGGTTGGCCACGAGGAACAATTTCTTGGTGGGAAGGGCTGTGAAGGGCTGTGCCAGGCTGGGCAGGGCAGTGGTGGAGTCCCCATCCCTGGAGGGGTTTCCAAGCCGTGGAGATGTGGTGCTGAGGGCCAGGGGTTAGTGGTGCCCTGACAGTGCTGGGGGAATGGTTGGACTTGAGTAGCTTAAAGGTCTCTTCCAATCTGAACAATTTTCTGACGCTGATTTTCTGCCTTCCCTGGATTTGGGCTACAGCTCAGAGCAGACAGGAGACTTCCTGACCTTCTTTGAGAGCAGTTCTGGAGGAAGAAAGAAGCCAGCGAGTCAGAGCAAAATCTCCCCCGAAAAGAAAACTACTTGGAACATCTTGGTGAGGATGGGATGCGCTGGGGTGGGGTGGGTGCTGTCGGCCCTGCCTGCCTGAGGGGTTGGCTGGGTTTGGTGGAGCGGTGGGAGGGTTTTCCTACACCCGTGGCTGGCCAGGCTGGCACTTCTTCAGCCTGCAGACATTGCTGGTGGGGTTTGGGTGGCCAGCGTGTTTGGCTGGTCCTCTGGTGGTGTTTTTTCTCTGGCCCGGGGCTTTTGACCATCACCTTCGTGCTTCTGGTGGAGGTGGGCAGAGGCGCGGGCAAAGCCTTGGGGCTGCCGTGGTGTGGAAGAGAGCTTCTTGCATGGGGGAGAAACTGGCTTGTGGAGGAAGAGGGTGGTGTTGGAGGAGGTGGGTTTGGTGCTTGCCTGTGTTTGTACCTGCTGACTCCGTGGCAGGACGATCAGCCGCGAGCGATCCCGGGCCCCTCCGGCCCCAGCGCTGTCGAGCCGCCGGTGGGGATGAGGAGGAAAGAAGCCACCGTGCTTCTTGCAGCCAACTTCACCGCCAACAACAGGTAGGAGAGGAGGTGCTGAACCAGAGCTGGTCTGGTGCTGGGAGGAACGACACTGAGAAAGCAGGCGGGCAGAGGAGTGGGTGCCGGTGTCCTGCCTCTGTCAGGGCACGTGGGCCAAGTGCTGGGCAGAGTGATGGTGGTGTGGCCAGGACACGTCTGTCTTCCAGTACTTAAAGGTTTAAAAAAACCTGTCAGAAAGCTGGGGACAGACTTTTTAATAGGGCCTGTTGCAACAGGCCAAGGGGTGATGGTTTTAAACTAAAAGAGGGAGATTTAGACTAGAGAGAAGGAGAAATTTTTGATGCTGAGGGTGGTGAGAGCCTGGGGCAGGTTGCCCAGAGAGGTGGTGGCTGCCCCATCCCTGGCACCATTGCAGGTGAGGTTGGCCGGGGCTCTGAGCAACCTGCTCTAGTTGCAGATGTCCCTGCTCCCTGCAGGGGGGTTGGAGGAGATGAGCTTGAAAGGTTCATTCCAAATTCTGTGATCCGGAAGCTGTGCAAGAGCTTGATGGATGTGTGGGAGAAGCTGTGCTAGGAAAAGGAACGAGTTAAACCTGAACCCTTCAGGAGAGACTGAAGCCAAGGCTGTGTGTAGCAGAGCCTGACCAGCCGGCTCTTAGCTCTGCTCGGGCTGTGTCTGTCTGTCTGTCTGTGCATTGGGTAACAGCTACTGAGGAGCAGGCCAGTCGCTTGGGAGGCCTCACCTGCTCCTCAGCCTGGGAGAAGCTCCAGACAGTCGTGGTTGAACTGAGACTGGCAAGACAGAGAGTGTCTGTCATCGGTGTGTGTTCTCCCCTGCAGATACAGCAGGTCCTAACGCCTCATCTTCTGTCCGCAACAGGAGCAACAAGGGTGCGATGGGCAACTGTGTCACCACCATGGTGCACAACAACTACTCCACCACCGAGAAGGGCCCTGCGCCTAAAAGCTCCAACCAGGCGCCCAGCTCCCTCAAGTAAGTGTGGTGAGGTCCCGGCTCAGTGGCAGTGCTGACCCCGTGCTCCTGCGCTGATGTGGTGCAGGATGGTGCCAAGTAGATTCACCTTCTTCCTTAGCAACGTTGTCAAAGCGACCTCAAACGAGGATGGCGAAAGCAGCAGCTTCGTGAAGTCTCAGAAGAACTTCTCCAGCAACAACATCATGACCCGCAACAACAACAGCAGCAGCCTGCCCCGGAGGAAGGAGGTGACCGAGGAGGAGGCTGAGAGGTGAGGAGAGCTGGTGTGGGATGGCAAGCGGGAGGAGGCGGGAGGACAGTGCTGGGTAGAGAAGTGAGCTCCAGGGCAGCTGGTCCTGGTTTGTTCTCGTCCTGTGGGGCCCCAGGTTCAGGAAGGGCCCCTCTTAGTGCACCCACAGTGGTTCATTTACCCTCCGTGTGACTTGGTTCCGTACTTTGAGTTGTCATCAAAGGCACAAGTTCTTGCCACCCCAAAAGTCACGTCCCAGTGCTGTGGGCAAGCAGCCTGCCACAGGACGGGCTGGTGCAACCGAGGAGGACCCTGGCCCTACGCTGACCCTTCCTCTCCCTGTAGGTTCATCCAGCAGGTGAACTTGGCCGCTGTGACCATCCAGCGCTGGTACCGACGGCACTCGCAGCGGCACAGGGCGGCAGCAGCGGCTCTGGGGCGCTTGTTGGCTTCCAAAAGGGAGGTGAGTCCTGTAGCACGGACCCTTCCGCCACCCCTGTCCTGCTTACCTGCTGATGGGGGGGATTTGAGGTCTTCCAACAACGACCTGAGCTGTCGGAGACTGCGGGGGCTTTGGCTTGGCCTCTGGCAGCCCCTCGTGGTCCAGGGAGCTGGGGAGGGTCCTGTCCCTGCAGAGGAGTGTAGGGAAAAAGGCTGGGTTTTGTTCCAGGGGGGTTTGGGCTGGGAACCCCTGAGCTCCACTCTACCAGCGAGCAGGCAGACGCTTGGCTGCCACAGCACAAGTTCTGCTGAGTTCTTATGGTCTTGGACACGCTCATGGCTGGAGGAGGGACACCCTGTCTCGTCTCATCTCATCATAGCGAAACACTAACGAGTGGGCTCATTAGAGAGTGACGTGTCATCTGCAGCTATTTGTGTTCCTTTGTGTTTAATTATTTATCCCAATAATGAAAAGTACCGTAGCTCTTGCACGTGAGAGTCTATTTTTAAACCTTGTCTCCTCAGTGGCTTCAGACTCAGATGATTAATAATTGCGTTTAGTATCTAAAGAAAATAAGCTGCTCTAAAGTGGAGCTTTTCTGAGGGCTCTTTACCTGCCAGGTGGGGAGGACTGCGGGGGGTGGAAAACCTGGAGATGGGGGGACCTCAGGTGTGATGTGCCCTTCCCTGCTCTTCTGCTGTGGGTGGTGGGTGCTGGAGAGCTCTTGGTGAGACTTCTGATGCTCCTCTCTGGAAGGAAAGGCAGCAGCATATGGAGGAAGGGAACATCCTGGATTTGCATAAGAGGAAGGATGAGGAACGCCGGAAGATCCGGGAGGAGAAGGCGCGCCTGGTCCGACGTGCTGCCATCCAGGTAGGGACAAGGTGTGGTGAGACACTGGAAGAGGTTGCCCATGGAGGCTGTAGATGTCCTGAAGCTGGATGTGTTCAAAACCAGGTTGGAGAGGGCCTCGAGCAACCTGATCTAGTGGGAAGTGTCCCTGCCCATGGCAGAGCAGTTGGAACCAGATGATCTTTGAGGTCCTTTCCAACCCAAACCATTCTGTGGCTCTATGAAGGTGAGGGTGTTGTGGCCTGGGTGAGGCCAGGTTGTTGGCATCTTCTCGCGGGGCAGTGAGAGGGCCCCTGCTCTGCATCCCTGGGGCTTTGCACAGGGCCACGTTGGAGCCAGCCTTGGCAACGGAGCGCTCCCCACGGACACCGAGGTGCCACGGAGCTGTTTCCCGTTGGGCTGCTGCCAAGCCTTGGCAGCTCATGCGCGGCTGGCGAAGACGGCATTGATTTCAGTCTAATTTTTGGGAAAAGGGTGACCAAGTTGAAGCAGGGAGTCTGTAATAGCAGCTCCTCAGAGCAGCTGAGGATGAGAGCACCCTGGGAAAGGGATTGTCCCCAGGAGTGTCCTGTGGCACCGCGCTGTGCCTGTCACCATCTACATCCTGCTCTTGCAGCTGCTGGGGCACGGCCGAGGGCCTGGCACAGCCCGTGGGGAGCTGCTCCTTCGCTTGCAGAGCAGCTGAAGAGTTTTTTAAACCCTCAGTTTCTCTTTACCCTAAATGGAGTCATGTTTCATCAGGGGGGTTGGAGGAGAAGCAGCTGGAGGACAGCAAAATGCTGCAACGGCCTTGAAAACATGTGCTTGTGCCTTAAGTGATTTCCCAAATCTCGGCTCAGGCAGCTCCCCCGGGATTCGTTGGCTCCTTACAGAGCAGCAAAGGACACTGTGCAGGGGCGTGTGAGCAGCTCTTGTTCACACAGGGAGCTGGCGAGACCCTGGCCACCACCTCCCCTCTGCTCAGAGCAGAGCTGCGGTTCCTCTGCTCTCCCTGTCTCTAGAGCTGTCCTTGTTCTCAGCACAGGAGAGACGTGGACCTGCTGGAGGGTGTCTAGAGGAGGCCACCACAATGGTGTGAGGGTGGAACCCCTCTGCTGGGGGAACAAACTGAGAGAGTTGGGCTTGTTCAGCCTGGAGAAGAGAAGGCTCCAGGGAGACCTTCTGGTGGCCTTGCAGTGCTTCAAGGGGCCTGTCAGAAAGATGGAGACAGACTTTTGAGCAGAGCCTGTTGCGACAGGACAAGGGGTGATGGTTTTAAACTAAAAGAGGGAGATTTAGACTAGAGAGAAAGAGAAATTTTTGATGCTGAGGGTGGTGAGAGCCTGGGGCAGGTTGCCCAGAGAGGTGGTGGCTGCCCCATCCCTGGCACCATTGCAGGTGAGGTTGGCTGGGGCTCTGAGCAACCTGCTCTGGTTGGAGATGTCCCTGCTCCCTGCAGGGGGGTTGGATGAGATGAGCTTTAAATGTTCCTTCCCACTCAAACCACTCTGATTCTCTAATTCTTTGATTCTTGTTAACCCTTCAGTGTGGGGGTCGTTGCTGGCTCCAGGCCCTTGCTCTTAAAGCAGCGAGGGTCAGTGTCTGGGCACAGCCTGTGCTGGGCAGGACGCTCACGGCTGCTCTGCCCCTGCAGGAGCTGCAGCAGAAAAGGGCCCAGAAGGCTTTGGATGCAAAGCGTTTGGCAGAAGAAGAGCTTGTGCTGGTGAAGGAGAGCAGAAGGGTGGTGAAAAAGAAGCCTGCCAAGCCTGCTTCTGCACGGAACGTCAGTCCAGCCAACAGCATCACCAAAGCCAACAATGCTGGTGAGTCCCTCCTGCAGGTCCCCGACACTTGTGGAGCGGTGTGTGACGTGGGGAAGGAGGATGGAGGGGCAGTTCTGGCCCTGGGGAGCTGCTTCGAAGGGGCTGGTTGTGGCAAGTGCCTGAGGACAGTCTGGTTCCTGCAGAGGCCAATTTCCACTCGGTAGCTGCAGAACCAGAAGAAAGCGGCCTTGCAGACCTCGGCTCCGAGCCCTCACTGGACCCTGGGGTGGAGGACAAGCTGCAGGTGGGTCTGGCTTTGCCTTGTGGGGCTCCTGGCACCAGCTGCTCTGCCAAGGTGGCTTTGGAGCCTTCATTGGCTTCTGGAGAGATCCGGCAAACTCCTGTACTGCAAAGTGCGTTGTCTCCTCACCTAGGATGTGAGCTCCAGAGAGACGGGTGGTGAGGACCTGGAGACAGTGGTGACTGCTGCCAGCAGGGCTCAGTCCAAGGTCACGCTCAATGAGCTGCTAGACACGCTCAGGCTGTTGGAGGAAGAGCCAGAGCTGCTGCCCCCACCGAAGGTCTTGAAGAAGGACAGATACGCCTGGGTAGATGGGGTAAGCAGAGGGACGAGGCTGGTCACATCCACCCTTGGACAGCGGTGGCTGCCTGGTGGGAGCAGATTTCTCTGTGGGCTACCTTCTCCCGGCACTTGCTGGGTGGAGGAGAGTGAGAAATATGGCTGGTTCATGGCCAGAGAAGAAAGTGGGGGCATTTGGGGGAAGTGGAGGAGTCTGAAGACAGTGGACTCATAGAATCATAGAATTGTTTTGGTTGGAAGAGACCTTTCAGCTCATTGAGTCCAACCATTCCCCCAGCACTGCCAGGGCACCACTAACCCATGTCTCTCAGCACCACATCCTCTCCAGGGATGGGGATTCCACCACTGCCGCCTGGGACAGCCCTTCATAACCCTTTCAGGGAAGAGTCTGAAGGCAGTGGAGGAGTTTGGTGCAGCCAGGGCTTGGACATCCTCAAAAAGGATCAAAACATGCAAGGGCTGTGGCAGGAGTGGGGTTAATACAGAAGATAAGGCTGGTTACTGGGGTGCAGTGGGAGGACTGGGCTCCAGTGATGGAGAAGAGCCAGCACCTCTTCTCCTGAGCCTTCCCCTGGGTTCTTATTCCCAACTGTGTCTGCCCAGCAGGAGCCCAGCTCCAATTCCCTGACTGCAGATAACTTGGAGAAGTTTGGGAAGCTGAACCACTCCCCAGGGGTCCCCGAGGATGGGGCCCTGCTCTCGGAGGCCAAGCTCCAAAGCATCATCAGCTTCCTGGATGAGATGGAGAAGTCGGAACAGGAGAGGCCCAGATCGGCCGCCTCAGCCACACAGCGGGAGGTGGGAGCTAAAGCCAGAGCTCATCTCTGTTGGAGGGCTTGGGCGAGACGCTGGTGGGAAGGGTCTCTCATCTCCTTGACCTGGTTCCAGGTGGTCCCCACCACCTTCTAATCGTCTGTTTTTTTTCCACTGTGGCAGGGTCTCCTCTCAGAAGAGGAGCTGGCTCACTTGGAGCAGGCATCGGCTGTTGCCACAGAGGTCACCAGCTCCATCATGAGGCTGAAGCTGGAAGTGGAGGAGAAGAAGCGAGCCATCGGCCTGCTGCAGACGGCCCTGGTGCGTGAGCCAGATGTGTGCACTGGCTGGGGGATGAAGACCAAGAGCCCTCAGCAGATGTTTCTTGGGGCAGTGGCTTTGAAGCATGAGGTCAGGGCTCTGTGAATAGGGATTCCCAGTGCTGTGAGGGCCAGAGGCTGCTGGTCCCACTGCAGTCCCACAAAGACCTGCCAGATCCTTCCCAATCTGATGTAGGTTTTGCTCAGGTTTCTCCTTACTGACCCCTAATTTGAAAACCTTCCTCAAACTCCCCATCCTGGCAGGTGGCTGACTAGTCTAGGAACCCTCGGTCAGGACCTGGGCTGAGCTTTCTTTTCCTCTGTCCCATGTGGTTTGGATATTCTTAGAATCATTGAATCAGAATCATTTTGGTTGGAAGAGACCTTTAAGATCATGGAGTCCAGTCATTCCCCCAGCACTGCCAGGTCACCACTAACCCCTGGCCCTCAGCACCACATCTCCACGGCTTGGAAACCCCTCCAGGGATGGGGACTCCACCACTGCCCTGCCCAGCCTGGCACAGCCCTTCACAGCCCTTCCCACCAAGAAATTGTTCTTCGTGTCCAACCTCAACCTCCCCTGGTGCAACTTGAGGCCATTTCCTCTTGTCCTATCTTGCTGACATCAGGGCAGGAGGTGAGTCCCTGTGAGCAGCAGGGACTTTGATACAGCTCTGTTCCTCCTTGCTCTGGCCCAGCACTGGTTCCAGGTTTGGTAGTTATCTCCCGTACACGTGCTGGGGCTGGTGTTACTTTTCCCTCTAATATCTTGTGGCTATTTCAAAAGGCTCAGCAGAGAGAACTGACTGTCCAGCACGTCAAGCAGACTGAGAAGGATCTTGGCCACCAGCTCAGGCTGCAGAGGGAACAGTACGAGGCAGCTATCCAGAGGCATCTGGCCTTCATTGACCAGGTAATGTCATATCCCAACGCAGACTGACGCTTCCGAAGCTAGAAGCTGAGGTGGCCCTTCCCTGCCTGGCCGCCTCATGCCTCTTCTTCACCCTGCCCAGCTCATTGATGATAAGAAGGTGCTGAGTGAGAAGTGTGAGGCTGTGGTGGCTGAGCTGAAACAAGTGGACCAGAAGTATGGCAAGAAGATCAAGCAGATGCAGGAGCAGCATGAGCTGGTGAGGAGATGGGGAAGGTGGCGGGGCAGGGAGAGGAGATGTGCCGTGCCCAGAGCTGGTTGGTTTTGGTGAATGAGGCCTCTGCCCAGAGCAGTATGGTCTGTCTCACCTCAGTGGGGCCTGGATGTTCTGGGGAGCCTTTCTCCGTGCTCAGAAGGTCCATGTCACCACAGAGCTTTGCCCTGGCTCTGAGTAGGGACTGTGGTACTCTGCTGCCCAAAGTCAAGTGCATGAGACTGACCAAGAGACAGTGGCTCTGCTCTGGAACACCCTCCCAGCCGTCCTGCCATGGACTGAGCTCTCCCCTGGCTGGGGGGTCACTGGGGGACCGCGCTTCGGCAGGCGCTGGCACAAACCCGATGCCACTGAGGAATTTCTACCTGAGCTGGGTGACTTCTGGCTCCCTTTGCAGGAGCAGGGATGCTCTCGGAGCTAAATGGGGAGAAGATTACAAAGAACATGGGATGTAGAAGCAACATAACAACCCCTGGGTTTTGCTGGGCTGTTCCCCTGACCAGAACCAAACACCCCAGGGGCTGTTTCCCCAGTGAGGCTTGTGGCAGCGAGCACGTGTTCTCTTCTCTCTGCATCTTGAATCCTGGGGTCAGTTTTGGGCCCCTTGCTCCCAGAAGGACCTTGAGAGGCTGGAGCATGTCCAGAGAAGAGCAATGAAGCTGGGGAAGGCTCTAGAGCACAAGTGTAGTGAGCAGCTGGGGGTGTTGAGCCTGGAGAGAAGAGGAGGCTCAGGAGAGACCTTCTGGCTCTGCACAACTCCCTGAAAGGAGGTTGGAGCCAGGTGGGTTCGGGCTCTTCTCCCAAGGAAGAAGTGCCAGGGCAAGAGGAAACGGCCTCAAGTTGCACCAGGGGAGGTTGAGGTTGGCCATGAGGAACAATTTCTTGGTGGGAAGGGCTGTGCAGGGCTGTGCCAGGCTGGGCAGGGCAGTGGTGGAGTCCCCATCCCTGGAGGGGTTTCCAAGCCATGGAGATGTGGTGCTGAGGGCCAGGGGATGGTGGTGCCCTGGCAGTGCTGGGGGAACGCTTGGACTTGATAATCTTAAAGGTCTTTTCCAACCTAAACCATTCAACGATTCTAAGTGCCGCTGGCTTGCAGCTCAGCCATGGGGCTTGTCCTGGCTCTGCTCCCCCTTGGCCTTGCAGCTGAGCCCATGCCCAGGGCTCTGGAGCAGGGAAGGCGTTTGCACCAGTCTGAGCCTGTTCAGTGATGCCCGCACCCAGATAGAGCAGAGGCTCGCTTGGCTTGCTGTTTAAGCCTGAATTTTGAGCTCAGCCGAGAGGACAAAGCCCGAGGCCTGGAAGGGATCCCTTCCTACTGTGGAGGGCCGGGGCTGGTTTTTCTTCAGGGACAGGTTTCCGTCCTCTCTTGCTCCCCGCTCGCAGCAGGGCAGCAGTGGTGGGAACAGCCCAGGAGCCCTTCTACCTTTGCTCTGCAGCCCCTTTGTTGTCCCTGCTCCTGCTGAGTCGAGCTCTAGGCTCTGCCCTTTGGCTCCCTGATTCCTCTGCATGGTGGGGGCCAGCTGCTGAGTCACATTTGTCCCCATGGATGTCCCCCGATGCCCTTGTCCCAGAGCTGTGGTGGCCGATGGTGCTGCTGGGTCCCTGGAGCATCTTGCTGTGGCCGTGCTTCCCCTCTCCTGTGGGTCCTTGCCTCCCCCTCCACCCTGATGGTTGCTCTGGGGACACGTGGCTGTTTGGTCTTGCTCCTCTCCCCCGTGACTCTGCAATCTCCTTTCTCTCTCCATCCCTCCTTTCTTTCTCCCCAGGTCTGGCGTACTTTGGGCCCCTTTTGCGAGGTAAATGTGGTCTTTGCTCTTTTTTTGTTCCTTCTTCTGCTCTCAGATCTGCTCGGGCTCCACAGGCACCTGCAGGCAGTGGGGCTGGGCTGGGAACCCCTCGCTCAGCAGCAGGATCAGTCCCTTCACCCCGTCTCCTCAGGCCACACGTTCAGCCGCTGCCTTCAGACCCTCCCTGTCTTCCTGTGCCAATTTTTCCTGCTCTTTTTGTCCTAAAAGTGAGTCCTGGGCTGCACAGGCAGCCCCTGCTCTTCCCCGCTCCTCTCCACACAGTGGCCAGGTAATGAGCTCTGTGGTGTCCAGCCACACACTCATCCGCTGGAGCTGTGACGTGTCCCACGTCCTGCACCAGGACATCATCTGCCTGGGCCAAAACGGAGCCATTTCTGGCCAGGCTGAACCTTCCATCGGCCGGTGCCTTTCTCACGAGAAACCCCAGCGCAGAAGTACGTGGTTGAGTGCTTGGATCAGCTTTTGCCAACAGGAGTGCTGGGAAATGCTCCGTGGCAGCAGGGCCGGGGTGTTTCTCTGGGTTTTTTGCTGGAGAAGAAGGTGAGGAGGTAACCACGGGCAGAGGAGGAAGTGAGAGCAGCGGCTGTGCTGGGGTTGTGCAGCATTTGAGTCTTTGAAGGGTTTTGGGGTTCTGCAGGAGCTTGGTCTGCGGCAGTACCGCGGTGTTGGGAGACTGGTTGGTCGGTTGGTCTGTCTGTCTGTCCTATGCTGGAGGGTCTTCCATGCCAGGGAGAGTGGAGGCTGGAGAAGGAGGCAGCTTCACACGCAACCCTGTATCTCCTGGCAGCTGGGTCAGCCCTGGTCCCCGCTCCCCTCCGTGGGTGCTCACAGCCCAGCCAGCGAGTCCTTTCCTGGGGGTTCTGCTCTTTTTCTCCTGCGCTCAAGGTCTGTGGGGCAGCAGCAGCCCTGTCCTGGGAGAGAGGAGAAGGCCGTGGACGAGGAGTGTACGGCAGCTGCTCTGGGCTGGGGGGACATGCCCGACTGGGGCCATGTGGGTCATTGGTGCATGGCTCAGGCCGTCCGATCTTGCCTGCGGCTCCCTTCTCCACAGCCGGGCTCCCAGGATAACGGGGGTGTTCTCCCCTTGCCTGTCTTTGAAGCTTTCTTTCCCCTTTGCTTCTAAGCAGGAGATTAAGAAACTGAAGGAACTGATGAGCGCAACTGAGAAGATCAGGCAGGAGAAGTGGATTGATGAGAAAACCAAAAAGATCAAGGAAATCACCGTGAAAGGTACGGGCACATTCCCCCAGTGGTGGCTGGGGTCGGGCCAGCGCAGGGGTCACGTTGTGCTGGTCCAGGAGAGAGGCCATGTCTGTGGAAGCTGCTGGCAGCTCGAGGAAGAGCTGCGCAGTGTGGGCAGCCTCTGCTCACCACGTCTGGTAGAGAGCAAGAAAACCTGTGTGTGCTCCCAGCCCTTCCTTACCAGCCCCTCCTTGCTGAGCTGATGTGTTTGCAGCTCCTCGCCAGCTGGCCAAGGCCAAGGACACGGGTCTTGGGGTCCAGACAGCCTGGAGGCCCAGCGGTAACTGTCCTTCCTGCTGCCCCAGGGCTGGAGCCGGAGATCCAGAAGCTGATCGCCAAGCACAGGCAGGACATCAGGAAGCTGAAGATGCTGCACGAGGCCGAGCTGCTGCAGTCGGACGAACGGGCTGCCCAGCGCTACGGCCGGCAGGCAGAGGAGCTGCGGGATCTGCTGGAGCGGGAGAAGGAGGAGCAGAGCCAGCGGGAGAGGGAGCGGGCCCGGCAGCGGTACGTCGTCATGGGGGGAGGCTTGAAGGTGGTTTGGGGCTCGTGACATGGGGCTGGTGTCCAGCACTCACGTGCCGGTGGGTTCCCAATGTTTGCGGCAGCCTGTCGCGGTAGAGACGGACATGACAAAAGTCTGTGCAGAAGGAGAGTCTTTATAAAGTTGCCAAAGCCAAGATGGCAAAGGCGACAAACAAAAGAAAAGCATTTCTTTTATATCTTCTCTAGTAAGTGTGTACATTTTCTATTGGCCAGAGTTTTTGTTTTTTACGAAAGTGATGGGTAGTTGTTCGCCAACATTCATATCTTTTTCTACATCCTGTGCAGCAGTCAGCTACTCCTTCTAACTTGTTAATAACATTCTTCATTCGCTCCCTCCGTATTATCAAGGGTACACTGGAAAGCTGTCAAGGTCAGCCTCATCCTCCTCGGTCAGGCTGTCCCCGACAGCAGCCCAGGTGTCCAAGGTGGCCACCAGCATCCTGGCTTGTACCAGTCTGTGGCCAGCGGNGCTGAGGGGCCTGGGGGTGTTGAGCCTGGAGAAAAGGAGGCTCAGGGGAGAACTTCTGGCTCTCCACAACTGCCTGCAGGGAGGTTGGAGCCAGGTGGGGTCGGGCTCTTCTCCCAAGGAACAAGTGACACAACAAGAGGAAACAGCCTCAAGTTGCACCAGGGGAGGTTGAGGTTGTGCATGAGTAACAATTTCTTGCTGGGAAGGGCTGTGAAGGGCTGTGCCAGGCTGGGCAGGGCAGTGGTGGAGTCCCCATCCCTGGAGGGGTTTCCAAGCCGTGGAGATGTGGTGCTGAGGGTCATGGGTTAGTGGTGACCTGGCAGTGCTGGGGGAACAGTTGGACTCGATGAGCTTAAGGGTCTCTTCCAACCTAAACCATTCCATGGTTCTTTCATACTGATGGGAGCAGCACCTTTGTCTCCACCAGCCTGGGGTGGGAGATGCCCGTGAACTAGGGGCATCCTCCAGCGTCAGCCACGACTGCAGAAGGGAAGGGTCAGGGTGAATAGTCGGGTGAATGGCCCAGGTCACATCCCCTGAGGCTGCTCTGCCCCCAGGTGTGAGCAGCAGCTGGAGCAGGAGGAGCAGGCGCTGCAGCAGCAACGGCGTCGGCTCTACGCCGAGGTGGCCGAGGAGAAGGAGCGGCTGAGCCAGCAAGCAGCCAGGTGAGAGGGCTGGAGCGGCCGGTTCCCTGGCCAGGCTCCGGTGGTGCTCGAGGTGGGACAAGAGGGAGCATACCCCGAGTTCTGGCAGCGAGGCCGGGCTGGCGCGGGTGTTGGGAGCTGCGCTCTGTGTGCGGGCAGGCAGAGAGCGGAGGCGGAGGAGCTGCGGCGGCAGCTGGAGGCCAGCAGCTCGGCTGTCACCAGGGCGCTGAAGGAAGAGTATGCCAAGGAGAAGGAGGAGCAGGAGAGGCGGCATCAGGTTGGGTTTTCCCTTCACCTCCAGGCCTTGGGGTCCAATCCCCAGCTCACGGCTCTGGTGACGTGTGCTGGCACCACAGAGCCCCGTGTACCTGCACCAACACGGTGCCGGGGAGCTGCCGCGGCTGCTGGAGCTGAGCGGTTGTTGTCCTGTCTCTCCACAGGCAGAAATGAAGATGCTGAAGGAGCGGCTGGAGATGGAGAAGCAGGCTTGGGAGGCGAGCTACGTGAAGAAGGAGGTGACAGCAAGGGCTGCCCTTCTCCAGAGGGGCCACCCACGAGAGGAATCGAGGCAACATTTGCCATCTGTCCCCAGGAAGCCTGGCTGCTCGCCCGGGAACGGGAGCTGCGGGAGGAGCTGAGGCAGGAGAGGGACAAAGAGATTGAGCTGGTGATCGAGCGCCTGGAGGCCGACATGTCCTCGGCCAAGGAGGAGTGCGAGAGGGCAGCAGAGAACAGGTACAGGGGAGAGGGAGTAGGGAGCCTGTGAGTCATAGAATCATGGAATTGTTTTGGTTGGAAAAGACCTTTAAGATTATCAAGTCCAACCATTCCCCCAGCACTGCCAGGGCACCACCAACCCCTGGCCCTCAGCACCACATCTCCACGGCTTGGAAACCCCTCCAGGGATGGGGACTCCACCACTGCCCTGCCCAGCCTGGCACAGCCCTTCACAGCCCTTCTGGGAAAGAAATTGTTCCTCATGGCCAACCTCAACCTCCCCTGGTGCAACTTGAGGCCATTTCCTCTTGTCCCATCAAGTCTCCGCTCCTCAGGAGCTGGTCCCCTGTCCCCTGCACATCATCTCTGGCAAGCTGTGGACACTGCAGCTTGCGGGTGTGAGCAGCGTTCACGTGGGAAGGAGCAGCTGGCAGGGGTGAAGTTTACCTCTCGCTGAGGAAACAGCCCTGGATCGGAGCAGATCCCCCCTTGCTGCTGTGTCATGGTCCCTCCTGCAAGGTGAAGATGGCTGGGGATGGTCCCTGCAGCGCTGGGCTGAGCCGGGCTGTCTGTCCTTTCGTCCTGTTAGGATTAAGAGGATCCGAGACAAGTACGAGGTGGAGCTCCAGGAGCTGGAGAGGTCTGAGAGGAAGCTGCAGGAACGCTGCAACGAGCTGAAGGGGCGGCTGGCGGAGCTGGAAGGGGAGAACATTCGGCTGCAGGGCCTGCTGAAGCACAAGGCACAGGAGGTGGAGGAGGTCCAGAAGGTTGGTGAGGAGCAGAGCATGGAGCTCCAGCTCCTCTCCCTGCTGCATCACCCTGTGCCTGTCAGCGCCTTGGTGTCACCTCGGTGTCCTGCTGCAGGTGAGGGACCAGCTGGCCCAGGAGCGGAGCAGCCTGGCAGAAGTGATCCGGCAGGAATTCGCTGACAGGCTGGTGGGGACGGAGGAGGAGAACAAACGGCTAAAGGCGGAGATGGTGGAGCTGAGAGCCCGGCAGCGCCTGGAGCTGGACAGGGTGGTGCGGGAGAAGGACCAAGAGCTCGAGGAGGTTCACAGGAGGTGAGTGAGGCTGCACCGGGCTGGGCTCAGAGCTGGGGCTGCAGACGGGGAGTGTGGTCATGGTGCTGCATCCTCAGCCGTGGCTTCGAGTCCCATCAGGGCAAAACAGGCAGCAGAGTCTCACTGGAGCTGGCTGCCAGCTTGGCCACCATGGATCCTCTGGGCCTTGGGACTTGTGGCCTGCTCTGTGTCATCCCCGCGACTGCTCCCTTGCAGCGGGGCGGGCAGCTGGAGCGCAGCCCCGTCTGTGGTTCCTCCCCGGCGCGATCGCGGCGAGCCGGCCGGGCTCACATGCAGCTCCGGGGGGCTCTGCTGTGGGTAGCGCCGACACCTGCGGCTGCAGCCACCGCATCTCACTCTGCAGATTTGCTGCTCCGGGGGGGCCGGGAAACTGATTCCCCCCCATGAGCACAGGGGAGGGAGCGGCCAGTGACCTGCTGCTGGGCCAGGGCTCAGCCGGTGAGGTCAAGGGCAGCCGAGACATCCCCAAATGTGCCGGGGCCCCAGGGAGCAGGGGCTGTGCTTGTGAGCAGGGCTCTGGGGCTGTGCTGTGGGGCTCAGCCCCATCCTGCCTACGGAGGAGATGGTGCTGGGAGTCGGGCTCAGCATCAGATGTTGACTCAAGGCTTCCGCTCCCCTCAAGTCTGCCGGAGGGGGGGGAAGCGTTTTGCAAGTGAAAGGAGAATCGGAAAGGGAAGCGCATCTGCGTGGGGCAGAGTGTAAGGAGAGGCTGTTCCACCAGCACATGGAGCTTGCTGGCTTTCATGGATCCTGCTGAGTGATTCCCACTCACTTGGAAAGCCAGGATCATACCCTGAGTGTGAGATATTGAGGATCCCCTTTCCGCCTCCGTCCCTTATGTACAGCCTGGCAGGGGCTGAAACGCAGAAAGTCTGGTGCTCTGAGAGCTGCGGGGAAGAGTCAAGCCATGAGGCAGCAACCGTGGGCCTGAGAAATTGGAAGAAACTGGAGTGGGTCCAGAGAAGGGCAATGAAGCTGAGGAAGGGTCTAGAGCACAAGTCTGGTGAGGAGCGGCTGAGGGACCTCGGGGTGCTGAGCCTGGAGAAAAGGAGGCTCAGGGGAGACCTTCTGGCTCTGCACAACTCCCTGAAAGGAGGCTGGAGCCAGGTGGGGTCGGGCTCTTCTCCCAAGGAACAAGCGCCAGGACAAGAGAAACCAGCCTCAAGCTGCACCAGGGGAGGTTGAGGTTGTGCATGAGGAACAATTTCTTGGTGGGAAGGGCTGTGCCAGGCTGGGCAGGGCAGTGGTGGAGTCCCCATCCCTGGAGGGGTTTCCAAGCCATGGAGATGTGGTGCTGAGGGCCATGGGTTAGTGGTGCCCTGGCAGTGCTGGGGGAACGATTGGACTCCGTGATCTTAGTCTCTTCCAACCAAAATGATTCTGTGATTCTATAAAACATAAAATCCCTGGTCCTGGTAATTCTTTGTGAAGCTGGTGTCCTCTTCTTCCCACAGGTGACTCAATCCAAACTACACTAATGGGATAAAGGCACTTTTAGCATTTCATGGCACCCTGAGCCCAGAGCCACTGCTCTTTGGGTGGGGGAGAGGGGCTGAAATCACCCTCCTGTGGCATGGGGCCAGCAGGGATGGGGTCCTCAGCCCTGGTTTGGGGCTGGGCACCAGGGAAGGCTCCTCAGCCTCTCTCTGTCCATCTGCTCAGGGTGAAGACAGCGGTTGTGAGGAAGGAGGAGAGCGTGAGCAGCCTTCGGAAGCAGTATGAAGTGAGTCGGGGGGGTTCAGCCTGTCCCAGCCCCTCCTGCCCCTGGGGCTGTGGCTCTGCCCAGGGTGCAGCAAACTCTTCCTCCCGTGTGCTCTGTTGCAGGCAGCAGTGCAGAGAGCTGACCGCCTGGAAGCCCTCCTGGAGCAACAGCGAAAGCAGCTGCTGGCCACCAAATGACCACCACCACCCTGCCGTGCAGGGCTGGGGGGGGTCCTGCCACCCCTGGGCGTGGGGCCGGGGTCGGGCTCTTCCTTCCCCCCCTCTGCCCTCATTTTTCACAGGCTGGTCCTGGTGCCGCGGCGCTGATCCCTGCCGGGACACTTGGCAACCTTCAGATGGTCGGTGGTTGTGTTTTAACAATAAATCTCTGCTGGTTTCTACACCCGTTCCTGGTCCGTGTGTCCCTGGGGAGGCCTCTGCCCCCCGGGCATCTGCGACTTCGCTTTCTTCACTTGGCGCTGCACCATCCCTGGAACCATTGCAGGTGAGGTTGGCCGGGGCTCCAGCACCCCGTGAGCAGGGACGTTGGATGAGGTGAGCTTTAAAGGTCCCTTCCCACCCAAACCAGTCTGTGATTTCATGATTTTGAGGCTTGGGGGCCGGGCTGAAGACTGGTGTTGCTGCCAGCCAGGGAGGGGTGAGCAGAGGGGCTGCCTCTGATGGTGCCCAGCTCCCTGCTCTGCCCCTCGCTTCCCTCCTAGGATGAAATATCCAGTAGGATGCAGGGAGGTAGGGCCGGGACAGGATGTGATCCTGCAGCCTCTCTGCTACCTGCAAATCTCTCAGCATCCCCCAACAGTGACGGGAAATGCCTGGGCTGGGCCGGCGGCATCTGTTTCCTCTCAGCACAGAGCGTGCGGCTGCTCCTCTCCAGCCTTTTCCCCCCAAGGAGGCTGGGGCTTGGTGCGGGGGGAGAGCCGATGGTTGATCATCGGCATCCCAGGGCCTTTCCCGTCCGTCCTGGGATGTGTCCCATCCTGGGGCTCCGCTCTGCCCCATGGCAATGCTGCCAGAGCCTCCTTCTTCCCAGGGAGAAGTCGCCACAGGATGAGGTGCAGGGGGGACCCTTTGTCCCCGCAGGAAAGCTGTGGAGGAGCTTGGCTGCTTCCCGTTGCTGGCATTTGTCCTGGCACGGGCTCCCGGCTGCAGCTTCTGGGGGTCCACGGTCGCAAGGCGCTCATGGATGCCATTAACCCATGACTGCTCCTTACCCCTGCCCTGCTTTGGGTGCTTGGCATCGGTGTCCTGGGGGCACAAGCAGCTCCTCCAGCCCCGGGGTGCTGCTGGCTGGGGCAGAGCTGCCCCTCTCCCTCCCCTGAACAAGCAGCAAGGCTGGGGCTGAGCACACAGCCTCGTTTTCCTGGGAAAGGCTGGGCACTGAGCTTGTTTTCCCTGTTTTTGCTTTTCTAACGACCATTTCCTGAGCGTCGCTTCCGTCCTCTGCCCTGTCACAGCCTCTGCTTTGGCCGTCCCAAGCCCTTTGCCAGCGTCTCCTGCTCCCGATCCCGGCTGGGTGCTGCTGTGGTTAAACAGATTAAATCACGCAAAATCTGGTGTGGGAGGAGAAGGGGGGATCAGCCCCCTCCCTGCCTGTCCTGGGGGGGTGGTGCCTGTGCACAGCCCTGTGTAGGATGGCAGCGCCCAGTGCTCCATCCAGCATCACCAGCTGTGGGATGAGCACCCGTGCCCCCTGCCCTGGGTGCCCCACAGGCCCGGCCCTGCCCCTGCAGCCTCCCGTGGGCCCAGCCCTCCCCTGGGGCTCGTTTCTCCAGCGTCTCCCCAGCCCTGCTGCTCCCCGGCATCGCCAAGGCTAATTTCTAGGCCATTGCCCGGTTCAGGCATGAATAAATCAGCTGCGTTGCATAACGAGGGATGCGGATTTTCACCGGATGGCTGCCTGCGCCCTGCTGCCGCGCCAGCGCCGGATCCCCCCATGTCCACACACCCCAGGGGTTCTCCGGGACTGGGGCTGTCGGACACGAGGCACAAGCCCCGTCCCTGCTGGCACAACGGGCGGTTAGCAGGGGTGTTGGTGGCGGTGCGGCCGTCGCTCTGCCGAAGACCCCCAATTAAGCAGCTCCCCTTCCCGGGATTAGGCAGGATGAGCGGAGCCCGTTGGCGAGCCCCAAGGAAGGAGGTCAGGAGCACAGGGTGCTTTTGGCAGCCGCCGCGCAGAGATCGCGGCTCAATCTGGTGTCTGCCCCGGCGGGGATTAGCCGCGGCCCCAGACAACTCAGCCGGGAAAGCCGGAGCAAGTTGGCAGGATCCGTGCGGGGTAATCTCCCCTGCTAATTGGGGCGAGCGCGCTGCTCAAGGCGCGGCGGCAGCGCCCGGCCAAGGAAGGGACCTCGGTCTGGCGGGTGCCACGTTGTGCCCAGGGTGGGACCATCCCCACCACAGCCCCCAGCTCAGGGCTGCAGCCTGGGTGGGATTCTTGAGGCTTTTGGCCTTGATTCTTCTTTGGCATCTTCTCTTTCACAGCAAACTGAAGGAACTAGGGGAGAGAAGGGGATGGCAGGTGGCTGGGGGCACAGAGCGGGCACAGGGGTGGGGGTTTGGGGGGTGCAGACATGGCTCAATCCCCCTTCCAGACGTGTCAAACAGAGCTGCTGGAGCTGTCGCCTGGGCAAGGAGAGTGCCCGGGCACGGGGCTGCCACGCATGGGGTTCTGGCTGAGCTGGGGGTCTCCTCAAGGAGGGCAGGGCAGCGCAGCTGGGCTGGGCGGGCACACACAGCACCCCATCCCTGACCTTGCCCTCACCCCCCGTCCTCATCCTCATCTCCATCCCTAGCCTTATCCCATCCCTGTCCCATTCCAATCTCAGCTCCAGCCCACCCTGTCCTTGGCATCTTCCCCATCCCATCCTAATCTCCATCCCCTCCTAATCTCTGTCCCACCCTGATCCTCATCCCCATCCCATCCCGCCCCGCTGCAGACACAGGCTGTGCTGGGCTCCTGCATGGCAGGAGGGAAGGGATGCCGGGTGTCTCTGCGGGCAGCTGCCCTGCCACCCCCCAGTATGACAACCGGGTGATTTCACCCCCTTGCACTCGCCAAAGCCACCTCTGTCCCTGCCCAGCAGCGGGAAGGCCCCAAGCTTGTCCTCCTCCCACCCCACCGCTGGGACTCGAGGTTGTGCTCGAGGTGCTGAGGGTGCCCAGGACCAGCGGGTGCCCAGCATGGATGGGTGCCTGGTGCAGGCTGCGGGATGGGTTGGTGGGCACCAGCGAGGGCTCTACGCAGCCGCCCACCCCCACCTGCACCCAGCCTTGCTGCGACTCATCCGACACCAGCTCAACTGCCCGAGGAGCGGGGCTGGCCGTGCAAACCTCCCCAGCTCCCCATGGCACCGCAGCTGCTCCGGCAGGTGCAGATGCCACCACAGCTCCAAGACAGCCCAAATACCCTCCCCCCAGGGTGTGGGCACCGTGCTGGGGCCGTGCCGCATGTGCTTGGCTGCCTTGAGGCCTGGGAAGGTGACTGGGAGAGCTCGGGGGGCTCCTCAGCTGTGCTGAGCTCAGGGGTGCGGCCCTTTGGATGGCCAGGAGGGACCAGGGAGCCGGGGCATGGCTGGTGAGGGCTGTGGGGGACAGTGGGAGACGCTCATGGGCTGCACCCCGGCTGGGGGCACTGGGGGTGCTCAGTGATCCCCTGCTACCCCTCACAGAGGGACCTCGGGATCAGAGCTGCTCTGGAGCAGGGAACCGCGGAGGCTGGGGTGCAGCGAGCTGGCTCGGCTGTCGGGAGCGTGTTTGTTCTCCCAGCAGTCTGTAATTTTTCCAGCCCTGTATCTATTTGTGGCGACGTGACATGTGCCGCGTGGTGTTCTTTGCAAGCTTGAAGTCTTGTGAAAAATTAATCGTGTACGCAAAATTTGGCTTTAAATATTAAAACCGACTGTGGGGAAGCGCGAGCCCCGTGCTAAGGGCTGAGCCCTGCGCGGGGTGCGACGATGTCCCACAGTGGTGGCTCCTGGACGAGGGCTCACTGGGATGGGATGGGATGGGATGGGATGGGATGGGATGGGATGGGATGGGATTGTCCCACCATGACACCAAAAGAAAGTCCCACTTTCTTTTCCCCCTGGCTGCCCTCTGGGGCCAAGATCTGGGGCTCGGTGACCNCACTGGGATGGGATGGGATGGGATGGGATGGGATGGGATGGGATGGGATGGGATTGTCCCACCATGACACCAAAAGAAAGTCCCACTTTCTTTTCCCCCTGGCTGCCCTCTGGGGCCAAGATCTGGGGCTCGGTGACCTGCTGCACCCGCAGCTTTCCTGGGTGCTGGTTGGGAGCTGCCAGGGGCAAAGCCACGAGCTGTTCCCTGCCGGGGGGGGTCAGGAGCGTTTGGTTTTTAGAGCATCCCACACTGGGAGGGTGCAGGCCCAAGTGCCAGGGCTGTGGCGTCGAGCACACGAGGCCGAGCTGTGCAGCCCTGCAGCCCCCAGACCCAGCCAGGATGGGGGGAGCAAAGCTCCCCCCGACAACACCTTGGGGTCCCTGTGGGGACTGTCCTGCTGTGGGGCTGCACAGCTCGGCCTCCAGGGATGAGAGGCTGGAGCTGGGGAATGTGGGGCTGGTGGAGGGACGAGGGGCTGGCTGGGACACAGGGATGCCCGTCCTGGTCCCCGTCACTGGTTCCCATCCCCGGACCCGGGGAGCCGGCGGTGCCCGGGGCGGGTCAGCACCGGAACACCTCTGCGGATCCGGGGGCAGCGGCTGCCCCTCGGGGGGTCCCGGCCCTGCTCCCGGGACATCCTGGTCCCGTTCCCAGGGGGGTCCCGGCTCCATTCCCGGGGGGTCACGGCTCCGCTGCCAGGAGGTCCCTTCTCCGCTCCCGGAGCATCCCGGCCCCGCTCCGGGGGGAATCCTGTTCCCGTTCCCAGGCGGGTCCCGACCCCGCTCCCCGAGGGGGGGGGTGGATCCCAGTCCCGCGGCCGGAGGTATCCCAGCCCCGTTCCCGCGGGTTTCCCGGCCCCATTCCCGGTGGGGCCCCGCTCCCGGGGATGGATCCCGGCGGGTCCCATCCGCCCCGTGCCGGGGCGGGGCGG
>VZZY01007844.1:230726-245489 GCA_013400335.1 Eurystomus gularis | reverse complement strand
CGCATCTCCCCCCCGACCCCAGGCGGGTCCCCCCCGGCCCCGGGGCTGGCGGCTGCAGACGGTGTGAATGAATCCGTGGAGGGATTTAAAAGCGACCCACGCCAGGACTCCCCACGCCGCGTCCGCGCTGCCGGAGACTTTGTTCCCAGCCTGCTCGGCGTTGCTTTCTCGCTCGGGAGGAAACCTCTTTATTTGCCTCGAAAATGCGGCAGCGCAGCGAGCAGGGGCCGTGCTTACCGGCCTCGGCCGCCGGTGCGGTTTTTCTCCGGGTTTTGGCGAGGCCGTGACAATCCGGCCAACCTGGGGCACGTTCGGTTTGGAAACCCTCCTGCGAGCAGGTTTCCATCGTTGCCCATCACCCCGCGCCCCGGCCCCGGGCTCGGCCACCGCGCAGGGGGGTTCCGGGGGGGCACAAACCGTGTTCTCTGTGCCGTGGCTGTGTCGATTCTGTCCCTTTGGCATCACCTTCTGCCTGCGCGGCTTCGCCAGCCCCCCGCACCAGCCCGGTTTCGCCGGGGTTTGCTTGCGCCAGCGCGCTGCAGGGTTTGGTGGCACCGGAGCCGGGGGGGACGGGACGGGACCAGGGGGCTCCGGCTCTGCCAGCGGGAGCAGGGATGCTCCTGGCCCCGTGTCCCCGCATTCCCCGGGGAGGGACAGTGGAAAACCGCAGCCACCGTGCCCAGGCAGCAGGAGCGGTGACGATGGTGTCACCCGGGGGTGCCGGAGGGATGTGCCAACAACAGCAGCCCCTGCCAAGGCCTCAGCTTGGGGTTTCTCTGGCGCTTCATGGCTTGGCCATCAGGTATGCCCATGCCAGGCTGTGCCAGCTGCCCGGGCTGGCGGGCACCACGCGGAGGGATCCAGGGAAGTGTCCCAGCTTCATGGTTCCTGTCTCGCTGTGCCCATGCACAGGCCGAACTGGGAGATGCTTCCATGTGGTGCATGGCGTGCCAGTGCCACCGGTGGAGCACCAACCACCCCGTCGGAGAGAGGCACCTTTCTCCCCACCTACTTCTTCTTCCCCCTTTTTCCCTCCCTTTGGCCTCCCAGTCCCTTCTCCCCATCTCGTGGTGGCCGGCGAGGGGTCGCTGGGTGCCGGTGGCTGCAGTGTCCGGGCTGCCCACCCCGGCTGTGGGTTCCTGCTTCTGGACCCTGTGTTTTGAGGGGGGAATCGCATGCCAGGGCAGCGTGCCCGGCCTGGGGGAAGCCAGGGCTGGGTGGGGATGAGGGATCAAGGCCGAGGGAGGGTGGAGGGTCCCCCCAGCCCTGTGTTTTTGGTCCTGGCTGGCACATGCTGCCCAGGTCATGCAGCCACAACAGCCCGGCGAGCGCTGGTGCTCTGCCTCGGGCACCACTGTCCACTCCTGGCGCGGGGATGGGAAGAGACTCAGGGGACCACGCTGACAAAGGGGCCATAACACCTAGAAGGGCCCTGGCAGCCCAAATCGGGCCAGGCACCCCTTGTGCTCCCACCCTGGCACCAACTCTGCCACGGGCTGTCAGCGATGCCAGGGCAGGACGGGGGAAAGGTGCTGCTGGGGCTGGGTGTAAAGGAGGCATTCGGGGCAGGGGGGATTTGGGGCTGGGGGAGATGAAGGTGGCGGCTGCGGGGAGGTGAAATGCCCGGCACGGCTGAGGCAGCACCGTGGCCGCTGTCTCCTCTTGCCACACTTCCCAAGAGGGGACGGTGCACGGGAGGTGCCAGCGGCACGGACTCTGTCCGTCTGTCCAGGCTGTCAGGCAGCAGGAGCCGGGCACGCAGGCTGGGGGGTGAGTCCCGGTGGCTGCAGGGATGCCAGGGGTGGGGAGCATGGGGTGGAACATGATGAACCCCCTGCCCTGGCACAGCCTGGCAGCCGGGCTGCCATGGGAAATGGCGTTGGCACAGCCCCGCAGTGCAGCCGGGCAGCTGGGCCCAGCTCAGGGGGGGACTCTGCTTCCCCCGGGGGTGCAGCTTTGCTCCCCCCTCCTTCCATCACTCCCTCCTTGTGCCACTCCCTCCATGCTCCTCCACCCAGCGCACACGGGCGACTGCGTTCTGGATGGCGATATGGATCCCTGTCAAAGCCAATTAGGAGAAATTAATAGGCCGAGGTTGAAAGGGCTCCGCACTCCCTGGGGAGAATGGGCTGTGACTCACGGGCTCCCTGCCCGGCACTCCTGGTCCTCCGTGGGATGCCGTGTCCTTACCGCTCTCCACAACTCCCTGCAAGGAGGTTGGAGCCAGGGGGGGTCGGGCTCTTCTCCCCAGGAACAAGCGACAGGACAAGAGAAAACGGCCTCAAGTTGCCCCAGGGGAGGCTGAGGTTGGCCATGAGGAACAATTTCTTGGTGGGAAGGGCTGTGAAGGGCTGTGCCAGGCTGGGCAGGGCAGTGGTGGAGTCCCCATCCCTGGAGGGGTTTCCAAGCCGTGGAGATGTGCTGCTGAGGGCCAGGGGTTAGTGGTGCCCTGGCAATGCTGGGGGAATGGTTGGATTCGATGAGCTGAAAGGTCGCATCCAACCAAAATGATTCTACGTGCAGGAGCAGCCCACGGGCTTTGCCTGCCCTGGCACCGTGTGTTCCCGGCTGGAGCCCAGCTCCAGTGCCCACTTTGCCGTGCCACAGCCTGCCTCGGCCCTGGCCTCACCACCCTGGCAGCTGTGGGGGCTGTGGGGCAGAACGGGCATTGCCAACATGCTGTGGCGAGCACCAGTGCGCAGGGCCACATCCTTCCCCCTGGTACAAGGGGTCTGCATCCAGCTGGGGGGTCTGCAGTGAGCCGGGGGTCTGCCCGGTCCTGGCTCCCTGCGGCCAGGGCAGGCAGAGCAGGTGGCTCATGCTTCCCAGGCGTGGCCTCCTTCATGTCACGCTGCCTCACCATCCCAGCAGTTCCCACCAGGTCAGGTAGCTCCTGCGCTCGGGTCAAAGGGGCTGTTGGGCCACTCTCGCCCAGGGCTGAGCTGGTTTCCATCCCGAGCCACACCAAGTCACTGCCAGGGATGGAGCGAGGGGGTCCCGGCCATGCCCTGTGGCCACTGCTCATCTCCTGCTCCTGCCCTGGCGAACGCCCCGGCACTGGGCTTTGCCCGTCGGGTGGGCTGGAGGGACCCTGCGGGGACACGGTGCAGGGCACCGGGCTGGGGAGGGCTGGAGGGTGATGGTGCTGGCACAGAGCCGAGCTGAGCCATGTGCTGACTCAGCGTGCCCAGTGGCAGGAAGATAAATCTCCTCTGGGCATTAATCCCCCTGACAGCCCGGGGAAGTGTCGGCGGAGTCTTAGGGCAATTACTGCCGGAATATCGTTTGCCATCGAGCTCTGAGCGCTGCTTGCTCCAGCCTGGCCTAACGGCCAGAGGCTCGGACGGGACCAGGGGCATCCCGGGTGGTATCTGAGCTGGTGCAGGGCTCATGGTGGTGTTGGAGTCGGCTGAGGGACCAAAGGGACATAGGGCTGGTGGCGTGGGAGGGCTTGGCACCAGAGGAAGGGGAGCAGGTCCAGGGTTTCCTGCAGAGCCACCAACCCCCAGCCCAGGATGAAGGCAACGAGCACTGCTTCCCATCCCATCCCCTCTGCCAGCCACAGCCGGCATCCTCCTCTGCAGCCTGGTGCCAGCAGCCGTGTTAAAGCGGTTTGTTTTAATTACTGGAGTGAAGGAAAATTCCAGTGTAGGCAAACGCAGTAAATGGAGCAGCGTTGCCCGCCTGGCTGGGGAGGGAGCAGCTCTCCCATGGGTGCTCCCAGGTTCCCATCCCGGCTGTGCCGGGGTGTCCCGCTGCCCAGCTGCCGTGTCAGCGTCCGCAGCCCTTCACCTTTGCGAAATCCCTGTGTGGCTGTGTGCTCCGCAGGCTGCGGTGGCTGTAACCCAGGCTGGCGTCAGCCTCAGGTCAGCCCCGTCGCTATGGCAAAGCAGGGTTTTTTCTGGGCTCCCTGGTCCGTGTGTTCCCGTGGATGTGGGTGACGGGTGATCTGGGCGCCACGGGGCTGGCTCAGAGCAGGCGTGGTGCAGAGGGGTGCTGGGCTGGTGCCGGACATCCTCTGAGTTCGTGGCCGAGCATCCTTGACGCTGAGCCCTGCTGTGGGCTGGGGCTGTGGTGGGGGACACCCTGATGGCCGCCCAGGAGCCAGGGTCTCCCCGATGCCCACCCGGGTGGGTGGCCCTGGCAGTGACAACAGAAGGTGGATGCTGTGCCCGGCCACTGTGCCCTGGCAGGGTCATACAGAGTCCTTGGCACACGGGGCAGCTCCAGCCACCTCCTCCTCCCCTGGCACCGTGACTGTGGAGGGTCTCATTGCTGGGGATCCCTGGGTCCCCTCCGCACACCTCGCCTGATCCGTCTGGGTGGCATTTGGGCTGTGACGTGCCCTTGGTGATCCTCATGGCAGTGGCACCGTGTGGCTCTGAGGTGTGGGGCAGGCGAGAGTGGAGCCCTCGGGGGGCCCTTGGCTTTGCCATCAGAGCATCTCGAGGCTTGGCAGAAGGGATGGGTGCTCTGTGGTGTGGGGCAGCTGCTGAACCCCCTGCCCGGGTTTCTGCCCACCCCATGGAGCATCTCCCTGCCCGCTCGCCCCTTGCCCGCCTCTGGCACAGGCCCTGCTCCTCCGCCGCTCCGCTTTGGAGCCAAAGCTTCTCGTTTCATAACGTCGCCGAGCATTTCTGATAAAAATAGGCTGCCCAGCTCCGCGTTGCTTCTCTCCCGCTGTTACGTAAACGCTGCTTTGCCGACTGGCGAGAGCCTCGTCTCGGCTGGTGCCACGCGCTGCCGGCGGCGGGACCGCGGTGCCATGCTCATGGGCAACCCCGGCTGCCAGCACAGCTCCCGGCATGGGGCTGGTGGGGTCCCAGCCTGGGGAGGGGTGGATGAGGGGGCCGAGGTCGCTCCCCAGCCCTTGGGTTTGCTGTGGTGCAGCCGGAGCATCCCTGCCAGCATGGGAGGCTTCATGGACCTGATTTAAGACACCACGCACAAGCAGCTCGGCCCAAACAATCAACCGAGTCTTGCTTTGCATGCTTTTTTATATGTCGTTTTTCTCAGAAAATGGAGAAAGTTGGTGGTGGGGGGGCTGCGTGGGCTGGGAAGGCGGCTCTGCAGCAGGGCCGGCTGTGATGGAGGAACTCGATTTTGTGTTTCTAATCAGGCTGACACGCTTGGTGTGTGCACAACAATGATGCGGCTTGGCCTGTACTTATTACAGTCCTAATTTTTATTTCATCACGTTAGAAAATGATGGATGATCTTTTTTTTTTTATTTTCCATCTAATTATTTTTTTACTGCTAATTCACCCCGAGATGATAAAACCAGAATTAAGAGGCAAGAATCAATCCTTTTAAAACACTTCGGCACTGGTTAAGTAAGCCCACATTAAAAGATACATAAGAAGAACAGATTAACAAGGCGTGCCTTGCGTTTCAAATTAACCGATCCATTAATCACCGGCGAGGTTGCCCAAACAGCTCTGGCTCTGTTTCTGGTGGGAGAAGGTCTCCAGGGCTGGGGGGCACAGGAGGCTGCTTCCTTGCACCCAGGTTTTGGCTGGTGGGGTCTCGGTAGAGGATGCTGCAGGTACCGGCTCTGTGCCGGGCTCCTGGGTGACACCGGTGGGTAGTGCCAGCCTCAACCCTGCTCCTGTGGCAGTGGGGGTGTGGGCTCAGGGTACAGAGCTGGGGCCATCCTGCTTCTTCACCGGTGCCTCAGTTTCCCTCTGGAGCTGCAGCCAGGCTGCGAGGAGCAGCCGTGTGTTTCCGTGCTAAATGGCAGCGGATGGTTTTGTGCTGCCTGGATGCGTGTGGGTGAGCAGAGCGCTCGTTCCGTGGGCTGTAAAATTGCTTTCCTGGAAGCTGCCCATGGACCTGGGGATTAACACGGTACCAGGGCTGGGGCTGTGCTGGGAGAGCTGCTGGGGCAGGGGAGCGGCTGAAGGGGCCGATGGGTCCTGTGTGTTCAGATCCAGCCCAGCTTCCCTGCCCAAATCCTGCCCTGCTCCCTGCCCGAATCCTGCCATGTTCCCTGTTCAGAACCTTCCCTTTTCCTTGC
Source organism: Eurystomus gularis (assembly GCA_013400335.1). NCBI lineage: Eukaryota > Metazoa > Chordata > Aves > Coraciiformes > Coraciidae > Eurystomus > Eurystomus gularis. The sequence continues at coordinate 239,473 of VZZY01007844.1, read as the reverse complement.
CCAAATCCTGCCCTGCCCCATGCCCAAATCCTGCCATGCTCCCTGCCCGAATCCTGCCATGTTTTCTGCTCAAATCCAGCCCTGCTCCATGCCCAAATCCTGCTCTGTTTGCTGCCCAGATCCTGCCCTGCTCCTTGCTCAAATCCTGCCCTACTTCCTGCCCAAATCCAGTCCTGTGCCCTGCCTCAATCCTGCCCAAATCCTGCCCAGGTCCTTTCCCAAATCCTGCCCTGCTCCCTGCCCGAATCCAGCGTCTCCCAGCTGGGCACTGAAGGGTGCTGCGCCCTGGCCCAGGAGGGTGCACCCCGGGGTGCAGGGCCTGGCAGGTTCATGCGGTGGGAGCCGTGGTGGGACGGCGAAGGGGCAGGGGGAGATGTGCAGACTGCGGTCCCGAGGTGCTGGAGCATCCATCACCCAGAGAGCCCTCACCCCACTGTGCAGCCCCTCAGCAGTCCTGGGGGCAGCTGCCCTTTGTAAAACACAGATGGGGAAACTGAGGCACAGTCTGTGCCTTGCAGCAGGTCCTGCAGCAAGAGGCCAGGCGGGAGCAGGGGGGTCACGACGTGCCGTGGCCCACAGCTTTCTGCCCTGGCGCTCTCGCATGTGCTCGGCGTGGCTGGCGAGGGTGGTGGGCAGCTCTCGGTGGGGGTGGGCAGGGGCTGAGTGCTGCCTGCCCATNGCCATGGCCGGCCAGGCGGCCGCAGGCACCCGGCAAACGTGAGTCAGCAAAGGCGGCGGGAAGGGCGATGCTCTGCTGCCGGTAGAACGGGCAACGGCGTCGTGCTGCAGGGCCGAGACCCCCACGCTNGATGGGGAAACTGAGGCACAGTCTGTGCCTTGCAGCAGGTCCTGCAGCAAGAGGCCAGGCGGGAGCAGGGGGGTCACGGCTCGCCGTGGCCCACAGCTTTCTGCCCTGGCGCTCTCGCATGTGCTCGGCGTGGCTGGCGAGGGTGGTGGGCAGCTCTCGGTGGGGGTGGGCAGGGGCTGAGTGCTGCCTGCCCATGGCTGGCCCTGCATGGAGGCTTCGCCTTGGGCTGGCAGCCCTGAGCTGCCGCCGGGCTCTGCGGGAGCCCGTGGCTCGTCCCTTCCGTACACGTCAGCCATCGCTCGCCGTGCCGGGCTCCGTTCTCCGNGCTGCCGGTAGAACGGGCAACGGCGTCGTGCTGCAGGGCCGAGACCCCCACGCTCGGGTTCTCCCCCCATTCCAAGCCTTTTCCCATCCCACTGCCGAACTGATGTTCAAGGCTGTGACGCGGGTGGGCAACGCAACAGGCTGGGGGGGGGTCTCCGACTGCGGGGAGCGTGGCGGCAGCGCCATGGGGCGGGAGGGCAGCGCGTGGCTCTTTGCACCCCATTGCACCCCCTTGCATCCCATTGCACCCTGCTGCACCCAGCATTCCCAGTCTCTCTCCCGGAGCCGTTCTGCTCCCGTTTGCTGGGGCTGGATGCAGGGCTGGGGCAGGTCCCCTTGGGGCTGGAGCTGTGGCCTTGCTGCTGCCACCAGGCTGTCCCCACCTGGGCATGAGGGGTTGGTGTTGCCTTGCTGAGGGGGGTGTCACTGGCCCCCACTGGCCCTGGGGGCTGCCCGAGTGATGCAGCAGTTCCTGGAGGATGCACCGAGCTGGCCGTTCTCAGCCTGACCCCATGGCGAGGCTGGCTCTGCTGAGCAGGTTTTTGGGGGGGACACGCTGCAGCTGGAAGAGTCCCATGACACCCCCATAGCTGGGGTGGGGGGTTTGTGATGGTGGCACCCCTACCTACCCCAGTCTGATGGAGGCTGTGGGGAGGGGCTCAGAGTTGGCAGGGAGTGCCAAGGCTGGAGGAGGGTGTGGGGCTGGTGCCAGGGCACCCTGCTCCTGGGAAAGCCGGGGGCAGAGCCTCAGGATGGGGGACAGGACGTGGTGGGGCCCCCAGCTTCTCTTGGGAGCCCTGGGATCCTTCACATCATATGCAGCCAGCCCTGCTCCCTGTATCCTGGTGCTCCCTGTATCCCGGTGCTCCCTGTATCCCAGTGCTCCATCAGCCGCTGCTGCAGGTGCATTCGACCTGGTTTTGGCAGCATTTGGCCTCTGAAGTGATGCCACGCTGCCCACGGCCACACCGAACGCCTGGGCTGTGGTTATGGGGAAGGGCAGCGCTTGCTTGCTGGGTAGTGGTGGGTTGTGGTGGTGGTGCCCCTGCCCCAGCGTGGCATCCTGCCCGGGCTGGGCTGGTCACGGCTCCCAGGTGGGCAATGGGGAAACCGAGGCAGGAGCAGCAGGAACCTCACCGGCCCCTCGGTTCCGAGAGCGGTTCGTTTGCACAGCTCTGGTCCTGAGCTGCGGTCAAGGGGCGGCTCAGCTGATGGTGCCCGTTGGAAAGGCTCCTGTCGCTGCGCTCTGCTCCCCGTCGACGTTCAAAAGGCTCTTTTCAGTGAGTCATTTTCTCTCTTGCTGTCCCACTATCCAGGGAAAATGGTGACATTCGCGGTACAAAGTGTGTTCACCATGGAAACCAGAGGAAAGGAGGGGGAACCCTCCCCCGCTCCTCCCAGGTTGGGCTTTTGCATCCACCAGCCTCAGAAGATGGCTCTTGAGCTTTGCGAGCATCGGCAAAGAGTTTGGTGTGGCCTGGCTGTGCCGGAGCACACAGGGCCAGTGTGTCCGCTTGCCGCCGTGGCAGGAGCTGGGGCACTCGGTGCCCGCACCGCACGGTGCTGGGCAGGGCGCGAGAGCAGCCGAGCTGCCGGTTCCCACCGGGGTCACAGGAGCTTCCCCCCAGACCCTCTGTGCCCTTCAAGGGATGTCCTCAAGGACACACCAGTACCGGAGTGGGGCACGGAGCTGGCAGCGTGGCATCGAGCCTCGGCACGGGTAGCAACAGAGGGGCAGCATGGTTGTGGCACGGGGCCGGTGATGGCGATGCCGCGTGGTCCATGTGCCGGAGCCGCGTGCGCAGCGTGAGCATCCCCGAGGGGCTCGGCACCGGGGAGGGACCACGGTGGGAATTTAGGGATGGGGATTTGGGGTGTGGGTTGGGGCAGGGCACTCACTCAGCCCCGATGTCCCGCAGGGAGGGCACGGCGCTGGGCACTGCGAGGCTGCGTGCGGGTTCCCGCTGAAGCCGGGCGCGTTGGCATCACCGTGGCCTCCGGCTTCCTCCCACCACAATCGTGCCGGTTGTTCGGGCAGGCTCTGGCTAGAATAGCAATGTGGCAGCTGCAGCCAGAGGTGGGGGCCTGGAGGGGACTGGCAGCTGGGCCACCAGCACCACCGCCCTCCCTGCCACCCCGGGGGGACCTGCGGCCACGGCGTGTGTTGGAGCGGGATGGTGGGGCTGGATTTGGGGTGTGCTGGTGCTCAGCTGGGAAGGGCAGCATCCCCATCTCGGTGCTGGCTGGCCTGTGGTGCGGAGCTGGGGCAGCCCCTCTCCATGGGCTGTCACTGCCACCCTGCATCCATGGGGACCATGCACCTCCCCTCCAAGCAGGCTGCCACCAGGGTACTGCTGCAGCTCTGGGGTCCCTCCCGATCTCCCCCCTGACCCTTGCTGCCAGCTGGGCCAGCAAAGGGGGCACAGCGGTGCTGGGATCCTTGAGTGCTCCCCACCAAAGCCCCTGTGAGCCCCGATGTGCCCCCATGACCCCCACCTGGGCAGGACCTCCCTGCACAGCCTCATCCCTCCCGGGTATCCCCTGCGCCCCTCCTGTCCCCGCAGACGGCACCCCCCTTAGTGAGCTCTCCTGGTCCTCCTCGCTGGCCGTCGTGGCTGTTTCCTTCTCGGGGCTCTTCACCTTCATCTTCCTCATGTTGGCCTGTCTGTGCTGCAAGAAGGGGGACATCGGCTTCAAGGTGAGCTGGGGACGGGCAGCATGGGGGGGGTCCCCCTGGGCCAGGCTGCCCTGGGACCAGGGGGCTTCTCCAGGGAGCTCAGCAAAGATGGAGATGCCCCAAGGATCCCAGTACAGGATTTGTGGCTGCTGCCAGAGGCAGCCCCAGCGCCGGTGCAGGATGTGTCCCGGCTCAGTCAGGACAGTGTTGCTCATGGGGAGCTCGGCCCCCTCCCTGCTGCCTGCCAGGGTGCTGGTGCAGCTCAGCATCACTGCAGGATGTATCCTGACTCAGCCAGGATCCCCACTCTGCACAGAGCATGGATGCTGCGGGGCTCAGCGTCACTGGGCGTCATACCCTGACCCAGCTGAGCTCCCTGCTCCGCGCAGCCTGGATCTGTGGGGCTCAGCATCACTGAGGGTCATATCCTGACCCATCAGGGCTCGCAGCTCTGTACGGGGCCAGGCCACGGCATGGTTAAGGGCCGCAGCGGTCCCACCCGCACGCCCCCGGGGGTGGGAGGCACCCTGACCTCACAGGCACAGAATGTGCCGAGAAATGATTTTTCCCTTAATTGCTGGGATTTTTGTGGAGGCTCGTGGCGCCCGCGGCGGGAGGGGGTCAGGCAGGGTGGGGAGACGCGCTGGACCGTTGTATAACCGAGCGTCCCACACCGAGGAGCACCTCGTCGTGCCAGGGGGGAACAATGAGCCCCGTCGTGCCCCCGCGATGGTTATATAGGGGCACAGGGCCGGGCCCGGCCACTGCCCGTGTCCGGCGGGTCGCAGTGTCCGGCGCGTCGTGGGGCAGCACCATGAGGCAGGGCTGGGCAGGAGCAGGGCGAGATGCTCACCATCGCCTACCTGCTCGCCCAGGCGGCTTTCCGGAGCTGGGGGCTGGCTGGGCGGCACAGCCAGGTAAGGGGATGGGCTGCTGGGGAGGGGGTGCAGGGCTGTGTGATGGGAGGGTGCGATTTTGGGGTCCCTGTGCCCAGGGGAGGTCAGTTGTTGGGTGATGCCACTGGGGCAGTGGGCAGAGGGATGCGTGGGGCGGGCAGTGGGGGACCTGCAGGGTCAGTTGTCTCTGCTCGGTGTGTGCCCCCCCGCCGCGTGCCCCCTGGCCCAGGAGTTTGAGAACGCCGAGGGGGACGACTACGTGACGGAGCTCTCGGCCCAGGGCTCGCCTGCCCCCCAGCATGGCCCCGAGGTCTACGTCCTGCCCCTCACCAAGGTCTCCTTGCCCATGGCCAAGCAGCCAGGGCGCTCAGGTAAGGGGGGGGGCAGGGGTGGGCGATGGTCCTTGCGGGACCCCCACACACCACGGCTGGGGGTCCTGCATCACTGGGATGTGGGGATGGGGCAGAAGGGTGGGGGTGATGGGTACCCCCTGCCAAGGAGGGATGGCCCCAGTGGAACCATGGCTCTGGGGCAGGGGACAGGCAGCTGAGGTCTCTGGAGGGGGGGGGCTGCCTCTGTCTCTCTGCACAAGGGTCCGGGCAGCCTGTCCCCAGCCCTGTGCATGGCACCAGCCTGGCATGGCAGGGATGGGACATGGGCACCCCGAACTGTGACACCGACAAGCCCTGGTCCCACATAAACAAGCCCATGAGTGGGAGAGGAATGTGGGGGGCAGCCGGCCGTGGCCCCCTCCCACCCAGCGTCACTCCCCGGCCCGGAGAATGGCAGCAGTGTGGCGGGGCCGGCGTGGTGCGAGGCGGCACAGCCCAACAATGGCCCCATTGCTGCCCGCCCTTGGCATGGGTGCCGAGGGGCAGGACCTGCCCAGGGAGGGGGGGCCGGGAAGGGGCTAAATGCCAGAGCTCCCACTGGGCTCGGCTTCGCTGTCCCTGGGGAGGAGAGGGGGCAGGGAGCCAGCTCATCGCTGCCACCCGATTTGGGGACACCGGTACCCCGCGTCCCCTGGCACGGCTGCAGGAGGATGACTGGACAGGAGGATGCTCTGGCTGCAGGGTGCCTGGCAATGGCTGCTGGGGGGGCTGCTCCAGAGGCCCCCGAGGTGGTGCAGAGCCTGGCACCGGCTGGCACGGTGGGGATGCCGTGGCTCGGCCGGGAGTGGCGGGCAGGCGGGCAGGCGGGCGTGCGGGCAGCTGGATGTGCTCTGTTACAGTGCAGCTCCTCAAGTCCGCGGACCTGGGGCGGCAGAGCCTGCTCTACCTGAAGGAGATCGGGCATGGCTGGTTCGGCAAGGTGAGTGGCAAGGGCAGGGGACACCCCCGGACACCCCTGTGGGACGCTGGCTGCGCGGGACGGGGTTTGGGGTGAGGACGGAGGGGATGAGCCTGTCCCTCACCCTAGGTGTTCCTGGGGGAGGTGAACTCGGGCATCAGCAGCACCCAGGTGGTGGTGAAGGAGCTGAAGGCCAGCGCCAGCGTGCAGGACCAGATGCAGTTCCTGGAGGAAGCGCAGCCTTACAGGTACATCTGGGGGTCACACTGCGGTGCCACCGGGCACAACGAGGATGCTCTTGGATGGTGCCCAGTCCCTTCTGTGCCATGTTTGGCTGCTGAGCAGAGCCGTTGCTGCTCCGTGGAGGTGCCCGGACAAGCTCTCCAGGCAGCTCAGCTCTGTCCCAGCCCCATCGCCCATCTCTGCGGCAGGACAAGGGCTGTGCTGGGAGCTGTTGGCCGGGGTGTGAGTGCAGTGGGTGGTGAGGTCATGGGCAGAGCGAGGCCAAGGGGGGGGTACAGAGCTGAACAAATGCCCCTTTGTGGCATGCCCTGGGGTGCTGGGACGTGCTGGTACCCGCTCCTGGCACTCCCAGCAGCCCCCAGCGCAGAGGCAGAGGAGTCAGGGAGATGGTTCCTGGGGGCCTGCCGACGTGCCCCCCCATTGCTGTGCTCCACACAGGGCCCTCCAGCACACCAACCTGCTGCAGTGCCTGGCCCAGTGCGCCGAGGTCACCCCATACCTGCTGGTGATGGAGTTCTGCCCGCTGGTGAGTCCCCAGTGTGTCCCTGCAGCTTGTCTCGCTCCCTGAGGTGCTGCCGTGGGGCTGGGGTACGAGCTCTGCCTGGGTGGCACCATGGGGGGGTTGCAGAGCAGTGCTCCCCAGCCACCCGAGCGCCAGGGAGGGTGACAGTGGCCCTGCCCTGCAGGGTGACCTGAAGGGGTATCTGCGGAGCTGCCAAGGGGCTGAGGTGATGACCCCGGACCCGCTGACGCTGCAGAGGATGGCGTGCGAGGTGTCCTGTGGTGTCCTGCACCTCCACAGGAACAACTACATCCACAGGTAGGGCTGGGGTGGAACCAGAGGGTCCCGGACATGTGGGGTCCCCAGGATGCCATTGCTCCCGCCCCACCACCGCTCCTCCTGCCCAACAATATCCTGGTGCTGAGTGAGTTGCAGACGGAGACTCCAGCATCAGTGATTTTGTTGAGGAGGGGGTGCCCTGCCGTCGGGGGCCACCGGACCTTCCCCACCCGAGCCAGGATCTGCGGGTGTGTCCCTACGAGGGTGACAGCCCAGTGCTGTGGTGAGGGGATGTGGTGGGGTCCCTGGCTGCCGGAGAGGGACATCCCCACCACAGTGGGGGTCTGGTGTGTGCCCCATCTGCGTGGCGGGAGCAGGCGCTCGGGAGCTCGGCTCTCTGCCAGGGCTCACGTTGCCCTGGGACACCCACTTTCCGCTTGGCTCAGCGCGTGATGGATGGACGGACGGACGGACGGAGGCACAGCTGAAGCTGTGCGGGCATTCCTGCTGTGCATTTGGTGGCTGGTTATTGGCACGCCCAGTGCTTGGCGGTGAGACGGTTGCTGTACAGCCGTCCCTGCGCCCACCATCAGCCTGCCGGACATAGAGGGGGGTCCTTGAGCGCAGACCCTTGGCCCCCAGGGCAGTGGGTGCTCCCCTGCCCCCCATGGCGGCGGTGACAGCACTGGGGTTTGCTTGGCAGCGACCTGGCCCTGCGGAACTGCCTGCTCACCGCCGACCTGACCGTCAAGATTGGAGACTACGGGCTCTCGCACTGCAAGTACAAAGTAAGGCTGGTTGGGGAGAGGAGGAGGCTTGGGGGGGGGGGGCTGCCTGCCAGGACCCCACAGCACAGACACACACTGCAACCTCCTCCACGCACACATCTCCTGGGGCATTTTGGTGGAGTGCTGTCCCACAGACCACCCTGCCAGGGACTCTCTGGGCCCCAGAACCAAGATGTCCCCCAGGCTTGTCCTTCCGTGGGGCCAGCAGCTCTCCCTGAGCACAAAGCAAAAGGTTTGCTCCACCCAAATGGCCTCAAGTTGCACCAGGGGAGGTTGAGGTTGGCCATGAGGAAGAATTTCTTGGTGGGAAGGGCTGTGAAGGGCTGTGCCAGGCTGGGCAGGGCAGTGGTGGAGTCCCCATCCCTGGAGGGGTTTCCAAGCCGTGGAGATGTGGTGCTGAGGGACATGGTTTCATGGTGCCCTGGCAGTGCTGGGGGAATGGTTGGACTTGATGATCTGAAAGGTCTTTTCCAACCAAAACTATTCTATGATTCCATGATTCTGTGATTAGAAATGCCCTGGCCCCCAGTGCAGTGCAGCCAGGGCTCCCTAGTACTTCTTAGGCTGGCCTGGATGTGCCCCTTGGCCAGAGCCAAGGCCCTGCAGGCAGCTGCCAGCACAGCAGCCTGGATACTGTCTGTTTGTTTGTCCATCCATCCATCCACCCGTTCATCCATCCATCCATCCATCCGTCCATCCATCCGTCTGTCCATCCATCTGCCTGCTTTTGGTTGTCCCACAGGGCTGTGGGCCAGAGAACCGCAGGTGGAGGCTGTGGGGCTGGAGTGGGCTCAGGATGGGGAGGTGGGTGGGGCAGGAAGAGGGGAGGAAGGATGCGCTGGGAGGCAGAAAGGAGAAGTGGGTGCCAGGAGGAGTGGAGGATGGGGCTGTGGTGAAGAGACCAGAGCATGTGCTGGGGGGATCAGGGATGTGGGATGCG
>VZZY01007844.1:177623-225098 GCA_013400335.1 Eurystomus gularis | reverse complement strand
CCCATCCCCGGCTGCTCCCTTCGCCCCGTGCCCGTGGGACGAGGGCACACGGCCTCGTGCTCCCACACACACGTGCCCGGGCACATGCACCCACATGGCACGGGGGGTTCTGCTCTGTGCCACGGGACGAGCCTGTGCCTGGCACAGCTCCGGCACTGCGGTGCTGCCCAAGGCCCAGCCTGATGCCAGGCACGGGTGGCACCGTCCTCGCCCACCCTTCTCCCACCCGCCACGGCCAGCCCAGCCTGGAGCTGTGGCCACAGCTGCTCAGGAGGCTGTTGGAGAGGGCGAGAGGGGGGGCTCTGACCCCCCACCCAGGGGCCAGCCAAGCTCCTGGGAACCCCCAGCTTCAGCCCCAAAACCCCGGGCGGCTGTGCCTGCCCCGTACCCCTCCCCGCTGCTTCTCCCACAGAACCCAGTTGGGTTGGTGGCGAATCTTGCTTTATTTAAATGTTTTATTTAAGCTCCAACCTGGCCTGTACCCCCCCAACCTCCTTGCTTACGCTTTGCACCTGGGGGGCCACCTCCTGCTGTGCTGCCCAGTGGCACAGCACCCATGGGTGCTGCTCGGGGTGCCCTTCCCGCAGCACTCACCCCTGCTCCGTGCCCCCCCACCCTGTCTGCATTGCAGGGAGGGTTTGCTTGACCTCCTTGCCCAGGACCCCCCCCGGCTCCCCTCTCGCACCCAGGGTGGTGGGGGGGCAGGTCCTGGCTCCCCACCCTCGTTGCCCCCCGGGTTTGGTCTATGGCACCGCAGGTCCCTGCCTCTGGAGGGCAGCATGAGGCCAGAGCTGGGGCTTGCAGAGGGGTTTTTTTAATAGAAAGGCTATTATTACATTGTCTATTTTATCAATACGGGTCATAACTGCTGTATTTTTTAATCAGTGCTGATTTCCATACAGCTCCCAGCATGTGTGTCAAATATCATCGGGCCAACAATAAAGTTTTTAAAATATCTTAAGCCGTTTCCTGCCCAGATCATTGCCCAGCTCGGGGGCAGCTGCCAGCCCCCACCTGAGACCGAGCATCAGCCCGGGCTGGGACCAGGGCAGCTTGGGATGGAGACGGGCGATGCTCGGGATGGAGATGGGCGATGCTCCGGGGCCAGGCTGATGCCCCCAACCAAGGAAAACACTGGTGGTGGGAGGGATGTGGGGGAAATTTTATTGCTCATAAATTACTTTTTCTCATAAAAAAACTATTTCAGATTACATCTTGCAGGTGCCACCAAGCCAGGAGATGCAGCAAAGTCCCAGGGGGTGGCTGCCTGGGGGGGGGTCCCAGCAGGCAGGACCCCCAGCATGGAGCTGGAAGAGGACAACGCTGGTCCGGTGGCCGAGGGGGACCCCAGGCTTGCCCCCACCCTGGGCTGTGAGCCCCCCCCAGACCTCTCCCACCTGCTGCCCCATGCCCCAGTGGAGCCCTTCCCCTCACCCCTGCCCTGTCTGGTCCCCCATCCATCTTCTGACCCCCTCATCCATCACCTGGTCCCCATGCTTCAGCTCCAGCCCCGGGAGAGGACAAAGCAGCCTGTCGACCAGAGCCTGGGTGGCCGCAGGAGAAGCCACTTTCCTTCAGCGAAGCTGCAAAAACCATCGGAGAGGCCATGGCAGTGCTGAGCCATCGACCCATGACTGGGAAAAAGCCTTTCCCCCATGGAAACCCCCAGGAGCGACCCATGGGCTCGGCCCAAGCGCCCTCCAACCGCAGTGCACCAGCGATTAAAAAGTGCAAACCGATAAATACAACGGAAAAGGCAAAACCTTGGAGGGCACTGCCCGGCACACAACCGCTCGCCCATGGGAGACACAGCTCCTGCCTGGAAAAGCCTCCTCCCCGTGTTCTGTCGTGGGGATGGGACCCCCACGCTGGCTCGGCTCCAGGCGGGGGTTGCAGGATGGGCCCGGGAGCCGGCAAGCTGGTGGGTGCACCCCCCCCAGCAAAAAGCTCAGCAAGCATATATAGATCTGTATGTTTATCTCTACCTCTCTCTCTCTCATGCAGCCCTAGTAATAGAGGAAGAGCAAAGAGCCAAGCAAGAGGTCTGGATGGGAGAGCCTGTTTTTTGGGGAGCAGGGTACCCCTTCCACTGCCGGGCACCCCGCGCACCCCAAGGCACGCTTAAACAGAGCCCTCGCCTCCAAAAGTGGTTATTTTCTAGCTTATATTTTACAGCAGTACCGTAATACCCTACTATAGATAGAAAATGGGGGCTGCAAGAGCTCCGGGAGCGGAGTCGGTGCCATCCCCCCGCCGCTGGCGTCCCACCGCCTCCCAGCCCGGGGGGCTGAGTGGAGCATGGGGCGAGCGGCCAGGGTCTGGGAGCTGCTTACAGCTCCCACCACCCCCTTGGCACGGGGCGTCCCGGCTCTCCCTGCCTGTCCCAGGGGTCCCTCCCGGCTGGGCAGGGGGGAGCGTGTCCCCTCTGCCAGTGCCGCTCGAGGCTGAAGCCCCTGGAGAGCTGTTTCCCAGCGGAGGCTGTTCTCCCAGCCATGGTGAGCCACTGCTAAGCCTAGAAGCCCACCTGGCTACGGGCCATGCTGCCATCACGCTGCTTCGGCGCAGGCAAAGGACGGGCTACGCCGCAGCTGTTTAACCCTCGGCCACCGAGAGGAATAAACTGGGTCTAGAGAAGAGAGAACTAGGGCACTAGCTTTAGCCTTTGGCTTTCGAAGCAGCAGGATTAAATAAACTCCGCCTAAAAATGAAGTCCTGGGAAGCTGGACATGCAGCGGCGAGGAGGAGGAGGTGGCGGCGGCGAGTGCCGCGTGGCACGGCGGGCGCCAGCGCTCCCGGATCAGCTGATGAACGGAGCCGAGCGGTCGTTCGTCACCGTTGGCTTCAGCTGGACGTTGGCAAAGGGGTTTCTGCAGAGAGAGGAAGGCAGAGTTTAGCAGGAGGGGTGCTGGCGGCAGGGCCAGCGAGGATGGGCACTGGCACCACGAGCAGCAACCGGGCGAGACCCCAGAGAAGCTTTTGTGGCAGAGCTGAGGTGGCTCTGCCAGCTGTGCTGGGCACCCCTCAAGGCTGAGCCCAAGCCCAAGCGGGGCTGTCAGTGAGCCTGGAGCCACCAGCCCTGTCCCCTCCACCTGCCTGGGTTCAGCAGCATTTGGGAAGGGGTTGAGCTGGAGCTGCTCTGCCCTGGGGAGCCCTTGGGCCGAGCTGCCCCTCGCTCCTCTCAGTTAAGGCCATGGTGGATGTAAGAGATGAGCTGCCAAGGGCTGCTGCAGGTGGGATGTTCTCCTACCTCGCTTTCCAGCAGGCCTAAAGCTGGGGCTGCCAAGTGTGGCCAGGACTGGAGAAGCTGCTCCAACATCCCCAAGCTGGGCTTGCGCTGCTCCCATGCATGGGAGCTCCCCGAGATCACCCAGCTCTGCACCATGCCAAGCCAGGGGTCACAGCTCCTTGTGCCCCATCTGTGGTGGGACGTGTGGGGACCCCCAGCCAAGAGCAGACCTGGCAGCTCCATGCAGAGTGCATGTGCTGCGCTAGCTGGGAAGCCTTAGAAGAAGCTAAATATCCAAGATCTATCCCCAGCTTGGCTCCCAGCCGACCAGCCCAGCGAGCAGCCGGGCTGAGCTGGGTTTCTACCTACCTGGTGTGTCCCCAGCACTGTCCCCTTGCCACCAGCGCTCACCAGCTATGGCAGCACTTGCCATGGCCAGCACATTGTGGCACACAGCACCTGCAGCCGCACAGCCCTGGCATGCACAGGTCCTGCGGGCAGGACAGGAGACAAGGGCTGCTGTGATATGGGCAGCACCGTTACCGGCCCCAAGGAAGTCCTCCCTGGGGCAGCAGGTATCTCCCAGGGCACCACCCCTCTCCTTGGTGCCACAGAGGCGATGGCCATGTGCTGCTCTGCCCTCCTCAGCTACGGGCACAGCTAAAGCAGCAGCAAGACAAACATGAGCAGGGGTTAAACCACATCAGGAGCAGCCATGGTCAGTGGTCACCTCCGCTGGGACCCCAGCAGCTTTGGGGTGTCCTCGGCCACCTCCCCCAGCACAGGAGGAAGAGCTCGGTGCCCGCAGCCCCCCCGAGAAGGGCACCCGCTGCCTGCCCCAGCCCCTCTCCCCTCCCATCCCTCACCCCTCCAGTTGCGCTTTTGCTTTCCTCAGAAGATAAATGGCTTTTGCTTAAAACTAGGGTAATTAATTTTCCACCTAATTAATGCAGATTCTTAGATCACTCCCCCCCCCCCGGATGCCAAAATAGATTCTCAGGACTGGAGGGAGAGGAAAGGTTGCTTTGATGAGTCACCAGGGGTTGTTATTTAACTGTTTTTGCTCTGGCAGAGAAGAACCCCTGGGACAGGAGCCCGCAGCTCCAGCAGCCGTGGGAAAACAGCTCACGGATCAAAGAGAAACAGGGAAGGGGCTCTCCTGGGCTCTGCAATGCTGGCGAGGGGGTCTCAGCTCCTGGGGAAACTCCTCCATCCCTGCCCTGAGGCTGCGGCCAGGACAAGGAGGCTCCCGAGATGTGTCTACAAGCAAAAGAAGCTGCTCAAAAAACTTGGCGTTAGCGTGGATGTGCCCAGTCCCCCAGAGAGGGCCGGGGACAGGCACTGGCGGGACAGTGGACACCAGAGACCTACGACCAAAGAGGTTGGTTACAGGGGAGCAAGGGACGCGGCCGGAGCAGCAGCAGCAGCTCAGCACCCCCGGGAAGCGTGGCCCCAGCGAGGTGCCCGGCGTGGCGGTGGCGAGGAGCCGTGCAGAGGCAGCGCGGTTACACCGGGAGCTCCCGCCACCGGGACGGGGACAAGCGGTGACCTGGGGAGGGGACGCGCTCAGCCGGGTGCAGGGGGCAAGCAGAGCGGTGGCACCGTGCCCGCACAGCCCCGTGGCTGTCACCCGCTGCCCAGCACCAGCACACCCAGGGCTCGGGCCCCCCCGAGACCGTCAACTTACTAACTACGGGCAGGGGCACCTCAAAACCTGGCCACTTCAACATCGGGGCTGCAAGGGAAAGAGAAGGCAGGTTGGAGGACACCGGGCCACGCTCCGACCCCTTGATGGGAACAGAAGGTGTTGGTTAAGGCGAGGAACCGGGCAGCGAGCTGGCGGCCGCCCCGCACGCTCCGGGCAGAGGAAACAGGAGGAGAAAGAAGGAAAAGGAGGAAAAGTTGTGTTTATTGAGTCGCTGGTGCTGCCCCGCGACTCCCTGCGAGGAGGGGAAGGAAGGGCATGGCCAGCCAGGAGCCACCTGCGGAGAGGCCCGGCCGGGCATGGTGGGGGCTACGGAAGGGAGGGGGGCAGCTTCCTTCCCCCCTAGCCCGGCCATCGCCGCTTTCCCACCGCCGCCGTGCCGGGAAAGCGCAGCCGCGGGCTCGGCCTGCGGCGAGGGGCAGCAGCAGCATCGCCTCTCCAGCCGCACGCGGCCGAGGGACCCGGCCCTTAAACAGTTTTAGCTGCTCCCGCTCAGCAAAGCTGTTTAGGGGCTGAGCGCAGGGCTCCCCCGGCTGCTATGGGGAGGGTGAAGGGAAAAATAAATAATAAAAAAAAGAGGCATGGCCATGCACAATGGGCAATGCAGGCGGTGATGGGCAGCGCACAAGGCACGGCAGCCGAAAGAGACACCGAGGCCCAGCTCAATGCAATAAATAAAACTTTTATTCAAACGATAACTCAGTACAGGGCACATTTCTCTCTGGCTTTAAAAAAAAAAGAAAAAAAAAAGGTTTTTCAGCACTTTACAATCTCCATACAGGCTTTGCTAGGCTGGTTGGTTGGTTTTTTTTTCCTCCCCCTCTACATTCAGTCATTCAGCATACCCTGGGTTAAAAATCCTTAGCAAAATTCGGACATCGATGCAGGAGGGTCTCGTTACAACATGCCCGTAGGCGAGTGTATAAAACGAAAACGTGTCCGTGTGTGTGTCTGTATTGCCAGCAATGTCCCAGTAAACAGGCAGTGTGCGAGGTTTTAAAAATCACATCAGAAAAAAAGGAAAGCGTGTACAGCTCTGCAGCGGAGACGGCCACGGGCACCGAAGGGCTGCGGCCGGGCTTGGCTGCGGGAGCGGGACCCCCAGTGCCGATGGGGGAGGCCCCCCGGGCGCTGCCGAGCCGCTGGCACCGGGGCTGCCCAGTTTAGGGATGCGTGCGCATCCTCGGACAGCTCCGCACCAGCCCCCAGCGCTAACGTGAGGTAACAATACCTTGCTACAAAAAATATATATATATATTTATAAAACAACCAGGAGTAACCCTTGCAGGGGGGCTGCCGGCGGGACCCCAGCCGAGCAGCAGCCCTTTCCCCGGGGTGGGAGCTCGCCGCCATCCGCTTCTCCCAAAGCCACCAGGGCAGGTGGTTGGATGGAAGAGGATCAGGCCGAGGGGCTGCTGCCTCCCGCGGGAACAGCATCCCGGGCACGGGCATCCCGGATGCTTGGTAACAGTACGGACACCAGAGGCCATGCATATTTTGTTCCGGTCTGGGAGGTTTTTGTCCAGGCTCGCGCAGCCCCCGCGCAGGGACAGCGCGTCGCTGGCATTCACACGGGAGTACAAAAACTGGGTCCCACTACAGGGTCAAGTGCAGCCAGGCTGCTGCAAAGCGAGCACAGACCGATCGGAGGTTTCTGCTCCAAAAAGGCTTCAGAAACAAGGGCACTGTGAACAGCGGGGAGGGGTGGAGAAGCACCATGGTTTCCTTGAAGATCACGAGAGTTTAAAAATCCAAGAGAAGTAGAGAAAGAGAAACGAGGGGGGAAAAAAAACGAAGAAAAAAAAAAAAAGGAGGAAAAGAAGCAGAAAGCTCTTCCAAGCAGCAAGGGGCCGCCGCGAGCCAAGGTGTCCTCACACCGTTGATACCAAACTGCCACTGCCGCTGCGGAACAAAGCACAGGAGACTGCCAGCGTGGCCAGGACCGCGGGCACCGCGAGGCAGCACCATGCCTGGGAGCCCGGCTCCCCGGCACGGCACCACGCGCTCCACCCCTGCCCGGCACCGCTTGGCTCACGGCCCTGGGCTTGGGGTCTTGCCCAAGAGTGAGATGAGGCGGCTCCAAGGCAGAGGGGAAGGAGGAGCTGCTGGGTGGGAGAAGGTGCTGGGGAAAGATCCCGAGGGGGTGCGCTCTCCGTGGCCTCACTCTCCGGGTGCCAGCCCCAGAAAGGAGGTTGGGGAGATGCAACTCTCCAGAGGAGCACATGGGGTGTGAGGTCAGGGTGGCCCCAGGACCTGCCCTCCCTGGAGACGCTGGGTCCCTCCATGCTCACACATGAGACCTGGATCGTGTTGTCCACCACGCAGCCCCATCCCAGCCACTGCCTGTCCCCTGGGGAGCCCCGTGGGGACACGGCCCCACGGCTTCACCCAGTGCCAACACCAACAGTTCACTTTCAGGTAACGCAGCGAGAGGTAGGTGAAGTCTTACCTGCTGACGGATCTCGTCCCGTAGTCATCCAGACCCTGCAGAGAGGAGGGAAGGAAGCATGGTGAGGGGTGAGGGATGTGGGCTCCGGGATCACCAGAGGGTCACATGAACAGACCAAAGTGCATCGGGACCGGGGATGCCGGAGACGAGTGCATTTGGAGAGGAAAGGGAGACATGGAGATGATTTGAATGGGATTTAGACAGCAGGGAGTAAAGTTGCACCACTCTCTTCAGAGCAGGACTTTATCTGGCAAGACAAGGGCAAGCATCGCCAGGAGAGCCCCGGTCTGCTCTGCCCAGCCCCACCGTGGTACAGAGCTCCAGCTGCTTTCGAGATGTGAGACACTTGAAAAGGGGCTGAACAAATCTGAGAGACACCAGTGAAATGTTCTGTGGAAAGAAGCATTTGTCTGCATTAACTCCCACCAGAAACCCACAGGGTTTTGGACCATTTTCTCCTTCAGCTGGTACTGCACAGCCTCTGCAGCAGGGAAGGACTGCACTGGTCTGAGGAGCAGATGGGGACCAGGCTCAGAGGACACTCCTCAAGGACGCCACTCTTCAGGTGACGACCTGCCCTGGGATATGGCCACAGAGCAGCTCTGCTCTCCATGATAAATACAGGATCACTCCAACACAGGATCACTCCAGGAAGGAGCAGGACTCGCTGGTCTCTGAGCTGGTCACGCAACAGGGATCAGAGACCCATGTTCCCATCATCCCAGGACCGTTCCCAATCACCAAACCCCAACCCAGCAGCAAACCCTGCTGGGAAAACCCAAGTGGGGCTGCACTTGCGTCCCATCCTCTGTAGAGAGGACCAGACCCCGGCCAGAGCTGCTGACTCTCTGCAGCACATGGCTGAAGGGTCAGGTGCTGCATGGCCGCCTCTCACCCTCCTCATCCTCTCCCCATCTGCTGGCACATGCCAAGTGCTCTGGGGAAGCCAGTGTGGCTCATCCCACCACACTCATTCTGGTGGGGGAGCCCCACCATGCCAGCAGCTTCTGGGTTAAGCTGAAGTTGTCCACCCATGCATCCTCCCTACTGCGCTATCCAAGAAGCCCTGAGCTCATTCTGGACAATGACAGAAGTCCTGGCTGGGGTCGGCCCCAGCTCCACACACTCACCCCAGCATCCCCACGGACCGCCACCGGCCTGAATTGGCATGTACCAGAGAAAACACTTCCAGCTGCCTGTGAGCAGCCTGTTTCTGGTGGGAGGCTCCCACGGAGCTGGCAAGTGTTGTCCTTTGGGGGTTTATGGTGCTGTTTTGTGCCATTTGCCCCCCGTGCCTTGCCCGTTCCACCCAGGTGAGCCAAACCAGTCCATCCTCCCCACCCGCTGCTCTCCTCTCTCACCGCCTCCCTGCATCCCTGCCCCTTCTCCCCAGGAGAGCTGCTTTGCAGGAGATGGGGTCCCGGACAAGGCACACGGGTCGCCAGGCAAAAACAGCCCATAAATCCCAAGGGAAACATTGCGTGCGTTCGGACTTACAGCTGTCGACCTAGTGTAAGGCTTGTAGTGAGCGGAAGGTGGTTGGCAGAGGCCACTGGAATAGTCTTTAATTGCACAACCATAGGGCATTAGGTAGTCCTACAAACAATGAACACAGGTTGGAGAGCAGCCCTCCGTCCCCTCCACGTGGTCCACACCACGCCAAGACCAAAAAGACGCTTTGACACATTCCATCCTTCTGCTTTAAAACCAGAGGTGGGACGGAGACGCCGCAGGCACTGGGGCCACCGCGCCAGGCTCCAGCAGGGACTAACGCTCGGGGCTTTGTTCAAGCATCTCCCTTTTATAAAAAGTTCCCCCCCACAGCAAAAGAAGCCCCGGCGGGCTCACCTGGGAGAAGGCAGGCACGGCCACGCTGTACGGCCTCTGCTTGAAGGTGTTGACGCCTTGCGCCGGGAAGGCTTGGGAGGCCATGCCGTAGTCGGGCGGCGGGATGGCAACGTCGTCCTTGTCCAGCAAGTTGCCAGTGCTGCTGCTCTTCCCTTGCTGCAGGCTGGGCAGGGGGGGACACGACCCAAAGCAGAGGCATCAGCACCAGGCGACCCCAGGCTGAGACCCTTGAGCTGCCCATCCACCCGTGGTGGGAGACCCTACCACCAAACTGCCCCCAGGTTATTCCTAATGACATGTGTCATTCCCAGGGGAAGCAGAATATTCCCATCCCGAACCCATAAACCTGCCCTGGGAGGGGCGCGGGGACCCACCCCGAATGGCCCCGCCTGATGCTCCTACCCTGTGTGGACTCGCTCGCTGCCATCACTGTCAAGGACCCGCGTGTAGGAGAACGGAAACCAGCCCCTCCTGAAAGGCAAAGGCAGGGGATGAAGCCAAACACGCGTTTATTTGTGGAGGATCCAGGAGAGGCTGCGCCTGGGGTACAGCAGTTGGCAGCCATGACCCCGGGACTCACATTTTTGTTTTCTCGCTCTCTCCGTAATGCCAGCCATCCCTGGCCTCTGGCACCAGCAGCGTGATAAGGTCACCCTCCTTGAAGCTCAGGAGGGTGCTGTTATCTCCGGCAGCGTGAGAGAAAATGGCCTGCACCCTCGTCCTGCCGTTCCTCTCGAGCCCTGCGGCCATGGAGCTGGAGCGCGGCAGCGTCTTGTTTTCGGCTGGTGGGAGACAGAGACCAACAAGTGCCCCGAGTCCTTCACCCCGTGGCTATATCCATGTATGACCAAGGACATGACAGCCCTGCCAGGACAGGTCCCTAACCTTGCTTATTTTACCCCAGGTGTCAACAAAACCTTCAGCAGGACTCACACCTTCCCCCATAACAAGCAGGATCCAGGGCAGGATCTGGCCACTGCTCTTGGCATCACCCACCAGCCACAGCAAATGGATTCCTCAAGCCTTCCTCCTGGAAACCCTGTCCATGGGCTGAAAGCCCCCAGCCGAAAGCCCGCAGCAGAGCCCAGCTCCGCTCATTTCCCAACCCCAGCTCCAGAGGCACAAGCGGCTCTTGACACCGGAGGGATGCTGCTGGTCACTGCCCCACCACCACCACCATCTCTGAGGACCCTGCTGCTCTCCACAGCTACTTCTGGCCCCTGCCAAGCACTCCCGGTGAGCACTGCCCGGCACAGCTGGCACCACGGCACCTCAGCAGCTCCAGGAGCAGAGGACGGGGAGGATGGATCCTCACCTGATGCGTAGCTGTTTTTCGGTGGCACGTTTTTGCGAACTGGGAGTGTATTGGAGTAAGAGTCACTCAGCTGCTTCTGAGGCTGGGGAGGAGATAAAGATTTGGGCTGTGCTGGCTTCATCTCAGACCAGTGGTTGTACCCGTCACTGTCTGGGCCTGAGACTCCATTCATCACTGGCATGGCCTCCTGTGCTGACATGCGCTACGGAGAGAGGAGAGGAGGGGGGGGGGGAGATGGGGAACGTCTTCATTAGGGCATCTCAGCGCAGCTCCCGCAGCGGGACACAGCTCCCAGGAAGGAGGCTCACAGCAGACCAGAGCTTCAGCCAGTTCGGTTCAGTTCCCTGCCTGAGACAAACCACACTGAGGGGAGCAGAGTGGTCACATCAGCAGTATTTTACTGCTCTGAGCTGCCTTGCACCCGATAAATCCCTCCTGAGCTCTACTGCTTAGCTCATACCCCAGCATTGGGGAGGAGACCCGTTTCTGGAGGGTCTTTCATCCCACGGGTCACTCCAAACACCTTCTCCCATGGTTACTGGGTTATCTCCGTTCAGGTCCACAGCTCTGGGATCAGCCTGGCTGGGACCACTCTGACCAGCTGAGTCCAGCTCATGCGTTCCCCCAAAACTCCCAGGAGCTTCTGTCCCTCTGGAGCTCAGCAACCCAGGCAGGATGGGTTAGGACAGGCTGCTCACGCCCCTGCCAGGCTCCTTCCCGCATCCCCAGGCAGCGCAGGCACAGAGCTGCCCATCCCATGACAGTCCGTCAAAAGGCAACTTGCTGAGGACAGCGGTGACACCGGCCCAGGCTCGTCCCTCCAGCTTTGCTCGGAAGGGCAGGACAACTTCCACCCTGGAGATACTTACTCCTACAAAAGGTGCCAGCTCCGGGGGGACAGGGAGAGGTTTGGCACCAGGGATGGGGTCAGAGATGATGAGGTTGGATTTGGATGTAGACAGAGGGCTGGGCATGATGGTGCCATTGCTGCTGGCAGCCATCTGCTGCATCAGCTGTATGGCGCGGTCCGGGATCTTGTTGGGATCCGAGCAGGACTGTTGCCACAGCGGCAGCTTCTGCGTCAGCATCTCCTTCCCCTGCAGCAGAGAAAAACGAGGTGTGAGGGCACAGGGGTGCGGGAAAGCCACCCAGGTCTGCACCCCTTCCTGGGCAGCACTGCGCAGATCTGGAGCTGGCCTCATCCTGCCCACAAGATTAATCGACTCCGCTGTGTGTGGCACGGATGAGACAAAACACAAAGCTGAACTTGCCCTTATTCAGCTGATATGCCCATGAGTGAGCATCCCACGGCGTGACTCTGAGCGACAAGATGTCCCAAACCACCCCAAGGTCGCTCCCCAGACAAGCGCCACACAGACCCCAACCACCAGCCTGAAGACCGCCCTGGGAACCGTGCTGTGAGGAGCTGCAGAAGAGCAGCTCTGCTGAACCCAGCAGCCAGCTCACCCCATGGCACAGCGTGACCTCTACAGCTTCACAGCTAGGCTCACCTGGAGTCAACTTACTTCCCACATATCAAAACCCCCTCTAAATCCAATTTCAAAGTCCCAGAACGTTCCCCCTCTATCAGCCACCCCATCACCCAGACCACGGCTGCTGCCGGCATCCTCTGTGACGGTGTTTTTAGCCGGCAAAGCCCACGCTGGCTGCCAGGCTGGTACGAGGCCAGGCGCTCACATCACACGAGCGCCCACCACGCTCTGGACCAGCCGCCTGCAGAGTCCCTCCTGCAAAACCACCCTCCATGTGCTGCTGCAAGTTTCTGGTTTCACCATGCCCCAGCCACGCCGCGGGTGCTGGACCCTTGTGCCGCTGAGCCCCCCATCCCTGGGGGGGGGTGATTTTCTTCCCTCCTGCTCTACAGGAGGAGGTCGCAGATGCCCAGCATTGATCCAGCCTGCAGCGCTGACTAATCCAGACTCCTTCTCCGGCTCCCTGGTGCCAAGCACGGCGGCGACAGATGGGTGCTGTGAGCGACGGGGGGTGGCGGTGGGGAACAACCAGAAGGGGAGCAGGAGGCTGCGGGAGCAGCGCCGGCGTTCCCAGCACTCAGCCGGATGGATTCTGCTCCAGCCCAGTGCCGGGGGTTGCCGATCCCCAGGCTGGCAGCCAGCAGCTCCAGCCCGGGAGATGGAGGGTTGCCTGGGAACAGGCAGGAGGGGTTTGGAGAAGCAGTTTAATCCCTGGTTTAAACCCACCTTTGCTAAGGCCAGGGGTTAGGGGAGGGTTGGCGTGAGCTCGCCAGGCTCTGAGCAGAACACTGCTGCTTTTGCAAATCACCAGCTGACGCGTGAAGAACCTGAAGAGCCTCTTCCAGGACAGAGCCCTCAGACCTTGGTGACCATGACATGTAGGAGATGTGAACTCAGCCCCATCCACCCACCACCAGCTCTCCTGTGCGGGTGAAGTCACACCATGGAGGTGTTGGCACTGCCTGGGTCAGCCGGATGGTGGGATACGCTGCCAGGCTCTGCCGTTGGCACCACCACATCAGCACTTGAGCAAACCACTGTTGGTCCTGTCTACCTTGTGCAGCCAGAAGGTGCTTGGAAATGGAGCACAGCACCCATGGGAGATGTGTCTCCTCATCAGAGCAGCTCAAGGTGCAGCCAGGAGGGCAGCCGTGCCTCTCCCAGCCTGGGAGCACATGTGTCTCCCAGGGCACCTTGTCCATGGGTCAACCCACCAGTATAGAATCATAGACTGTTTGGGAAGGGACCTTTAAAGCTCATCTTGTCCAACCCCCCTGCAGGGAGCAGGGACATCTGCAACTAGAGCAGGTTGCTCAGAGCCCCGGCCAACCTCACCTGCAATGGTTCCAGGGATGGGGCAGCGACCACCTCTCTGGGCAGCCTGGGACAGGCTCTCACTACCCTCAGCATAAAATATTTCTCCTCCTCTCCAGTCTAAATCTCCCACTTTTAGTGACAAACCATCATCCCTTGTCCTGTCCCAACAGGACCTGCTAAAATGTCTGTCCCCATATTTATGACAGGTCATATATACTGGAAGGCCACAAGAATGTCTCCCATAACTTAATCCCAAGAAGATATATCCTCCCGCTCTTCTCCCTGTGTCACAGGGGCTGCACCAGCTGCAGCTTTCAGGGTATCCACCTGCTCCGTGGGCAATGGTGGGGGACAGGAGATTCAACCCAGCGACAGGGCAGCCGGGACCTGCAGCCCCACGGGTGTAGGACCACGGCAGCAGATTGGTGGCTCTGGCAGGACCGACTCACCTTGGCATGATAGGTGATTGCGCTCTTCGCTACCGCGCACTGCTTCTCTACCAGGAAGCAGAACCGTCTCCTCTCTTCCGTGAGAGCTGTCTTATAGCCGTCAGAGACGTAGTTTTCCAGCTCGCCTTGCTTGTTGCTGATGGCTTCGATGTACTAGAAGAGAGAGAGGAGCAGAGATGTGGCCACCTTCCCCGCCATGCCCACCGAGCACAGCGCAGCATCCTCCGGAGAGGGGTCAGCAGTGCGGGCCAGGGGGTGGGTGGCCTCAGAGCCACCCCCCCAGCACACGACACACACACGTGCCTGCATGGCCCCTCCAACCCGCCCTTACTCATCAGAGCCCCCCCACGCAGAGGCGCTGACTCAGCGCGGGGGCCGGGAGCCACACGGGCGGCGGGAGGGACGGGCTGTACCGCGTGCAGCCGCCCGCTCACCGAACGGGCGCTGAAGCCGCACCGAGGCCGGGGAGGCTGCTCCCATCGCCCGGGGCTGCCAATGGCCCCCACAACCCCCTGGAACCCAGCCCAGGCTGAGCACCTCCGGCATCTCCTCTGGGCCAAATGGCTGCTTGCTGCCCATCGTTGCCCGCAAGGATGGGCAGGGACAGAGCTGTGGTGGGACAGCCCATGAACCCCCCGACACACACAACCATCAGCAACACCAGAACTACTGGCAATGCTTTGTTTGCACTTGCCCTGACCGAGGTGTGCAGGACCCTGCCCTTGGTCTTGCTGAACCTCATGTGGTTGCACCTCCTTGTCCAGCAACAAGCAGCCAGGGCTGCTGCTTGGCCACACCATCACCATCCCTGTGCACATGAGATGCCTCCAGCTTCCTGAGCCAGCCACTTTTCTCCTCTTTCAATCCTCTTGGGATGTCCCCAGCTCCTCTAGAAGGAGTTTCCAGCCTCGACGCGGCACTGGGAGGGCAGCCACCAAGCCTCTACAGAGACCATCTCTCTCACTCATCACTGTCCCGCCCTGCAGCACCTCCTTGCCACCGGCTCTTCCCTGGGACGACAGCACCATGATGAAAAGCCACAACTAAACCTGTTTCAGAAAGCCTGAGCTTCCCCGAGAAGGGAATTAAACTGGAAATTCAGGGCCCAAAGCAGCTTTACTTCTTTCTTCATGTTTAACAGTTATTTTTAGCGTGCTACAATATTTATTAGCAGACATTAAAATGGAACAAACCTCAACAAAAGCAGCAAGAATAAGTGACATCCCTGACTTCAAAGGGGGCTGATTTCAGAGCCGGATCTCCTACTGCTCCCACCCTGCTTGGAGCCCCCTCCCTCGAGAGCAAACCCTGTGCAGAGCTTGGGCTGGACCCAGCAGGTTTTGGGTCTCCCCTCCTGCACCAACACAGGTGAGAAACAGGTAAGAATCCAGTTTGCAACCAGCAACCCTGTTTTGAGGAGACTTTTTAAATCCCCAAATGAGAAAAACCAGCACAAACGCCCATGTTTAGGAACAGGAATAAATGAAGGTAACTGAGCTGATGCCAACTGGGCACAGAAGCAGAAATCATGGAGGTATCTGCATCATCTGCAAGGGAAGCTGTGGAGAGAGCTGAGGCAGACGGGAGCTGCTGGGGATAGAGCAGAGGGCACCAGGAAAGCTGGCAGCAGGCACAGAGGCAGCGGGAAGAGGCGGCAGCAGCCCCGGGCACATGCCGGTGGGCAGGAGCAGGCGGCCGTGGGAGGATGTGCTCGGTGTGAGCAGGGAAAGCATCGCTCTCCAGAGTGGGCTCGGGACAGCCGCCTCCTCCTGGGTATTATTAGCCCCAGGGACAGAGTCCAGGGCCGTCAGCCTGGCAGCAACGATGGGAGCCAGGAGGGAAGGATGCTCCAGCCCCAAGATCCCCTGGCCGCCCAGGGTGCAGTGCTCTGACCCCTCCATTGCAGCCCTGCGATGTCCAGGATGGACCAAGTCCTGTCCCCACCGCCCTGCACCGCACAGCTCCCCAAAAAGCTTCCTTCCCTTCTCTCCCAAGGGAAGCAGCAGGACGATGCTCCCCTTCCTGCAGATCCCTGTTTCTAGAAGGGAACACAACCCTGAGGAGCACCTGAAATAGGAGCGCGGGAGCATGCATGGCCCCGACACCCTAAACTCATCCTGCTTCATTTCCTAACTGGGCCATCATCAAGAACGAGAAGGTGAGGAGCGAAACGAGTCCAGCTCAGTTAGTTGGGTAGCACCAGGACCATCCTGCCGCGATGGCAGCTTCCCCAGGTCAGACTCATCATGCCCCAGGTCTGGCGGGTGGGCAGGACCCGGCTCCAGTCCCAACACACCAGCGCAGAGGAAGCTCTTCCTTATCTTGGCAATGTTAGATTTTTAATAATGATTTAAATAAGCAAGTTAAAGCCTTGCTTACATCCCTGATTTCAAGCTTGTTTTGCCAGTATACTTTTAATTATTTCACTGGAGAAAGGCTTGTCTTAATGGCTGCAGCCAGTTGGAACATGTCGGTTTGCAAGCGGAGAGACCATGCTCTAAATTTAGTATTCTCAGCGCTTTATATACTTTATGTAAATACGCCTGATGTGCCATCGATTTATTCAGAGCCGGGATTTTTGCACGTTATTACACGACAAAATGGTGAGCAACGCTTCTTGTTCACAAGGTAGTTTTCATTTTGGATTTGCTCAAAATGACAGTGGGCTTTCAAGTAATGCACCGAAAGACAATTTAAACAAACACCTTGTAAAATACGCCAGATGCAGAGGAAAAAAGTAACATGCAAAGCACAGCGTAAGCTCCCAGGACCGGACGCCAAGGAGCAGCAGGGGCTTTGCTTTGCTTGGTGAGTGCTGCTCTACCTCCAGCCAGTGTCTGTGGGGCTCGCGGCTCCTCTCCCCGGGGCCAGGGGGGGCCCGCAGCCATCCTCTGCATTTTGAACCCCAGCCAAAGGTGTTTCTCGGCGTGGCACAACCCGGCAGCCGGTGTAAGGGCCAGGGGAAGGTGCCTCCCTGCCGGCCGTGGGCTCTGCGGCTCGGCAGCATCCCCTCTGTACCTCACCGACAAGCGCACACCGCTCAAACGCTGCGTTAACTCAGACCTTGATTTAGGTTGTCAGCTTCAAATCCCAATTGCAGCACTGTCTAAATAAAACTCCCAGCTTAAAGCAGGAAGAAAAACCCAACCCCACTTGTAGATACAAAACCCGATTGGAGCACCCAAGGTGCGGTGGCCACAGCCGTGCCAAGAGCCAGAGCACGCGCCGGAGCCACCCAACAGCTCCAGAAACCTTTTCTGGGTTTCTAGGTTGGAGAGGCCTCAAATAACTCCCCCATCTGCCCCCTCCTCCCGAACGCATCCACTTCCAATTCAGCGGGAGCCACTGACCTAATTAGCAATGTCAGCGCGCGGCGGCACCGGGCACAGCCGGGCACAGGGCTCGGGCGAAGGTGCTGCCGCGGCTCAGGGACGGGGGCTGGCACAAGCCAGCCCTGTCGCTGACAAGAGTCAGACAAAATTAGGAAGAAAACATGGAAGAAGAATCAAGATGCTGCAACGTCCGCAGCTCGAGCGGCCACCGTCAGCCCCGGCACAGGGAACACCGAAGCCCTGCCGCTCGCACCGACACCTTCCCGGTGCCACTCCAAAGCTGACAGCATCCGAGAAATATCAAGACCTGAGCTCTTCTCAAGCACACGCTGCTGTCAGTGCAGTTAGTGCAGGTCAAACAGCAACAAACTTCAGCCAAGGCTTTAACAACCCCCCACCCTTAGTGGATGAAAATGAGTTCCAACCGTTCTAGCCAAGCAAAGAACATGCAAAGCAGTCAGGAATATGAGCCAAGGGCAAGGCTAATCACCCCCATGCTGAGCACGGCTGCAGAAATCATCATTACAGACCTTTATCAGCCATCAGATGTACCTGCCAGCACCAGGAACACAGCAAAGGACCAGCCACAAGGACAAGAGGGGACCAAGAGCAGGTAGAAGCCTTCCAGAAGTCACCACCTAACCACAGAGCAATGAGTTTTGAGATCAGAAAGCCCCTAACAGGGCAGGGGAGCACACGGCAGGCACGCTTCTAGCCGGCATCAGGAGAGATGCCGAGCAGGGAGGGGACGGTGCTGCTGTGCCGGATCCCAACACCAGGCACCCATCCCAGGGAGGGACAGGGCAGGACCAGAACAGAGGGAAAAAGACAAAGGGAAGAGGAAAAGAGAGAGGACTTTGAGCTGTGCCAGACCGATGCAGCGGGCTGAAATACCTGGAAGGAGTGAACACCAAAAGAAGGGAGGATTTATTTAGGAAACCACAAGGGAGAACGATTAGAAAGTAATGGGATAAAATAAGAAAGAAGTTAGGCTGATTAACAGAGGAAGAGCATCTGAGCTGTTGAATAGTCTCCACGAAAAACAGCTGAAACCCTAACAGGGCGCACAGCCAAACCGAGGAGAAGCAGCAGCCTGGGGATCCTCAGCTCCTGGGAAGGAGACAGCTTTTCCTCATTCCCAGAATTTTCACCTTTCGTGGAAGCTGGTGGACCCTGAAGCAGCCGCAGGGGAGATGCTGTCCTCTCCTGGCTCCCTCCAGCCTCCACCTTCACCCACACGTGTTACCGATGGAGCAGGAGGTTGGTTGGTTCGTTCAGCCAGACGGAGCGATGCCGAATGCGAGCCCTGGGATACCAGCGGCTCTTTCTAGTGGAGCACGGCCAGGAAGGAGACCAGAGCTCAGAAAGGAGCCTGAGGTAACCCAGCCTCTCTTGAAATAAGGTGAATAAAGCAACAGACCAAACCCTCTCCCGCAGCAGAGAATGCCCGTACAGGGGTCACCACGGGAGCCAAAACACGTCATTGCCTTCTGCAAGGACAAAGTACCTGGCAGAGCCACAGGACCCCACATCATGGCAGCCCTCACCACTGGAGGATTTCTGTGCATCAGGCACATGGCTCCTCAAAGCTCTGAGCCTTTCCCAGGGAGAAGACCAACTCCCCCTGCCCCACACAAGCACCGACTTCTCCAGCCAGGGAAGGTCTCCTAGTGCCAGCCCACCAGCCTCCACCGCTCCAGCTCCACCACCCCGCGGCCACAACCCTCCTCTGCGGTGCCGTGGACGTCACGCTGATGGTTATCAAAGGTGAAATGATACGCAGAGCAGATCCGAGGGAGCGCGGCCCCACCAGCCTCCCTTTCCCTGCTCTGAGAAGGGCTGTCTCCCCGCGTTACGCGGCCCATCTCACACATCTGTTTGTGGGGGCATCAGCCTCATCCTTTTGCTGCTCCTGTGAAGCACCATCCGCGCAGGCGTGTGGTATTACATAAAACGTACAGCAGGCAAGCTCTTTCCCCAGCTGGCTGTGCAGGGGTTCCATCATCAGCTGCTTCAAACGTTCCCTCAGTCCAGGGATGCTCCAGATCAATGGCTCAATGCACGAGGTTTGGCACCAAAGCACTCATCAGACGTGGTCCTGACCTGCGCAGGCACAGGGACCAAAGGAGCAGCTTCCAGAAGAGCCGTTTGAGGCTTCTCAGCCCAGAGGAAAAGTTCAAGACTTCATTTTGCATATATGTAGCGGCTGCCTATAGATTTGTAGAGCTGGTTTCAGGAAACCAGGCTTTCCAGGAAACCAGTGCTGGAGCTGTAGCTCACCCGGGGTGGAAGGGACGCTGCCAACCAGCCGTGGTGGCCGAGCAAACCCACCCTGGCCACAGCCACTGGGAGGGGAGGTGGAGACTTCCCTGCCCTCGGTGCTGCCTTTTCATATGCCCTCAGAGACCACAAAGTCTGAAAAAGCTGCTTCAGGGTATGGCTCCTGCAGCACCATGCCTGGAGAGAAGAGGGTCCAGAGTGAGGTGTGATGAAACCCCACCAACACCCAAAGCCTCCCCAGATGCTCAGGGTTACAGCCTGAGGGGCCAACACCTCCAGCACGAGTTCACAGCTGATTAGAGTAAAAAACAGGCAAAAAACACCACAAGGGACGAACTCTCCTGAGACAAGCAGGTAACACCACATGAACACTCAGGTTGGTACCTCCTCAGACACCAGGAGGTACCAACCTCCTCAGTCCCAACCTGGCCATGGCAAGGACCTTCAGACACTACCCATGACCAGAGCAGCTCAGCCCCAGACCTGATGCATCTCCCAAGCGCTTCCCCCTCCCTGCACTGACCATACCTGCTGGGCTTGGTCACCCAGCCAACCCAGCTGAAAGCACCACAAAACCCGGAGAGTTACTGCAGCCACCGAGCTTTTACATAATTCTTCCCTATTTGACTTTTACATAAGCCCTTGTAACCTGGTTTGTGCAAACTCCTTGTCTGTTAGAGCTTCATGACCTATACCTAAAATTATTTCTCCTGATGGGAATATCAAAATGAGGTTTCAATTACAAAAATTCAGCCCCTCCCCCTCCACTGCAGGTTATTTGGCACAGGGGTGTTTAATGCTGAAAATATTCCCGTGGAGCCGGTGTAGGTGTGGGCAGGAGAAGGCAGAGCTGGGCAGGAGCTGAGCCCGGCTTGTCCAGCCCCGGCTCAGCAAAGCCTGGGTTTCTCGCTGGCACAGCCGTGCCAAAAGCCCTTTGCCCAGCTCAGGCACAGGCTTCCACCGCGACCAGCCGGCTTCAGCTTCGCTATTTAGGATGAATTACCGTCAGCTTCTTCTCAGCCCCACGGAGAAATCCAATTGCTGGTAGCACTAATATGATTTGATAAATAGTTTGAACCGACGTAACTTCATTGTCAAGCTGCTGATTCAATCAAGGTCCTAAACCCATTGTGACCTTGATTTCATAGCTTGATCGCAACCAGTGTTTAATGAAATTACAGCAGTTTAGCTTCCGTGGATGATTGTTTAATCTTAATGTTGTTTTCATTCTTCTTCATAAAGGACGTGAAGTGAATGGAATTGGTTTTATTCTCCTGGTTTCCAACACAGGTCAAAAAAAGCCCTCCGTGACTAGATAACAGAGGTGAGACATCTGAGGTAGGCACCTGGCCCAGCTTTCATTCCTCGCGTGTAACAAAAGCTCTGTGCTGATTCATAAGGAACAAAAAGCCTGGCTTTATTGTGACATTCAGCAGTGACAACGCACAGCCACAGCATCTCCCTCGACCATGACAGACAAAAGCTTGGAGATGGAAAAAAAATCACTCCTGCAGCCTAATTGCACTTGGAGCTGCTTTCAAGCTACATGAGTTGTCTTTGCTGCAAACCACAAGGTGTTTTAAATCCTCACCCATTGTCCCCCTGCGACGCCCGTCCTACCCTATTAAACTCCACAAAACAAGCACAAGAGACAGCGGCCAGATGATGTGGGACTTGCTGACAACCCTGGATCAATCCTTTCCATGCAACAAGTGGCTGATGCAGCTCAGGAGAAGCCTCCCACAAGTGTCCATGAGCATCACACTGCTGCCCTCTCCTCAACCCCCATGTTCCCAAAGCTACTGCTCACCAGCCACAAGACAATGAGTTATATGCAGTGCCTGCCCAATCGCAGCATTTATTTCTGCTTTATAAAGGGGGAAAAAAATCTGAAGAGTCACAGGTGAGATGTTTGGGCTGGTTTACTGGGCTTTCTGGTCAATCTAGCAGAGCAGGGAGCCAGAGCCGCACTGGTCCCCTGGCCCAGGTGAGGACTGTCCTCTGCCACCAGCAAACCAGAGCCTGAAAAGCCCCGAATTCCCTCTCACCTCAGCAGAGTGAGATGTTACAGAAACCACCTCCTGGAGCTCCCCGAAGGAGGACAGCACTGCCTCTCCCACCGCACTCCTCTCGCCCACCCATCTCTTGCAGGCGATGACAAGATGTGGTCACTCCACAAGTGGTAAAAAGGCAGAATTCTGCTTCCCGTAGCATTAAATGTGAAGAGAGATGATGACAGAGCACCAGACTCCAGGCTGCCAACTGCTACAGTAAGTGGATGAGTCTTCACAAGAAGAGCGAGATGTTAATTGCCTTATTGAAGGAGATGACTGATGTAGCTACCAGGACACTTCCATCAACAGCAGCTTCTCCCATTACGAGACAAGTAATCTGCAACAGCCCATTAGAAGAGCTCCATCCAGTCGTCGTCTGATCTGTGGTCCCCAGGCACCAGCCTGATGAAGTCTTCAGCTTCCCACAAGCATTGCAAGGTGCCTTCATCAGCCTCGTTGGAGGCTGCGGGGGGTTTTACAAGCCGGCCGCAGGGCTGGCTCTGGGCCAGCTAAACAAACCGAACCACATGCAGCAGCTTCCTGGGGTGAACTGCAGGGTTCTAAGCCAGTAGAGAGAGATTTTTGTAGAGCAAAGCCCCATGGTGTGACGCCAGCAGCTCTGCAGATGCTCCTGGTTCACTAAGCCCAGTTTCATTAAGCCCCATCCTTGGGCCAGCACCAACACCCATGTAGTTCCAGGTTGGACCCATCCTTGCTGCAATCTCCCCGCTCTGGTGCCCATGCAAAAGGTAAGGACAACCTCAAGCGTGGCCCAAAATACCCTGTTTTTCTGCTGAAAGGAAATCCCAGCACTGCAGCCAGCGGAGGAGAGGGGGAGAGAAGTGCCCTCACAGCTGAATTCAGCCTTTTAACTTTGTATTTTGATCTGGGGGGGGAAATGAGAAGCAGCAGTTGAGCAGTCTCATAGCTCTTTAAGCTCAAAAGCCATCATAAGGCTTTTTGAGAGATAAGTGCTTCCTAAATACTTACTGCCGAAAGATTAAGCGAATGAAAGGCTGATCCCGTTTCCCTGCCCGAAGCGGCTGAGCTAACAGGACTCCCCCAGCCCAGCAGGATCAACCCAACGCTATATAAAGCCCATCCCTGGGATGGATTTTCTCCAGCTCCGGGTGTGGGATGGGGATCCCTGCACGGCAGCAGCCCAGGGGGGGTCCGGCAGGAGAGGGCTGGCTCTGGCAGCAAGTTCGCTCTGTTGTCCCTGTCAGCAGCTTCCGCAGGTGGGGGGCAGTCAAGGTTTGATCCCCGAGTTTCCTCACGCTGAGCCTCAGTGCCTCAAGGGGCTTTTTTTGCTCTGCAGGAATTTCGCAGCAAGGGCTTGTGGAGATGCTGCTGCTCTGAAGTGGTTTAAGCTGCTCAGCTCCCAAGAACACTCCAGCCCCTGCCGTGGTGGGCAGGACACTCAGGTCTGGTGGGCACGGGCACCTTCCATGATGCTCCAGCCAGCTGTGGCCCCTGCAGACGGCCCAGCACCGCGCTCCGGCTCAGCTGATGGCCGCAGGCGCATTTTTCTCCTCCAGTGCTTATTCTGATTCACGCCACCTAGAATGACTGATTTCCCAAATTTTAGTGCAGTTACGAATGTCACTTCCCCAGCACAACCTTCATGGTAACCATCTGCGATGCCTTGAAACGCCACCCCGCAGACAGTCCCGGCGAGGGAAGTGCCCCCGACGTGTGGATCCCACTCAGCAGAGGGGGATCATTTGGGCACGTTACCAGCCCGTGGCATCCGAAGGGACAGATCCTGGTCCCCACACAGTGCAGACACTCATGCCCCAGGGACAAGACATGGGCATTTCTGGCTTTGGGGTTCATCTTCCCCTTTGAGGTACTGCCACCATCCTGCAGCCTCAACTCAAGCAGCAGCACGAGGCCTTTTGGCCAGAGCAGGTCTGCACGTAGGTGCATCAATTTTGCATTGAAGCTCGCCATGTTCAGCCATGCTCTGGGCAAAGCTCGAACCAAAGGTCGCAGACCCCAGAAGACACAAACTCCTGCTGTGAACGCACCAGTATCCGAGCGCCGCAGCCCCTCGGCACGTCCCCGGCACCTGCCAGGGACGAGCCCTGGATGCTCTTCAGTGACATCCCGACCCTGACTCCTTCCCTGTGGAGCATCCCCCTGCTCTGACCTCCGAAACGTGCCCACCCGCAGCACAAGCCACCCGGGCAGGTGCCGCGAGGGACCCCAGCCCCGCACAGCCTGGACCCCATTAGCAACCGGCGCGTGGTCGGCGTGGGAGCCCACACCGTGATGGCACCAATCACACCGCAGTGATTCACCGCCGCCGCCCCGGCGGGCTGGGGGAAGGGGCACCCCGGCAGCAGGCACAGAAGATGTTTAAGCAACACACCATCCAGAGGAAGGTGGATCTGGCACAACAGAAACTAATGATCTTTTTCGGGTTCATTCATTAGGCAAAACAATAAAAAGCACCGAGAGGACTGCGCAGGGTTAGTCACCACCGCGCCGCCCGGCACAACATCTGCCGAGCTCGCAGCCTCCCCCTCTGCCACCGTCCTCCCCCAGGTCGGCCACGAGACCATCCCGCTCCCATCACCGGCTGCCACCCCCTCCCTATCCACACCTCCCACACCCCACCACGCTCCCCTAATGCTGCTGCGCCCGTTCCTCCAAAGAACGCAGCGAGCCTTTAGCTAAGTGCTTGCAAGAGCCGGGCACGTGGTGCCAGGGATCCGTACGCTGGCACCAGAGCGAGAGGCTCGTCCCACCCCTGATGCCCAGGGTCCTACCTGCAGCTCCTTGTCAGAGTATTTCTGGGGGTTTTTGCTGCCTTGGCTCTTCTTCCGAAGTTTCTTCAGCTCCGCCTGGCACTTGTCGAGCGAGTCCCCCTTGCTCCTTTGCTCTGTCTGGTATTTTTTCAGCGCAGCCTGAATGTGACAGGAGAAAGCTCTGAGCAGCCAAAGCCAAACTCCTGCCTCAGCCGAGGCTTCTGCTGCTGAGGGTTGGCAGAAGCAAGTGGAACCCCCCGGCTTTGGGGGAAGCAGGTTCCCCACAGCCTGGAAAGCAATAGTCTGACATTGGGGAAAACATTGATAGGATGAGGGGGTGATGGCTTTAAACTGGAGAAGGGGAGATGTAGATTAGATGTAAGAAGAAATTCTTTACTCTGAGGGTGGTGAGACCCTGGCACAGGTTGCCCAGAGGGGTTGTGGATGCTCCATCCCTGGAGGTGTTCGAGGCCAGGTTGGATGGGGTCTTGAGCAACCTGGTCTAGTGGGAGGTGTCCCTGCCCATAGCAGCAGGGTTGGAACTAGATGACCTTTGATGTCCCTTCCAACCCAAACCATTCTATGATTCTATGAAAAGGCTGCTCTGTGCATGGTGATGTCTGTGATGGCGGCTGGGGACCACGCTGGGGGCATGAGCAGTGTCCGGACACAACCAGGGGAGGGGGGAGAGTGGCAACAGGAACAAGAGACATGGAAACATCAGAGCCAACATTTGTGCTGCCAGACTAGACGGGTCTGTAACTCACACTCAGGTACCGGGAGTCCAGCTCCACCTTCTGCTCCAGCTGTGTCAGGAGCTCGTTGTGAAAGGACTTGAGCTGCAGGCAGAAAGAAAACACATGGTCCTTGGTGAGGGCTGGGAAATCCCGCCCAGGCAGCACCAGGGCAGGCAGGGGAGAGGGTCTGTATGGACAGAGCCAAGGCTGACAGCAGTGAGGGACAGACAGACACTCAGAGAGGGACCAAGCAGGGCAGAAGTGTATGCCCAAGCAGACCAGAGCCTTTGAAGCTCAGTAAATCTGCTCCTAAGGGACGGGTGTTGTCCAGACAAGATATGGAAAATCATTTTGCTTGGCCGCAATGCCAGCAAAACCCATGGCCAGGCGGAGAGCCCAGCATGGCCAGGTCAGGACACTCACCATCTCCTCCAGCTGGTTCTGGATCTGCCTGTGGACCTCTGCCATCTGGAAGAGCACATCTCCTGCGAAGACAAAACACGAGGCTTGAGGTGCTGAGCTTGGGGACACATCCTGGGGCTGGGGCAGGCAGCACTCCACTAGCATGGAGGGGTCCACAGCCAGACCCATGGGTGCTCCTGGAGAACCCCCAGTGTCCATGTTTAGGGAGCTGCAGGTGAGCAGATGTCCATCTGAGACACTTGGATGAACACACTCATCTTGTGTAACATGAACAGAAACGAGGACAAGCAGCAGCAGGACCCAGGGGCAGCCCTGCCCAGTCCCACTGTGCCATCAGCCACCAAAGCTACAGCACAGCTCTGCCCAGCCCTTAGCCTGGCCACAGGGCTGGGACAAAGGACCCAGAGATGACAGGACCAAGAAAGGTCCCTCATCTCAACCTGACTCTCCAGATACTGAAAGGAGCAAGTGGAGACAAGAGATGCTGCACTAATACAGATGGGAATTCAAACGAGCACCATTCAGGAGCTTCGCCTGTTGCTCTCCCAGCTGCGCATACAGCCCAAAGCCACGGAGCACCCACATCCCCCCACCCCAGCAACGGAGAGACGCAGCCCTGGGACTCGGGCCAGGAATCCCAGCTGCAAACAGAGCTCAGCCCTGAGCTGAGCTTTGCCTCAAAACCACTGGACCTGCTCACCCTCAGTGGCATAGCTGAGTGTGGCCAGCCTCGAGCTGGGCAGCGAGGGCAGAGCCGTGGCACCCGGCTGCTGCCAACGCCGTGGGCCAGCCCCATGAAGGGCTGCCCATGGCCAAGGGATCCCAGCTCTGCTCTGTCTCTTCCTTTCATTTTTCTTTTCCAGTGCAGAATGCTCCAGGTCACACACCCACTGCGCTCTTCCTGGGAGGAAGGGCAGGTCCCGGAGGGTCCTGCTGCAGCAAAAGCCCTGACGCAGAGCCAGACACACTGAGCTGCAGGAGCCAGAGCTGCTGCTTGACTAAAAGCACTGTCTTTGGATCAGAGCAACCTTTCCAGGTGGGCTGAGCCCCATCAGCTCTTTGTAAGGGCTGTTCAGAAGCTCTCACTTCTCATGGTGGGTCCCAGCTTCCCAGGAGGCTTCCAGCCTGCATGGAGCTGTTTGTAAACTGAAAGCCATGAGTGATGTCTCTGAGCTGCACCAGTCTCAGGACTCAGCCCCAGCAGGTCCTGCAGCTGGGAGACCCCCTGACATCCACAGGGACTCTTCCAAAGGGAAGCAGCGTCCCACAACCTGCACCAGGAAAAGCAGAGCAGTGCCTGGGATAACTGAGAACCCCAGACACACAGCCCATAAAAACATACGCGGAGTTTTAAGCGTCAAAAGTTTTAAGGGATGGTAAATGCAATGGGGAGGGGACACCAGCCCTGGAACGCCAGGACAAATTGTGAGAGAAGACGCTCAAGGTGGAAGTGGAGGCTCCCAGCAGAAATGGGTCTGGGAACCCACTGGGGATCTGGGGGTGAGCAGCCAGAGCCCTAATCCTGCCTGACAGTGGGTCCCCCTGGCATCCACAGTCCCCTGTAGCCAAGACAGAGCCCAGGTTTGCTTCCACACAGCGCCACTTGCTCCTGTCCCGCTCCAGCAAGAGCCTGGTGGTGGCAAACGCTGCAGTTATGGGGTCTTCAGAGAGTGCAGGAAAACATGAGTCCTCAGCAGAGGATGGGTCCATCCTGGGCTCCAGGACAACGGCATCCTCTGTACACAGAGTCAAACCTCAGCACTGTGAGACTGGGATGAGCCAAACCAACATCTCACCGGTGCAAGGGAACCATCGGGACCCCCATTCAGCACGAAAGCAGACGGCATACACAGGGCCAGTCCCAGCCTGCCGCTCGGTCAGCCCGTCCCTGGCACACCACGTGCCCGGGCACACCAGCCATGTGCCAACACCACCGGCTGACCAGGAACAACTCGGCCCAACGTTTCTTTGCTCTTGTGGCTGAAGCAATTCGTACTTTGCACAGCACACTGTGTCTCAAAACCTTCTGCAAACACTAAAATCAGGTCCCTTTTTGCCCTTGGCAGGCCCCAGCCCCCTCTGCTGCGGGTTGATGCCATAAAGAACCAGCTGCAACACCGGTAAGCACTCAGCCAGCACCAACCAGCACCGGGGCCACTGTCCCCGGTGCCCCTTGCTTGGCTCCTCGAGAGCAGCGATGCTCGAAGCACCCCGCAAAGTGAGGAGGGGACCAGAGCAGCGGCTGCAGCCCCTCTCCTTCACCAGGAGGGAACCGTGTGCCGAGATTTCTCTAGCCACCAAGCTGGCTCCAACTTCTCCAGCAAGGTGCTGAGCAGCCCCCGGCGCTCACAGCCGGCTGCGGCAATTACGCACGCCCGCGGTGAAGAGCTTCACGCATGAACAGGGAGGTCTGGGCAAGGGGTCACCACCACCAGAGTGCCAGGAAATTGCTCTCCGGTTGGGCTGCGATGGCTCAATCATGGGAAGTGCACAAATTCCCTCTGCAAGGAGGCAATGACGTAACACCGTCGCTTTTTCAAGAGCATATCAATGCAAGGGCGGCTTGCTTATTATTTCCAACGCTCGCACCACCCCCTCTCCCTTTTGCTTCCTTTTGGCTGGAGTGGAAGTTCCCGGCTGAGAATGCTGGTGCAGGGCTGGCCCAGGGCTTTCTGGACACTGCTGCTGAGCTCCCAGCCCATCCAGAGAGCAGGGACCAGGGTGCTCAGAAATAAAAACCACATCCCCAAATCCAGCACTGGGCACATCCAGCCCCAGGACAACAGGGCTCTGCCCCCACTGCATTCCTCACCCAGGGAATTAAGCTGTTCCCAGCAGCCAGGGCAGTGCGTGCTGTCTCTCAACAGATATGCATCTCTGTGTAGACTTTCTCCTCCACCACCACCCCGGTGGCTCTTATCACAGCGAAAGCACAGAGCATCTCAGCCCCACATCAAAGTGAGCAGCAATGCGGAGCCTTCCTCACCAGCAGTGATCTGCTCCACCTCCCAGCCCGGGTGAGGGGACACTGCTGTCCCCCCCGTCCCCGCCATGGCCAGTTCTCCATGCCTTTGTGCCAAGAGCAGCTCAAGGTGAGCACAGCAGCCAGCGTGGCGCAGGAAGGCGGCTGGATGCCTGCCTGACGAGAGCTTCCTCCAGAGCCGAGACAGCCCAACCGGCGCCAAAGGAATCAGCTCCAGGGTTCCCGTGGCCACCGGCATCGCCGGGAGCCCACGCGGGGCAGCGGCAGGGTTGGGCTCCATCCCCCGAGCAGATGCTGCAGCGGGGTGTGAATCCACACATGGCACCTCCAACACCCCCACGCTACGAGCTGCCTCCCCACGGCACAACAGCCGCAGACCTCGTTAGACACGAGCAGACGCTTCACCCCGAAACCGCCCAGGCTAACCCAGCGCGGCAGCAGGGAAGACGTTAAACTGTGACTAAGAGATACCAGCTGGAAAGCCGAAATATTTCAAACCCTGGCTCTGACAAGGGTCCGCAGCATTGCGCCGATGGCAGATACCATGAGGAGTTAGCAGAGCTTGGCAGCAGGGCCGGGACCTTGGCACACGCCCTGGCACCACCACCCACACCACGGGCGTTGCACATCACCTCCCAGGGGTATTCGTTAATTAAACAGGGTAATTAGCAGCGCGCAGCAGGGCAGAAAACCGGGCAAGGGCTTGGGTCACGGTGTACGCCATGTAGAGCGTGAGCACCAAACCAGCCTTGCTGCCAAAACGCACATGCCATCGGTGGAGAAACCCCGGGTTAAGAGCCTCACCTCAGCCCAGAGGCAAAAATAAAGATGGGGAAGGGTAGGACAGCAGAGGAAGGGCTTCACCTGCCCGTGCCGGGCTCACACACCTTTCCGCAGGCTGCCAAGTGCAAACAGGCGAGGAGGAGGAGGAGAAGTTGCTATTTACGCCTGCGTGACTCACAGTATCGCTCTGGGAGAAGCACAGGGGCCATTGTGAGCCCTTCCCCACCACACCCAGCCAGGAACGGGCAGACGGGTTCTTCCACATCGCTCCCATCGCCACAGGCACCGCGGGAGCCAGCTGCCCCTCCAGAAGGCAGAGCAGTAGGAACTCCTCTCACAGGGACTTGCTGTTGAGCTTTCAGAGCCTAAGGAACTCTTCCCCTCCACTCTCAAGTGAGATATGAGCCATTCTGAATAAAAATACCAAACAATGTGCTGGCGAAGGAGCCAAACTGCTGAGCCAGAACATGTTGATGCTTGTGCAAAGCTGAA
Organism: Eurystomus gularis; assembly: GCA_013400335.1. NCBI lineage: Eukaryota > Metazoa > Chordata > Aves > Coraciiformes > Coraciidae > Eurystomus > Eurystomus gularis. The sequence goes on along the minus strand of VZZY01007844.1, from coordinate 195,459 downwards.
GCAGCCCAGCCCGTCTTGCAAGGGCAGGAGACTGGCTTTGCCAGGGAGCCAGTCCCATAGTCACCAGCTCCTGTTACCACCAGCATCAAGGACGCTGTGACCAGCAAACAGCACTGGATCCTTGCCAGCACTGCTCCTTGCTCCTGTAAGATGGAGGATGCGGTGCCGTTGGCATTGCTCGCCATCAGGATCGCTTGCTCTGGAGGTTCAGATCCCAAATAAAGAGCATGGAAGGATGAAACAAGAGGACCATGGGCTCGGCTCCTCCGCTACGTGACATTGTGCTGGGCTGCTCCCCGTTGCTTTCAGTCAAGGGAGACCGGGAAAGGCGATGGCGCTGTCAAGGGAAGTAAGCAAGCTGGCAGAAAAGGAGTATTAGCTGATTAATGAGAAAAAGCATCAGACAGTAACAGGGCAAATCGTTCGAGCTCCTGAAGACTAAGAGGGGAAAAAAAAAAATTAATCTGCTTTTCAATGGCTGGTTAAATGCTGTTAGCTGAATCCTTTGATGCCAAGCAAGAGCTTGGACCCGTGGAGGGGATGCACATTCCCGGGGCAGGCGGAGATGCAAAAACACTGGGTGCCTGGAGGAGAAGGGGCCAGGAGATCCCTGTGCCAGGCACTGCTCCAGCACAGCATCCCTGTCACTCCTCCCAGACTTTGCTGAGCAAAGGGACCTGCTGGACAGGGGAGCTCCATCGGTTTGGGGTTATTTTGTGAGGGGGAGTGGGGTGGAGAGCATCAGCCTTGTGCATGTTAAAGCATCGCTTCAGGGTGATGTCCTGCCACCCACACTCGCAGAGCAGGGCTCAGCCCAGCAGTTACCACTTCCCCTTCCAGCGCTGCGTGCCACCCAGCTTCCATCTTCCACTGACCACCAGCAGCAAGCGCGGCCGGCCCCTGCCCGGCCCCCACGGGCACATCCCCCACGGCTGCTCCCCCACCCGCACAGACCAGCCACAGCTCACGTCACGTGTTAAAGGCAGGAGCACGCTACTGAACTTCTGCAATCTTCTTTCTCTTCCCTCATATTAGTGCACCTGGATCCAAGTTCATAAACACAGCACATAGAATCAGAGAGTCATTTAGGTTGGAACAGACCTACAAGATCATCAGGTCCAACCGTTAATTCAACACTGTCAAACCCACACCATAGACAAGCCCTCAAGCCGCCCAGAGAAGCACTTCACAGCCCAACACCTCATCCAGACAAGGCGGCTCTGACTTGATCCGTGCTGACATTCAATCGCAAGGCAATTTTGAGGAAGAGCCGTGCGTGCGCCGTGGGAAGGATACGAGTGTGGGGAAACAACCAGCTTCTCCATGCTGACTCATCTGTTTCCTCTTCAAAAATGTTTCACTTCTCGCAGCCCCGAAGGATGGTACCGGCTCGGTGTTGTATCAGCGACTCATCAGTGTTAGAATGATCAGCTCCTGATCCTCCTCATTAGAATGATGCAGCCTCTGCTTCAATACAGCTTGGCAAAGCTTAAGGCTTTTCTTTATTTGTTGAGAAACAAGGTAGAGAAAAAAAGCAAAAGCTTCCCAAGGTACCCCCTGACTTGGGGAAGTTCAACGACACATTCCCAGTGATGGGCTCCCTCGGGCTGAGCAGCTGCCATTGGCACTTTTACCACGGACCAGAGACATGGGTGACCTGTGATGCCCCGTGCTTAGAACCACAGAACTGTTTGAGTGGAAAGACCTTTAAGACCATTGAGTCCGACCATTAACCCAGCACTGCCAAGCCCGAGCAGCCACCCCCGGGTGTGTACGGATCACGTATCCGTATCACGGTGTACAGGCCAGCGAGTCCCCAGCCACTCTGGCAGCAGCTCCACGGGTGGCACAGGATTAATTAGCACAGGAGAACAAGACTGCACAGATCTCCCAATCACCAGCCTGGAGCCATCCCGCTTGGACCCCCACGAACCCATCCATCCCACATGTCAGCACTCCTGGGAGGGGAAGGAAACACCTCTAGGACCTGGGCCTGGCCACACACCAAGCTGTGCCCCTTCCCCAAACCTGCCAAGCTCACAGCATGGCTGAGGGACAGCAGAGACCAGTCCCCAGACACACACAGCTCCTCCATTCCCCCAAAGGACAGAGCGTCCCTGCAGGAGCTCATCCCAGGCTCAGCACCCGCAGCAGGTAGGTGTCATCCCTGGGAGATGTCACCACTGAAGGTGAAACCCAAACGCTACAGTCAGCTGGTACACGTTAGAAACTCCAGCCAGGCAACATGCTCTTCACAGATGCTCCGTTAACAACCCTCCACCATTACTTCCCCAAACACAGGGTGGTGAGAACAGCCCGCAGCTCTGGCAGTCTGCTTTAGCCAGAACATTTGAAGGCAGTGAAAAGGCAACGCAGGCAGAAAAGTCCCTTTCTGAGGCAGGCAGCAGTTTTTAAGAGGTCCTTCTTGTTTCTGCACCCATGGCAAGCCCATTCCTACAGGTTCCTTCCTTAAGGGAACTCCACAGCTTGGAGGCCGAGTCCTGAATTTCAGGAACAATTTCTCTGGCAAATTAGGCCTTTCAACAGAATCGTAGGTGGAAACAGGTCAGAGCATCCATTCTTCCCCCAGCACGAAGCTGTTACCCACAAGCTATTAAGTGCATCCTTAAGTTCAATTTTAAAAGCATCAAGCAACAAGATTATCGCTGCTCTCCCACCCAGGCACTGGTCTCCATGGGCAGAGGGACCTCACCGCAGGGACATCGAGTCACCATCACTAGCAAATATTTCCTGGAGTTCAGGTTTGTATTTTCTGGGCACTGCTCTGGCAGGTCCCCAGCAGACGTCAGCACCACAGCCACCACCAGCTCTGGTGGTCCCCGACCACGAGTTGAACTGATGCCCTTTGACATTGAAGGGATCTATATCTGCATCTCTGCTGCTGCAGGAAGCTTCTACCCAAAACAACTGCAAATCCAATTAACAGATTAATCCCTCTGCCCAGAGGATTCAGCACAAAGCCCCTGAGCTGAGCCTGGCCAGACCGAGGAGCTGCAGTGAAGCCAGGAGCCTGAACTTGCCTGGGCAGCCATGGGCACCTCACCAGGCTGGTCACCAGGAGCTGCCATGCTGGCCACCCCACCAGGGCACAGGCTGGTGGCGTCCTGGCTCTTTGGCAGCATAATGGCCAGGACCAGGCTCCACGCAGAGCTCCAACCAGAGCAGCATGCCTCCTGGAGACAGCTCTACCCCTGTCCCTCCGCGTTGCTCATCAGTGTTTTAAAAGCTGTATGAAGATTGTTTATAACTCTTGAACCGACCAATGCTCCACTGACACCAAACAGCTCCGCAGCAAATGACTGGGCCATGAAGGTCCTGATTCTGTTGTGCAAATTGTGCATCAGAAGATAGCTGTTATCTGCCAGAAGCTCATTGCAACTCAACAATGGTCGACTAATTACTGCATGTCTTGCCCTTTCACAGCACTGTGCTTCAGTCAGAGCAGCCTTCACTAATTCAAGGGGACCTTTGAGAAACAAACTGCTAAGCAAAGTCCAGCTCCAGCCCCAGAGGGGTTTCCTGCAGGTGCTGTTCAGCTCCAGCATGCCGGTGCACTCCCAGCCTGGTGGAAACTGCCTCCGGCTCTGCTCACCACGTGCTTCCCTGCAGAAGAAAACCCCTTCCCATGACTTTGCCATGGCCTAGTTTTCAAGGGGGACAAAAGAAAGAGCATCCAAGGGACCCAAGTAGGAGCTGGACAAGAGCCAAAGTCACCCAAGTACTCATGCACATGAAGCCAGAGCTCCTCAGAAGCGTCTACAAACCATTCCCAGATCAAGCCTGGAGCAAACCCTCCCTGATCAAACACAGCATACGTGCTCTTCACACCAGCTGCCCCAAAGCCTCCACAACAGCCACTGAAGATGTGAAAAACAGCATAAGGAGCTTCTCTCAAAAGAGCAACTGTGGGCATGGGTCTAATCCTCCAAGTGCCAGGAACTGGGTAGAAGCCCAGAGAGCAGAGCAGGGAAGGGAGAAGCTTTCCAGCTTTCGTGCCATCCCTCCCCAGTGATCCAGCTCCTGGGAATGCCACAGCAATGAGGTTCAGGGGTACAGCCCCACCAGACGCTTGCACCCAAGAGCTCCAGCCACAGAGCTGATTACAGCTCAAGTACTTTATTACCGCTAAGTTTTCCATTACCCTCCTGGATTATCCTGTCTGTTACACACAGTTGCTAAAATCTGATGGGGAATTCACAAAACATGCCAAGTGCTAAGCAGCTGGTGAGCAGAGACCAGCACAGAGCTGGGGACCTGCCACCAATGGGCACTTCTCCAGTGCCCACCTTAAAGAGCATCTCCCTGGAGTCACCAGACATGACAACGCAGCCAGTTTTGAGCACCAAAAGACCCACAGCAGCTCTCCCTGGACAGGGCAGGCTCTGAGTGTTCCCCCAGCTCCCCAGGGTGCTGTGAACCCCCTGGAGCACCCTGTCCATGCTGTGTCACCAACAGGGTGCGGAGTCCTGCACCCACCCTGGCATGGGCAGCATCCCCACGGTGCAGGCAGGAGAGGCAGGGACAGACAGGGCTGCTTCCTCACCTTCTAGACACGGGATCAGTGTGGTTTCATGTTCTTTTGACACCTGTCCCAGAAATAGCATCAGAAAAGTATCCCCTTCAGAAAACAAAGGGTTAAGGAGGGGAAAAAAAAACCATCTCAGACTCCTTTTGGTGGAGGCTGGACACAGATGTGAGCTGCTATCCCAACCAGAGCATCCCAGAGCCCTGCCTGGCATCTTGGAGGAGCTTTCCGTGCTGCTTGTGGAGAACAGCCACAGAGGGAGGGAGCAGCATCAACGCACAGCATCAACGCGAGCGGCGTTCATGAACATCCCCATTCGCTGTGGCCCCTGGTAGGGAATGAAACAACCCAGAGCCCAATGCTCCTTTCCGGTACTATCAGCATGCCCGGCACAGGGAGCGATAAGGTGAAGGTGTTCCCAGGAAAAGCCCAACCTTTGGCGAGCACAGCCCCACTCTGAGATATTTTTCAGCCCGTTTACACATCCCGCCAGGAGGGGGTTGTGTCCCTGGCTGTTATCAGCTCCAAACTGCAGCCAGAAATTTTATCTTCACTTTCTTCTGCATGGAGCAGCTGCCACAATAAATATCAGCAAGATAACAAAGCAGGAGGTCCGAGGAGCAGCCGCTCATCACGGCTCTGGGCTGAGCAGGAGCTTCCAAGATCCCCTCTCCGAGGCTCACGCCAAGAGCAGAAGGCACAGTAATTTGGAAACATTTTAAACCAACCCCAGAATACTCCAGCCACACACCAAATCACATCAGGAGACTGCGGGAGAGCACGGAGGATGCCTGCTGCCAACCTCCATCCTTAGGGGAGGAAGCAGGACCACCAGAAGTCACCAAAGCCTAGAGCTGCTGCAAAGGGGAGGCAGGGTTTGTGCCCCCCACCCCCCAAGCTCCTGCCCTCGCCCAGCTGAGCCACCTCTGATAAGGCTTTTCCCAAGCTTTCACTTCCAGGAGGACAGAGCTGCTGCATCTCTCACCTCCAAAGAGGCAGAGGAGGAAGCCCTTGGACAGCAAGGTCTGCACAGCCCTTAGAATCTCCGTCTCTGCAGCATCGCCCACGAGGCTTTTTTGCTTTATTTATTAAACAGAAGCAGATTGCTATAGGCAGCTTTAATCCAAGAGATAGAATCGGTTTCCATAGACACTCACTGCTTCCCCATCACAACCCAGCTGCAGCGGGCGAGCTGAGCAAGCCGAGCGGGAGCAGCCGTGCTGGGGGGCCCGCGGGGTCTGGCACCAAGCACGACACGGCAAAACCAGAGCCTGGCCTCTCCGAGGGGCTGCTCCCCCACTGCTTCAGAGCTCAACCTCTCCTCTAACGCACTGCCTCAGAGATCCCTTAATGAGGACAGTTTGCCATCTCCCAGCACTGCAATCTGGGGAGCCAGACCTGCAGGGACCGTGAGGAGGAGGAGGAGGAGTTCACCTGGGACTGCGAAGGCAACGAGACCAAAGCCCAGCCCCACAAGAGCCCTAACAAGCGGCTGCAGCTTGCAGCTTGCAGGAGCGGGGAGAGGAGCCACCTCGAACCCCACCTGCATGGCAAAACAGCAGCGGGGGAGAACCCAGGAGCCACATCCAAGCAATGGGACGAGTGGAAAATCAGCTCCTGAAATTACTTAGGGGAGTAAGGGCAAGAAAGGGAAAGGAGGCACCAAGCAGCACAGCTCGTGATGTCTGTCACTGCTCCGATCGACTGAGCAAACAGTCAGCAGGCTCTGTTGCGCTGGGAACCTGCAGACACTTGGCAGAGCCCAGGGTGCACACAGCCCTGCCACCGGCTCCCTTCCACCAGGAGAAGTGCTGCTCCAGCCCCAAACCACTCTCTCCATCCCCTTCTCCTTCCCAGGACCATGGTGGGCAGCGTTGCCCCAGCTCCTGGACCAGAAGGTGCTTTTCTCCCCTTTGCAAAGCAAGGCAAATCCCTGCTCCGCAAACGCCACGAGCTGGCAGTGCCCACAGCCTCGGCACTAGGATTCACCAGCTTGTTTTTTAAGCTACATTAACAGCAAACACAGAGATGCTTTTACCATTCGCATGGGGCAGGACCAGCTCCACATTGAGCTCGTAATCCCCGTCTGCAACTCCATTTAGCAATGAATTGGTGACTTACCCAGCTCTTTAGATCCCTGGCTTTCACTGGCCAGCTCTCCCATCTTCACCAGAGCATCGAAGTATCCTTTTGCTGCATATGTCATACCTAAAAGCATCCAAAAAATGCAGGTTATATTCTCTTTAATGGCTGTGATAACTGCTATGGCATTGAGTAGATGCTAGACACTAAAACAGACATTACTTCAAAAGGGCTTAACCCCACGGGGAGGGACTAGACAACAAACAGAAGAAAAAGGAGTGAAGGAAGAAGAAAGCTCAAGCAAAAAGATTACAGGGCTATTTAGCAGGAAAAAAAGGTACGGGCAGGACCTCGGTGGTTTTCATTCCAGTGTAACCATCAGCCTGCTTAATGCTGCTCAGAAAAATCACTGCGGAATAATTGAATATCACAGACTTTCATTATAGTTCAGTCTTGTTTGTTGACATTCCAGCTCCACACTCCACTTTAATCAGATAAGCAGGGGGTTTCCTCTAATCACGGGAACATGTTGTACAGCTTTAGCTCAACACCGGCAAATTATGTGCCGAGGCCTCTTCCAGAGTGATCTGCTGATTAAGACACTTCCTTCAGATGCCCCCACAAGCTCAGAGATCCAAAGGGAAGGATGACCAAGGACAATTTTTAAAATTACAGGAAGATCTTGGGCTTCAAAGCGTACTCACAGCAGGGATGTGAGAAAAACGGAAAACAAGCGAACACCCTGGTTATCCGCAAAACGCTGCAGGTACAGCGTGCCCAGCTTACGCTGCGATGAACCAGCATGTTATAAAGAGGCTCCACCACCCGGGTAATTAAAAGCTGCATTATCAGTATAACATTTCGGAAGGACAAATAAAAACCACAGTCCCAAGCGCAGCCTCTTCTGCCCCGGCCGGAGCCTGCCTCTGCTGCCTGCACCCGCTGCAGACCCAGCAGGGAATCACCCCTGCAGCATCAGCCCCTGCTTCGTTAGCGTCATTAGGGATAGTGGGAAACGCTGCTGCGTGTCAGGATGCACTAAGTGTCCTGTCCCGGGGGAGCAGAGTCCACAGCCCATGCACTGGACCGGGGTGGACAGGGACTTCCCATGTTACGGCCAGTTGATCCATTAAAACGTGGTTAAACCAGGGAGAAAGCAGGAGAGCGTCTGTACCTGAGGAGGGCAGGACCTCTGCCTCTTCAAAGGTCCTTCACTCAACCATCCAGGAACCTCACTGGACTTGTGGGAGACTAAATTTGCTCCAGGCACAAAGCAGGAGGCACAGATCCTTCCCAACGGCCACATTTCGAACACCGGCGTTTAAGAACATGAGACACCAAAATATATTTTTCTTTCCACCAGCTTAAGATTCTGACAGCCTCTTCCCTTACAGGCATCTTCACTCAGCCAATTAAAGAAATAAAATCCAGGAGACATGTGCAGAGCAGCTCAGAAGCGAGCAGAGCCCTCCCTGGAAGCAAGCAGCTGCCTCGGGGGTCGGGCTGAGCCTGAACCTCCTGAAAACACAGCCGAGGGCATGGGCAGTGTGCTTTAAGTGGCTTTAAGTCCAAATAGTCCATTTTTGGTTTTCATCAATTCATATTTCACTTTTGATCATCAAAATCTACACCTCCCTAATGGCTCCCAGTAGGACTCTATATTCCCAGTCCAGAGCCGCCACCAAGACTTTGAGTTTTTTTCCTTCTCTTCCAACTCATTCTTCTGGGAGATTCAAACATCTCAATATCACATCTTTAAACAGAACTTGAAATCCTAATTCTAAATATTTTAAAGCAATGTTTAAAGATAAACTGTTTGGAGATGTGTCTATCTGGTTGCCACCCAACTCTTTATCACTGGAATCCTTTCCACATCCACGGCCATGGACATGTGCCTTGTGAGTCCTAACAATGTGAGCTTTGCCTGGAGGTCCAAGAACCATCTCCCCAGTCTCCTCCCCTCACTTCTCCTGGCAACAAAGAGCATCCCAGGCTGGTTTTCCAGCTCTCCTCCCTTCCGAGGCCATGCTGTCCAGCTGGAGCCTCGCCAGCGTGGCAGCCCCAGCATTTCAGCACCAAACACATCAGCGACACAGTTCCACTTACTTGCTAAGGCTTTTTCATAGGTCTTCCCCATAGAAATGAAATTCCTGAGGCTGGGGTTGAACTGCTCCATGATCGTCTAGAGGAAATAAGAACATCAGGGGTTAGCAGAGCCGATCGGGAGCTGGACAGGGCAGCTCCACACTCCCCCAGGGCAGCCGCGCCGAACTCGATGCTCGTAAATCCAAAAACACAGCAGAAAATCCTCCCACATCCCTCAGCTTCCCGACATCTGCAAGAGGATGGTGGGTTCACAGCGAGAAGCCTCAAGAACACCCACGTATTGCAATCAGTGCTCAAAAGGAATGGCCCTGTTGGCCTGGAAGGGCAAACGGTCTTCTCATTTGGGGTAAGTGAAACAAGGTGGCTCTGCTGTGCTCCAACACGAGATGCCTTGTGCAGGTGCTTCACCATAAGAGATAAATGAATGGCCTAAACCAGAAAATTACCCGATATGGCAAATACAACCATAAAAATAACCACAAGTGCTTGCTGGAGACAACAGGCAATGGCCTTCAGACCAACCATGAGGTTGACCCGAGTTCTGGGAGATGTTGGCTGGTGATGGCCCACTCCTGGGATGACTGCAGAGTGGCATCAGCTTGGTCTAACACGGACAAGCCGAAAGGGCTGAAGAGCAGGAGCCACCGAGGAGCTGAAGACAGAACAAAGCCACCATCGTCCCCACCAGACTGGTGCCAGCCACGGCTGAAGCCACACGAAGGAATTACACCTCGGTCTCAAAGCACGGGGTGTCACTTTCCACCTGCCTCTAAATGCATAAATTAGGGTGTCGGTGAACACCAGAAGCGCTGTCTGACAGCTTTTCCTCCCTCGCTTTAAGGTCCTTATTTAAACATGGGGGGGAAGGAATAATCGGATCATGGAGAAGAACGGCTCTTTGTATGCCTGGCACAGCAGCTCCTGACCCTCCCCTGCCAGAGCTATTCAATCCCCGGCGCTGATAGCATCTCTAAAACCAGACACCCATTCCCAGCCCAGCCCTGGAAGAGACAAACTCTCCATTCTCTCCCTATGAATCCAACCTCCAGACCAAGCCCGGCTACAGCAGAGCAGCCCCAGAGCTGGTTCCAAGCCCCTGCCCCACCTCAGGGACAGCCCCTCACCCTGCCCCAGCAGCCTCCCCTCAAGGGTACCACCAGAACATCAGGTTTAAGGCCCAAATCAATGCCCTGCACAGCCCGAGTAGGGATGCGTGGGCACCCCTGGGAAGCGGGGGCTCTGCACCCCAATGCTGTGCCGCCGGCAGCATCCCATCCCGACAAGGGGAGGGAAGACAACAGACAGACACTTACAGCGAATAAGCTGATTAAGCATCTGTCACCTCATCCGAAGCTGGCCAAACGCTATAAAGCTCATTTTCTGCCTGAGGCATTTTTATCCCGAGTTCCTGCTGCCTTGGCCTTTGGAGAGTGTGACAGTTTAATTTTCTTCCACAGGCGCACGGCTCAGCCAGAGCCTTCCCCCGGCTCGAAACAGCCATTTTCTAATCTCAGCGAGCAGGAACCTGCACAGGAGACCAGCTCGGGGGCCAGAGTCAAGCAGGGGCATCGCCTAGGCGCTGGTATTTGTTGGCAGGAGAAATCCTTTTAATCCTCCAAGGAGGACAGAGCAGCAGCCCTGCTCCGAGGTTGGAGCACCAACCCAGCCCAAGCGCCCCAAAAGCCACCATCCCACCAGCTCCAGGTGCTTCCAGAACCATCCCACAGCCCTGCAAAGGACAGAAGATGATTGCAAGGATCTGACAGGCAAGCAGGAGGCTAACGAGGAACTCCCTTGCTAATTAAGGCCTCCGGTCAAGCTCTGCAGCAGCACAGTGCCCATGGAAGCGGCTCTGGGGCAGCGCTGAGCAGTTCAGTGAACACGCTCGGCTTGAGCGGAGAAAATGAACCTGTAACAGCAAGTCACATAGAGAGTTGTTTTCCCTAATTGTAGGAGACAATTGCACAGGAGTTAATTAACGCTGACGAGGATTGCTCCATCCTTCCTACGTCAAGTTTGGCTTCGGTCAAAGATCTACCTGTGTTATCCCACAGAGCATCTGGAGGCTTGGGATCGCTGCCCATGGAGACATGGACACGTCCCCACTGCCCATGATGGGGACAGGGACACGTGCCCACCACGGGCAGAGCCGTGGCTACAGCCCCCACCACGCTCCAGCTCAGCCCGAGCAGTCTGAGGCTGAGTAACATTTACACAGGAGAAATATTGGCAGGATTTCTGCAGAGAGGGGATTTTCAGGCAGTTTGCTGGGTGAAGTGCACCGAGTGTTTACGTCTATGTATGTATACATGCATATATAAATAAAATTACTTTTGCAGCAGCGCCTGTGTAAACATATCTTCCCGAAGCACGAAGCCCAGCAAATAAGTGCCGGGACAGGATCCCCAGACATCACCCACGAGGCAGGAGCACCGGTGACCGTGGGCGAGTGCCGGCCGTCCCCACGGCATGGTGGGCACAGATGGCAGCGATGGAGGGGGGGTCAGCGCCGTGCCCAAAGGCTTAAAGCAGCCGAGCTGCTCTCTCCATCTGCGGGTCTCGTGGGGATGGATGCGGTGGAACAGATTCAAGGAAATCCCCTTCCAAAACTCAGCGCATCTTCCTCAAAGCTGGAGGGAACCGAAGCACGACTCAGCCCTGGCAGCCGCTGGCACCGCTCAGGGCAGGACCTTGCCCCCCACCAACCAAGAACAGACATTTTAAAGCAATAAATGAAGAGAAAAAAGCCCCCGGAAAAGGTCCCGCTGATCAGCTGAAGGAGGAGGGAGGCAAACCTCTGCTGGCCAAGCAAAATTCATGAAATCTTGGGAGGAAGTCTGCTGAGAGTGGATGTTTTTAAGGCATTGTCTGGAGACTCCAACAAAAACAGCCCGGCAGGATGAGGGCACTGAAAAAGGCTCCTCACTACAGAGATAAAAATAGAGCTTTTCAAGCCTCCTCCTCACTCCTCCCAGGGTGGGAAGCAAAGGTGACTCCAGAACTAACACACCTTCGCACCCCCCTCCAGGTGAGAAGCTGCTAAGGAGAAATACTGAAAAAATAAACATATTTATGGCACAGAACATGCTCAACAAGCAATCGCTTCGCCCAGCCGAGTCAGCCGGCAAGGTGCTTTGACTGCTCCTGTTGCATCACTGGTGGATGCACCCCCAGCTGCCCCCCAGCCCCATGGACTGGGGAGGGCAGAGATGCCCCCATGGGCTTTGGGCAGGACCTTCCTTCAGCTGGCGAGGCGAGGCCAGGTCTGCAGGACACTCCAGCGAAGCCGATATTCAGCAAAACGCTGGTAACGAAAGCAAATCTCGTTCCCCCTCCGATTCTGCTCCATCAGCACCACCCGCAAGTTGTTTGCCTTCCACGCGTCGCCTGGGCAGAGTTTAGAAAAACACAGACAAAAAAAACCTGGCAGCTAAAGGTTGAAAGGGCTTTGCTTTGTTCCACTGCACTAAATTCCCTGGGTAATACCACTCAGCTCTCTGGGATTGGCACGGCTTTATTCAGCTGCCAAAAATGAAACTAATGCAAAGCACGAGGTCTCCAGGACACAGTCCTGCTGAATTAGGGGGGAGAAGAGGCAACAGAAAATAAGGTCCCTCCCCGTCTCTCCCCTCTGAGCACACTTCATGATGCACAACGACCTACTGGCTGCTCCAATGCCGTAATTGTCAGCCCATAAGGAAAAGTTTAAGTCCTCCCCAAGCCCAAGCTGGAAGTGGAGCTGTTCAGGTTGTATCAGGTTTCTCCTGCGTAGGAAAGACCTGCACGACACCTCCTTAAGGGCCTTTATAAAACAAAGTGAAAACAGGCTGCACAGTTCTCCCCAGGTCCAGCCCCGCAGCCTCCCGGGCAGCTCCTAAAACCTAACGCAGAGCAAAACAAAAAGCAGGTGCTCGTTCGCTCTGCTGAGGCAGGAGATGGTCGTTGGCCATGGTCTGTAACCAGGCTCTGGACCATGGGCAGCACCATCACCGCAAAGCTGGGGTGGGACCTCACCTCCCATGGCCATGTACACGCTGCCCTGATGACTGTGCCGTAATTACAGCCACGTTCACATCCAGCCTCTCCTCCACATGGCAAAGGGCCGGACAACCAGGCATCAAGGTGAGGAGGCTCCTGGATGTGACTGAGGGAGGAGCATCACCACGAACACTCCGTGTCCTGGCTCCTGTCCCAGCCACCTCCCCGCAGGGACAGCCTGGGCACCTCAGTGAACACAAGTGATGGACTTTGAGCTAAGAAAAACAACGTCAAACTTTTCCTACCACCGTTCTTTGATGCCCCTCCACAGCAGCAAGGCACGATGGCTCCTTGCAAGGCTGATATTGCGCAGAGGCATGGGTGGCCTGGGCTCAGCCTGGCACCCACCGCTTTCCTGGGTGACTCATGGGTGGCAGCAGGACGTTATGTGACCATGACGAGAGCCATCAGAGCGGGCAGCACCACAGGACTCTCCGCAACGCCCCAGTCACGCTGCAAAAGCAGCTCAGCCATAAGGAAGTTCTGTTTCTAAATGGGTCAGCCCTGCTCCAGGAATGCTTTCAGTATTTCTGGATTAACATTTAATGCCCAAACCAAGCCCAGCTCTGCCTCCATCTCAGCTCGTCCTGCCCTGCACCACCAGAAGACAGCCCCGTGGTTTTAAGAGCCAGGTTTCTGCTGGGAGGGGAGCCTTGCTGGACTTGTTAGCAGGGCTGATTTCAACTGCTTACAACACACCCACCTCACAACCCTGCCGCCGGGACCTTCCCCATGCAGCCGAGGTCCCCGGTATCTCGGCACGCCACAACACAACACGGTAGCGGCGTTTCACAACCCGAGCTGCTGACGGCTGCGGTCCTGCATCCATCCATCCCTCCCACCTTGCCCAGCGTTCCCAAAGCTCACTCCGAGCCATGGGAATGGCCGAGCCATTGTCCTCCAGCTCACGCTCACACAATATCCTGCCTCAAAGCCAAACTGGGGCTTAGAACAATCTTGACTGGAGAAAGAGTTCAGGAGCAAGGGAATCAGGGAAAAACACAAGATGCCCATCTAAAGGCATTTAGTTTCTACTGGGTGTCACGTCAGAGGACAGAGGGAACCATATTTCAGGGCAAGAGCTCTGAACATCTCTGTGATAAGGGTCTGAGCTTGAAGGAATCCAGAATGGGGACCTTCATGGTGCACAGAGCCCCCCCAGCACCCTGGCTCACAGCACCCGCTGAGCAACACCTTGTCAACACCCACCAGCGGTCACCCCTGCAAGACAGACCCATCCCACAGCTCCCGGGGTTGGGGTCTTCACTGCCGAGCTCAGATGGTCCCCCAGACCCAGCCCCTTCCCTGCAGACCTCACACCAAGAGGCTCAACTCGACCAAAGGCTTCCGCCCCAAGAGCTCAGCGCAGGAGATGTTTGACGTGGCTGTCACCGTGCCCTGCCCTGCAACACGAGCAGCACAGCAGTGAAACCCTAGCCATGAGCAGACTCAATGCAGCAAGGCACCGAAGGGGAAGGCAGCGCCTGCCTCCATCCCAGGGAGCTGCATCGCCCATGGGCAGCATGGGAAGAGATCTGGGGGACCTTCGACAAGTCACGAGCTTTAGAACACCTCTTAATCCTGGAGTTCCAGCAGCCTGGAGGTGTGCACCTCAGCAGAGGCAGAAACCACGGTCCCAGCCTGTGCTCGCAGAGGGGATGGAGCAGAAGGTGAGGGCAGCCCCACGTCACCACGCCAGCGCCGAGCGGTGCAGGAGCTGGAGCTGAGCCCTCGGGACCAGCACAAAGCCCCGCTCCAAACAGACTTGGCTGCAGCGCCAAGACGCCTGCAAAGCTGCGGCTCTGGCCAAGCCGTGTTGCCCTATAAAACCAGCAGAGCCCTGGGCCCTGCTCGCTGCAGGACAAGCCTGGCCTGTGTCCTGCCACCTCTGCAGCTCTTGCTGGGTAAGAGGTTTCACAGAGCTTGACTCATTCCCACGCCGGCACAAGGAACCCACCGCCCGCGGGAGCAGGGTGCTGCCCTCACAGAAGCACAGAATGGTCTAGATTGGAAAAGACCTTTAAGATTATCAAGTCCCATCATTAACCTAAGACAAGCCCTCGACTAAACCATATCCCTGTGCACTACATCCGTACGTCTCCAGGGATGGGGACTCCACCACTGCCCCGGGCAACCCGGTTCCGTGCCTGATAAGCCTTTTGGTGAAGAAATTCTTCCCAATATCCAATCGAAACTTTCCTTGGCACAGCTTGTGGCCATTTTCTCTTGTCCTATCACTTGTTACTTGGGTGAATAGACCGACCCCCACCTCTCTACAATCTCTTTCCTGCGGCCGTCAACCGCAGCCATCCACTGACGCACGGGCAGCTCAGAGCCCCGGCACGCACCTCCGGGTGCGGGAAGCCCCGGGGCAGGGAGCAGGGACAGCGGGGAGCACGGTGCTTGGAGCTCGGGGTGGCACAGGCTGACTCCAGGGCCAGCTCTTTCCTCCTGTGCCACATCCATCATCCCCCTGCTGCCAAACACACCAGGCCACCCACAATGTCCCTTCTGATTCTTGGGCAAGCATCGCTCCTCTTCCCTCTGGACACAGATAACGAGGCAAGAGGCTGCTGGGCCGGCTACAACATTTATTACAGCTGATGTGCAGCAAATGAGTACCAGGAATTACACCTGCATCAGTGCGAGACAATTAGGCTTCGAGTTCGGGGTGTTTTTAAGCAAACATGAAGCTATTCGTGCACCGTTGCAGAACGAACTTCCACACGAAGAAGCGGCTTTAAAATGAAATGGAGGTTTGCCTGCAAACGGCAACGCTCCAACGCGTCGCCAGCGAGACGGATTTGTCTTTGGGGGAAGGCAGAATTGCCAGCCCCTCCTTCTTGCAAACAGACAATCCTGCGCAAGGGCTGAGCGGAGCTCGGAGAGATGCTCGGCCCCGCGTCCACGGCCGGAGAGGTCTCACCCCTGGGTGCTCAGCGCCCAGCCCGGCAGCTGCGCTGCTACGAGGGGGTCCACGCGAGTGAATCAGCGCCAGGGAAGGTGGGATCACGTTGGCGGAAGGTGCCAGCAGCCTCCGTCTCCCCCTGTAATTACTACACACGTGTAGGCAGCTGCCTGGAGAGGCAGCATGGGCACGGGGGCGGCTGACAGCTCCTCCACCATCTCATTAGCGCAGTCACTCCGAGGGCGAGCGCTGGTTCTGGAAAATGATTACAATGGGCTTCCCGAGCAGAACGCCTCGGGAAAGCCTGCGCGGGAGAGGGTGCCTTGCACGGGGAGGGGCGCAGAGCTGCCTGCTCCTGCTCCAGACCTCATGGAGAACCAGCTCGACCCCCTCGTTTGGCTGCTGCCAAAACCTCGCCAAGATGCTGGCAGTCGAGCGTGGGGCAGCCGCCCGTCCTGCACCCCTGTGGCTTGGGGTTCGGTGGCTGTGAGGTGGCAAGAGCCAGACCTCCCCCAGCATCATCCCCCTTCCTTGGGGTTATCTCTTCCTGACCACAGCCATGATCAAGGCTATGGCACACGCCAGAAAACCATGGGACAAAAACATACTTAGGAGATGGGGATGTGGAGCACTGGAGTCATTTTGGACTGGGAGAGCCCAAAGCTTACAGAGCTCTGGAGAGTCCACAGAGTCCCTGAGCCACCAGCCCTCACACTGGGCTCCAGGAGCTCACAGAAGTCCTCAAAGAAAGAGGCAAACACCAGGTTCCTGCACACACCCCATGCCACACATCTCCAGATGCCAAGAAAAGCATTGTTGTCTTCTTCAGAGGACAAAAGGCTCCTCATTCACTACAGGAAACTCAAACGGAGTCAGGACCAGCCTCCTCCAGCTCCCAGCACAGAGATGCTGATGCTGAGTAAAACCATGAGATCTACCCCCAGTTCCACGTCCTCACTCCCTACACCCCTGCTGCTCCCACAGAAATACTGAAAAATCAAAGTGTTCACTAACTGATGGAGACCTTTGGACTCCTCTCGAGTCCACCTTTGGCTCCTGAGGCCTCAATGCCCCTGTGCACTCTCTGCACCAGTTGCCCTTGAGCCAGATCTGCCAGGCTTCGATGGAGACCACGCATGCTCCAGGCCAAGGGTGCTCTGCTCCAGCTCTAGACCCACAGCTCAGGAATGATGAAGCTGATGGTCAGAGCCCAGCCAACATTCACCCTTTGCCCCTCATTTCTTGGGGAAAGGAGGGTCCCTTTGGCGCAGTTGTTGCGATGGCCCGAGCCACCCCGCGCACGCCTTATGCGGCTGTGCCCCGGGAAATCGTGACCTGCTCCACAAACCTGTTATTAGCACAGTTCTTCGAGGACAACACACCTCAAACAACAACTGAGTCACCAGCTGAAACTGTTCCCAGCAGCTGTCCCCAACCTGGCCACACCATCGCCCAGCCCTGGGGACCGCCAGGGCCGGGCAACGAGCTCCAGCAGCTCCCGGGGCCGAGCCGGGTCCATATGGCAACACTCGGCTCCCACCTGCACCGGGACCTGTTGGCATCAACACCCGTGGGACCAGGCTCTGGCCAAGGCCAAGAGCAGCCAGCCCGGCCACGAGCCGGGGACACCGGCTGCACTTGGAGGGTGGGAGTCGCAGACCCCCGAACCCCCGACCGATGCCGTAGCCGGAAAGCTCCGTTCGCAGCCCCGCGTAGCCAACATTCTGGGTGCCATTAGCTCCATCCCAACAGCCCCAGGATGCCAAAACCCAGGGCTTCAGAACTTCCACTACCTTGAGAATTTTTTTTTTTGTACCACATTTTTTTTCTTCTCTCAGATTTCTTCTCTCCTCCCCTTAACGCTCCCAGGTAACTCAAGCCATCAGCTCACCCGCAGGAAACCGTGCGAGCTTCCAGCTCCACACCGACATCCTGCGCTACGCGTGGGGCTGGGGAGGTTCCACCGGACTCGGGCAGGACCCGGCGGAGCAGAAGCCGCTTCCTTCTCCAGCAACATTGAAGCACGTAGATTATTTTTTTGTTTTCCTCACAGCGGGAGCGAAGCAGAAAAAAAACCAAACAACCAAACAAACTAACAACCAAAACCCCAACAATAATCCAGAGATTCCCAAACTCCAGCTGCACCCAAGACACAG
>VZZY01007844.1:160366-177188 GCA_013400335.1 Eurystomus gularis | reverse complement strand
CCCGTCCCGTACTCCACTTCCTATCTTGTACCGCTCCCCTGTAGTCCCTGCTCCATCCCTTTCCCCATCCCGTACCCCATTCCCCATCTCATACCCCATTCCCATCCNTGCTGTACCCCTCCCTATACCCCATTCCATATCCTGTACCCCATCCCATACCCCATTTCCCATCCTGTACCCCATTCCTCATCCCACACCCCATTCCCTATCCCATACCCCA
The DNA here is from genome assembly GCA_013400335.1 of Eurystomus gularis. Lineage (NCBI taxonomy): Eukaryota > Metazoa > Chordata > Aves > Coraciiformes > Coraciidae > Eurystomus > Eurystomus gularis. The sequence goes on along the minus strand of VZZY01007844.1, from coordinate 176,968 downwards.
TTCCCCATCCCATTCCCCATTCCCCATGCTGTACCCCTCCGTATACCCCATTCCATATCCTGTACCTCATCCCTTACCCCATCTCCCATCCTGTACCCCATTCCTCATCCCATACCCCTCCCGCACCCCATTCCCCATCCCATACCCCATTCCCCATCCCATACTCTCGCTATGCCCCGTAACCTGTCCCACACCCCCTGCTATACCCATTCGACAGCCCACAAGACTCCATACCACACCCCTACATCTCTGGCTGTACCCCACACACCCCACACCCCTGCTGCACCCCACACCCTCGCTGTCCCCCCCGCCCCGTCCTGTCCCGGAGCTGTGCCCCATTCCCCAGCCGGGCAGCACGGGGTGGACAGGTGAGGAGGAGCTGGAAGGGGAAGAGCAGCCGGTGGTTTGCTGGGTGTTGGGTTTATACAAGGAAAGACGACAGACGCTGTCCAGGAAGGCCTGGAGAGTGGAGGTGGGATGGGGGGTCACCACGGTGTGTGGCACAGCTCGTGGCACTGGTCCTCAGCCTGGAGCAGTGCTCAGCCCAGGGGAGACCAGCCAGGGCAGGAGAAGAGGCAGCCCCTGCCTGTCCCCACAGTGTCCGGGCTCACCCCTCATCACCATGCGAGCACCGAGATTCCCTCGGGAGGCCCTTCCCAGCTCTCCCCATGTGACAGCGAAGCTGTGGATCCCCGTCCTCCCCATCCCTCGGCTGCAGCTTTTGCACAGGTCCCGAGGGATGTGAGGAGCGGGGCTGTGTCCGGAGCCAGCGCCCGATGTCCTCCACCATGGTCCATGATCCGTGCTTCGAAGGGAGCTTTGTGGGGGCCGGGGCTGTCCCCATGTGCTCGTGGCCGTGCAAAGGAGGAACATCTGGAGAGCACTGGAAAACAAGTGCCATGGGCTGCCTTGTCCCAGCCCTTGGGCCAAGCCTTCCTCTCCTTCCTCTCCCTCCTCTCTGCCATGAGAAGCAGTGAAACAGTTAAGCACCCGTGTGTGATTTTTACCGTGATCTCCATCAGTTCCGAGAACAAGGAGCCCAAGCAGCCGAGGTCGATACCTTGGCCCCAACCCTTCCCGTTCCTGCTCCCCGTGCTGCTCCCGCTCCATCCCAGCGCTGGTGAGGAGCAGGGCAGGCACCGGAGGCGACCGCTCGCTCTGGCCGTGTTTGGGTCCCATTTTGGCTTCTACCTCCACAGAGGTTTCACACTCCAAAGGACAGGGAAGAATTTACAACCCCTGAAAAGGGTTTCTCCCATTTTTCTGGAGCAGATTTTTAACCCTTTCCCACTGGAGCTGAGAGAGAGGAGCAGCAACGGGATGTGACCTCATGGGGGGCCCGGAGCAAGGCTGCCATGGGAGACGTTCCCAGGAGGGATGCCCGGCTGTGCCGACACAGGGGCCTGGCAGTGCCCCTTCCCCACTCGAGCCCACTCCATCCCAGGCGGCCAGGCTGGTCGGCTCCGGTGGGATGCCGCTCCCTCGGCCGGACACCAGCATTTCGCCGGCTTTCCAGCGCCGGTGAAACATTTCAGACCAAGCGTCCGGGAAGAGAGTGCCTCTGCCCGCATCTCCATCACCTTATTTTTAGTTACGTTATGTAAGTTCTCCGCTACGTCATGGATGTGGGGGGGTTCTTGCATCTAATTCCAGCGTGACAGCCCAGCAATTCAAACAAGCTGTTCCTCTGGTGAGGAAGATAAAAGGATTTGTAATTTCTCATAATAAAAGAGGCCTTTTGGGACGACCGTCCGAGAATCTCTCACATGTAAGCCCGCTCTCAGGCAGCCGCTCCACTTTTCTTCCCATCCTCCACTTCTCCTTATCCCCAGGAAATCCGAGCACTGAAAATCTTCATCCCTCGTACCCCGCGATCCCAAAGTGACTCTTCAGCCAGTGATGTTCTAGTCTCACATGAAGGGGCAGATTTGACTCATTATAGTGGGCCCGGCTTTTCCCGTGCCAAAAAGTCTTGATTGGCAATGGCTGCCCAGGGCTGGTCCGTGCTGCCTGCGCTGCCTGTGTTGCCTGCACTGCCTGTGCTGCCTGCGCTGCCTGCACTGCCTGCACTGCCTGTGCTGCCTGCACTGCCCATAATGTCTGTGCTGCCCACGCTGCCCGTGCCTCATGGGGCTGTGCTGGATCCCAAGGCAGAGCTGCAGCCCCGCAGCTGCCCGGAGCACCCTGGGAATCCACGGCAGGAAAAACCCTGCCATAGCCTCGTGCCCTAACATCTGCTTTGATTGGGTTTTTTTATTATTATTTTTGTTGCTAGCTGCCTTTTTGTCAGGGTGATTCACTCCCCAGGGCTCAGCGGCAGCTGGAGCATGCCCAGGGTAACCATGGTGGCAGAGTCCCTTGTGGGTTCCCTAAATCCCTGCGGCACATCCCGGCGTTTCTCGCACCCTTTCCGAAGGCAGGGACCTTCCAACACGGGGGCTGTGCCGGAGGAGCAGAACCTGGTGGGCTCAGCATAGGAAACCCACCACACCAGCTCGAACACCAGCAGGAGGAACACGCAGCAGCCCTGCCCTGGCCCAGAGATGGCCCCGCCAGCCCTGGAGCTGGCACCGGTCCCTGTCCCCAGAGCAATCCCTCCCCTCTGCAAAACCGGGGTCCCTCCCCGGGGTGACAGCACACTGGCACACGCGCGGCACCGGCCACCTCCAGCCCCGGGTGGAGTGAAGTTGCTGTGGCAACACCAACTTATGTAATCCACCCCGCTCGGCTGCAGGTGTGGGGAGGAAATTGTGCTATTTTCGAAGTTTCATTAGGTTCCTTCTTAATTACCAGCGTGGCGTCACGCCAGCTCTCCCGGCCGGGTCACACGCCCCGGTGCAGGGACCGAGCACCGTGCCAGGGCAGCGATGGTGAGGGCAGCGGTGGCACCGAGGGACCATCATGGCCAACAGCTCCTCTGGGTTGCCAGCGAGGTGGACATACGCTCACCACCCACCACAATGCCTCTGCAGGCGGGTGCGGTGGCTGCAGGGTGGCATAGGTGCCCAGGGAGGGGACAGCGATCCTGCCTGGGGTCAGCTGGGGCTGCTGCGTCCTCAGAGTGTCAGGAAAGCCTCCTGTGACACAGGAGAGAGGTGAATAAAAATAAAGATGGGTTATAATCCCTCTGAACATGACAGAGAGGAGGAACCAGAGGTGTAGCCCCTCTCGCTCAGCATCCCCCAGCACTCTTGCCAAGGGGCATGGAGCTGCCACTGGGAACAGCTCCGGGTGCTCACTGCTTGATCCTCAGCACCTCAAAAGACGGATGGTGAAAAGCTGGAAACACCGAGCAGGGAACCAGGTGGTTGGACCAGGTTGAAGAAGATGCCTCCATCTCTAACTCACCAGCTTGTCCATGGTGGGCCCATGGTGGGGCTGGGGGCAGAGGCTGCACAACCCCACCTCGGGCTGACGCCCCCCATGCCCCTCTTCGCTATGCACTGAGAGGAAGGGCTAAACCCCCGCACGCACCAGTGACCCCACAAAGAGCCGGCTCAGGGCAGGTGCGTCCCTGCGAGTGTCAACTTGTTAATGAGATTACCAGGAAATTTCCGTACTGATTGTCAGGGGCAGATGGCTTCCCCATCAGAGTCCTGCCGCACTGCAGCCGCGGTCAGCTCCGAGCCCTGTGTGCTGTTCCAGGAGTTAGAGATTTCTAAAATAATTTAAATGTGATTCCCCCCCCCCACACACATCTGGTGGGGAGCATCACTGGGGAATCAGCCTTGAGCAAAACCAACCCAGTCGCGAGCACGGGATGTGCTTTTCCTCATCCACTTTGCTCAGCTCAGGCTCCTGCCTCCCTTGACAGGGTCCCTCCTCAACACCGGGCTGGGCCCCGCTGGGTTTTGAGCATTTCATGAACCTCTGCAGGACCTGGGGCAGCAAACCCCACACCAACACCCAGGTCCTGGGGCCACCCTGGCAGTACCACCCATCGCGCTGGTACTGGGTTTTTCTGGTCCCTCCACCACGGGCACCACGTCCCCTGTGTGTGCAGCGTTGGGTGTTGGTGCTGCCTCGAGCCACACACAGCTTCACACCTTCTATTTCGTAGGGTCAGGACTTTAAGGCTGCCACAGAACTGGAGGTTCCCTGCGTGCGCCAGGGGCTCTCAGCCGGCTAAATCCCCCCCGAGCGCAACCCGCAACCCAAGTAAAGCCATTTATTGTGGATTAGCAAAGGATGAACAATTCAGACTCTTATTTTACCGGGCGGGAGCTGCGGCACTGGAATCCAGCACAGTCTGAAGTGGCAGCAACAGCGATTTCCAGCTCCTGCCCCGCAGGACTTCCCACGGCCGGACACGGGGCAGGGTTATTCCACAAAGCAGGAAACTGAGGCATGGCGGAGTACCTGGCTCCATCCCCCCGAGCAGATTTTCCCTAATCCCGTTGGAAGCAGCAGCTGAACAAGGCTCCCCTGCAGTGCAAGCTGCTGTTTCCAGGTATTTGTGGACCAGGAACTGTTTTGCTCCATCTCCGCACTGCTCTGCATCAGAGCACGTGGCCCTGCCAACGGCGAGGGCTGAGCTGAGCCGGGCCGAGGCTCGCAGCTCTGCCAACACCGACCTGGCCACCGGCCGCGGGGAGCCCGGGCTGGGTGCTGTGGCTGGGCTCAGGTCTCAGCACCGTGGTCACTCATGGCAATGAACGCACCAAACGGCAATAAAATAACGGCACCGGCAGAGCGCTCGGCTGGGCAGCTGCAGGGACAGAGCCCCGGACCCCGCTGCTCCCACGCCCGCATCCCCGAGCTCTGCAAAAGGCAGAGCTTTGTTGGCAGGTGTCGGGAAGCTCTTGTTGCCCACGTGTCCTGATCCAGTGCCGGGGAAGGTGTCAATATAGAGCCAGAGCCAGACTGCATGGTTAAAATAAAGCTGGCAAAGCGGCAACATGGCCAGAGCACGGCCCAGAGCTCCCACCTCCTGGCTGCAGGGACGGGGACATGCCGGCGTGTCCCCAGCAGACCCCTGTGCCCGTCCTGGCTCGGCGGGGACGGCTGCGGGCACGACCCAGGCCTGGCTGCGTGGCAGAGCGATGGAGCCGGCGTGGAGGAGCCTCGGCTCTCCCGGGAGGCTCCTGGGGAGAGCAAGCGCAGGGAGGAGCTGGAATGAGGGAGGAAACAGAGAGTGGGTGGGAGAACAAAGCGCTGCGGATGCAGAGCTGTGATGGGGACTGGGAAGATGGAGGGAGTGAAGGCATGGAGTGGGATGGCGGGAGGCAGGGAAGGGGCAGCGGGGCTAGCACCAGCCGTGGCAGAGCTGGACGGGCGCTCGGCTGTGCTGCCTTGGTGGGGAGGCTGGGAAGGGAGAAATCTCAGCTCCAAAGCAAACCCAAGCTGTGCTAAGCCATGCTGGGGTGGGATTGCTGCTGTGTGCTCCAGAGGAGCCCCAAAACGCGCTGGGGTCGGTGGTCCCTCCTCGTTCCCAGGCTGTGGAGCAGCCCAGAGCCCCTCTTGCTCCTCGCCTGCCCCGTGCCTGCTTTCACGAGTGAGTAATGTTGAATTACAGCTCGCTAAGGAGATCTCTGGGGATACTTCTGAATAACAGGAATAGTTTACCTGATCTGCATAATTGGCATGATGGGATTTTGCATCACGTTGCTGAGCTCGGGGAAGCGTAAGGGGCAGTGCCTCCAGCCGATGTGTTGCAGAGGGGCACCGGGTGCTGCCGAGATCTTTGGGTGCTGCCAAGAACTTTGGGGGTTTTTGCCTCCTCCCTGCCCAGCCCAAGGACCAGAGGACTGGTCAGAGAGAGGAGGCTGAAGGTACAGGCTCAGGCCTCGCTGTCATCACCTGCCCAGTGTCACCTCTTCCTTTCCATCAAGCCAACACTGCTCTGGGCTGGTACAAGACCCCAGTCCCACAGCACCCTTGGTCATGTTTGATAGCTCCATGGCCACGTCCAACAGGCTCAGCCAGGCTGTCACAGCCCTGACCAGCTCCCTAGCTGCAGCACAAATGCTGGTTCTTGGGGCTGAAGCAGAGGACACCGAATTCCCACCACTCCTCTTCCAGTGTCAAGACCACCCAGCTCCCTGCACGGCATCTCCAGCCTGTCTGCATGGATGGGCTCATGCAGGAGCATCGACCCCTGATTCAAGGGCGCAGGCACGGCCCTGGGACTGGTCTCTGCTCGTTTCCTCCTCTTGCTAATTAATCAAGCATTGTCAGCTGTGACTCCTTCCAGCCCTGGGTGCGACCAGGGCCGGGCGGGTGACAGCCAAGGGCTGGGGACCATCAGTCACTCGGCAGCGCTGGCCCTGCCAGGACACCGACCGTGTGTCCACTGCTCCTGCTATGACTTGAGGAGCCACATTCCACTGCAGGGCAGGGAAACCAGCCCAGGTTTGGGGGAAATAGCAAAGGAGGGTGGCCCCCACTCCCCAGCGCTCCTTCCACGTTAGCCACGCTCCGGCAGCGGGTCTGGCTTCCCCCAGAAGGTGAAATTCTGTCTGTCCTACGTCAGAGCAGTCACTGCCGGAGCATTTCAGCCGCTGCCAAGCACCACCGTCCACCGACAGCTCCCGTCTAGCACCGAGCGCCAGCAAAGGTCACATTCCCCAACTCAGCCGCGCAGCTCTCTAACAAACCTGCTTTGTTCCCATCACCGCTCTAATTAGGAAACTGCGCCGATATGTTTTTTTTTTTCCCACAGTTGAGCTATCAGAACTCAGGCTTGTTCTCTGCCAAAGCCTCTTCCACCCCTCCGCTGGTGACTCAGCGTGACACCAGGCCACTTACAATATGTGAGCAGGGAAAAGGAAGGAGCCAACGGCCGATTCCCCGAGGTTCCGAGCATGCGGCCGGGCGGGGGGGTTGGCATTGCAAGGCTTCGAGAGCAAAACAAACCCCCACCGGCGCTACCCCCACCAGCACCCTGTCCCTCGGGCTCGTCCCCCTGCACAGGGCAGGGCGAGCTCGGCATGCGGCGTGATGAAGAGGAGGAGGAGGAAAATGGAAGACCCCCTCCCCACCGCAAACGTCTCCAAAGCATCGCCTGGTCCTGGCTCGGTGACAGCCAGGGAGGGTGGAAGACAAAGGACGTGGCGAGGTTGTTCCCAGCAAGGTGGAAGCCAGGAGCCGGTGCTGGGGGGGCACCAAGCGGGGCTGCTCTGCCACCCCTGTGCCCCCCATGCCCACTGCCCCAGCTCGCTTGTGCCAAAAAAAGCAACTGGAGCTGGATGGAAGGCCTGGAAATCTGCTGCTGCTGGGATTCTCATCCTAGCTTTTTTTTTTAATGGGTGTTTCAGGAACGATTGGAGGCAGGGGGCACACAGCCGTGTCGGGGGGGGTACAGCTGTGTTGGGGTGTGCAGCCACGTTGAGGGGTGCAGCTGTATCGGGGGGTGCAGCTGCGTTGGGGGACACAGCCAGCCCCTGTGCCCCCCCCGGCAGTGCCGCCATCCAGCCGTGTTGGCATAGAAACTGCCAGGGCTCTGCCACGGCCCCACCGTGTTACACAACTCGATCCACAGAGCGAGAGGGCCGCTGCCATGTCACAGGGAGGGGGAAGCTCCCAGGCAGTCGGGGCGCTGGGGAGGCCTTTGCTCCAACCCAACTTCTGGAGAACTTCCCGAGTGTCGCGGGGGTGGGCTGCAGAACAAGGGAACAAAGCGAGCGAGCGGCTGGCGCTGATGTTCGGCGGCTCCGCTGCCTCCCGGACAACGGGGAATAAGAGTCTATTTAAAGGCGATGCCACTTGCGTAACGCTGGCGGTAATTCCCTGTCCCCACAGCCCCGCGCGTTGCTCCCGGGATGCTGGTGGGAGGGTCTGAGCGGGCAGCGGTGCCCGGCCGGGCAGAGCCCAGGGGCCAAGGGCAGCTGCAGGCATCGTCCCCAGGGACAGGGACCTTCTCTGTGGAGGGCAGCGGGGACAGGCAGCTCCCACCGGAGCTTCTCCCTTCCCCCAGCCCTGGCCATGATCCTGCATTGCCACCCAAGTCACGTCAAATGCCACGGTGGCTGGATCCAGCCGGCGCGTTGGAAATACCACGGAGGCTCTGGCAGCCGCGCGGGGAGGTGACAAATCACCCACTCCTGGAAGCGTTAAGGGGCTGAGATCCACTGTCACCTTCACACGTGCTGTGTCTGTAACCAGCAGGTTTGGTCGGTGGCCCGAAGCTCTCCGGTGCCTCTGGCAAGGAGCCGGCGTTGCGCCAGGGCTGGGGGCACTGGGGAGGGCACTGGCCGCTGCCAAGGAAGCTGCGTGAGGTTGCTTGTATTCTCCAGGGTTTAATTAGCAACAAGCCACGTTGGCCTTAATGACTTTCTCCAAGGGAGGACACTCCTCTATGTAAAGAAACATCTGGCCAACCAAAACACAGCTGGAAGGGCTCCATGCGTGGCAGGGTGCCGGCTCCCACCCCGCTGCCACAGCTGAGCGGGTACGAGGGAGTGTTAATTAAACACCGTTAAACACGGAGCAGCTGCTTTCCCAGGGACACGGGAACTCCGGCACCTCCTCCGGCAGGGACAGGATGAAGGGGCTGAGCCACCACCATGGCTCCAGCTGGCCTAGGCGCGGCAGACCCGCAGGCGTCCCAGCGCTCCCAGCACCGGGAGAGATGTAAATCCAAAATAATGAGGAACCAGCTGGTACCAAAGGACCAGCCTGTGCTTTAGACACACCCCTGCCCCATGTCCTGCACCCCTGGCACCCCCCTCGAGGACCGAGCATGAAGGTGGTCCTGTGCTGTGGCACTTCCTCATCTAATGGTCCCCTCCAGACCTGTGCCCGATTGAAATTGTTGCTGCTGAGGGTGGTGAGAGCCTGGCCCAGGCTGCCCAGAGAGGTGGTCGCTGCCCCATCCCTGGCACCATTGCAGGTGAGGTTGGCCGGGGCTCTGAGCAACCTGCTCTAGTTGCAGATGTCCCTGCTCCCTGCAGGGGGGTTGGACCAGAGGAGCTAGAAAGGTCCCTTCAACCCAAACCTGTCTATGATTCTATGCGAGGAGTGACAGTCCCACATGGGGGGTCCTACGTTGGCTGCTTGGGGTGGTTGGACAATCCTACCATGATGGAAGCAGAAAATCCTGCTGAGGGAGAGGAGATCAGACCCCAGCCCGGCCACAGGCAGGACAACAAGGGCTGTGATCGGAACAGAGCCACACGCTCCCTGCGAGCCCAGCGTCCAGGCGCAGACTGTTCACTGCTCAGCTTGTCAACAGCTCCAGAATAATTCCTGAAAAAAATAAAGTCCCCAACCAGTTCAGCTCCGCTGCACACCCAAGGGCAGGGAGGGTCCCTCTCCAAACATCCCCCCGTGTCTTGGGACTCAGCCCATCCCTCCTGCCTCCCAGGAGGGCCCTTTTCCCCTGGAAGCCACTTCTCTGTGGAGCTCCACAGTATCGTACCTATTGCCTAGACATTGGGTAACGTACAGACCCTCTCAACCATCCCTCCAGCTCCAGTTCTCGGCTGCCGGCCGTGCCAGGGCCCCGCCGCGGTGGTCCCGGAGGAGCCCTCCTGGGCCATCCCCACACACAGGGTCGTTTTTCTCTCACTCACGGAGCCCGTCCTGACATTTCCCGCCCGCATCCCTCCCCGGAGCGGGCAGTAAGGAGGGGAGGGGGAGGAAGGCAGCTCTTGCTCCTGCACAACATTTACAGTGAAAACACGAGGCCGGGAGAGGACTCGGTGGCAGCAGCGGGAGCGGTTTATTGCCGGAGCAGAGGTCAGGCCGCACGCCCGGCTCTGCCTCTCAAGGAGACACGGCCCAACCTGTCTGGCACACGGGTCAGCAGAGGAAGCTCTTGGCAATCTGCTCCCAACCTTCCTGTCAGCTCAGTAAAGCTCTCTTCACTGTAGTAACAGACCGAGGAGCTGCATTAACCCTTTCAGCGCTAACCCCACGCCCTCCCGGACCAGCTCCCAGCGCAGAGAATTGGGCGTTCAGCTCCCGGCCGGCATCACCAGAGCCCGGCATCGCCGCAGCCTCCCTGGGGATGGTGGGCTCATGTCTCTCCTGCTGCCAGGACACGCAGGAGAAGAAAATCTGGAGCACAGGGACTGCAGTGCTCCCTCCTTGCCCGGGCGACACGTGCCAACCCCAGTGAACAGGGTTTACACACAGCAGCAAAGGCCGTGCTCCCAGGAAAGGTCCCTTCGAGACCTTCTTGGGAGACTCCAGCCTATGAATTATGAATCACAAATTAAACAGGGGAAAATTAAGTAAGTCAACACCAGGCTGCCAATGGGCTGGAGGAACCTTACCAGGGCGATGTTGCACAAAAACGCTCCAGCCACCGCGGAGCTGACGAGGCCAAGGCTCTCTCTGGTGGGACGAGCGCGCATTGCAAGAGAGCCGGGATGGTCTCCTCGAGCAGAGTCAGCCCTGCCTGGAGAAAACCCCACCGGCCGTGGCTCAGGACACAGCCCTGGCCCCTCTGCTCCGGCTGGAGACATCCCGGTGAAGGGCCTGGCTGTTCCAGCATGGGCACAGGAACTGTTTAAACAGCTCTGCCCGTCTCAGAGAAAGGTGTTTGTTGGCTGAAGGGCTCCACGGGTGGTGGGACCCAGCTTCGTTGCAGAACAAGAGCACAGTGGAATTGAAAACAGGGCACCTCCAAGGTGCCTGCTGCCTTGAAGACACCTGTGGGAGGACAAGGGTGCCCTGCCCAGGCTTTGGAACATAACAGAGGTGACACGGAAAGCGTGGCTCCAAACCAGAGCTGCTGCTGGCCCACCACCCTGCGGAGAGCAGCCCAGGCACTGGGATTACTTAGTTTTGTCTAGCACCAGATCACAGAACCCCAAAGGCAGTCACTGAAAGTCTGCAAGGACCCTGTGGTCCCTCCGCTGTCACAGAAACAAGGATTAAGGGGTTGTGGCTTCAAGAACATAATAAATAAAGATGCAGTGTCCTGAAGAGCATCTGCAAGCTGGCAAGTAAGCTTGCTTCCAAGAACAGCTAAATCTGCTCACCTCCTGCCTGCCCAGGCAGCTTTCCAACCACTCCATCATCTGAGCTGACCCGAGCGCGCTGCTTGTCCTTGAGCCTGTCCTCCACAGCAGGCTCAGGAGGAACTGGTCTCTCCTTTAACTCCTTGTTGAGTAGAGTCTTTGGAGTGTTGATCTGAGAAGCTTCGTGCCTCGTGGCAGGTACAGAACGAGCCTCATGCTCATCCCAGCCCGGCCTTCCCTGTCTCCAACCCTACGAGGGACCATCAGACACGAGCTGACCGCGGGAAGCAGCATCATCTCAGCCCAGCTGAACGCCACGAAGGTGAACTCTGGCGATGGTGAGGAGCTGGTGAGGGGTGACTCCTGGCTCGTAACGTAGGCAGAAGACTCCTGGCTGTAACGTTAAGAGGCTCATCAGACCTGTCGCTCCAGGTCTCACTCAGCACCGCGGGTTACCAGAGGCGGGCAGGCAGAGCAGGATCGGAACAGGAATCGTTACCGACCGCCTCCGAGTCGCGCCCAGCCCGAGGCCAGCTCTTCACCTCGCACAGAGATCGGGCTCTTCCCCAACTCAGCACCGCTGTCAGTGAACGTAAAGCCAAACCACCGCTCCGAACTCGGCTCAAACAAAACACCCTCTCCTTGTACTGGTTGTACACAAGGCCAACAGAACTGTTTTCAACCCGTAGCACGAAGCATCGCTGCCCGTGGAAGCTCTGGCTTGAGCCTTCTCCTGGGCTGCCCACACTCAGCCCGTGCCCTTCCAGAGCCTCGGACACACCAGTGGGATTTACACGAGGACAAGGGATTCCAACAGCCCTTCCACAGACAGAATCCGAAGAGGAAAAGCGAAGGGACCGAGAGGAGCGCAGACACCAGCAGGCTCCCCAGGGCAGCGGCTCCTTCTCACCTGGCCCAAGTCCCAGGACGGACGTTTCAAACACACGATCGCTCCGAGGGTGGGAATTCCTGGGGATTCAGTCAAAGCAAACGCGGATTTACTGCTGAAGTCAAACCTAAAGAAAGTATTTGGCTCTGGAAGTTTGAGAGTTGTTGTTTAATCCCGAGACAGCGCAGCTGAGTGAGTTTAGAATTTAAGTTACAAAAAAAAGAAAGCACTAGAAAATAATCTTGATACAAGAGCAATAATCAGCCGAGGTTCCCCACCCTGCGCGGGGAATCCTGCTCCATGATCCGCCCAGCACAGCTGGGATGCTGCCAAGGCATTGCTTCTTCCCAGCACACGCTGGGATGGCAAACTGTCCTGGGTGAAAGTTACGTGGGGGAATCCCCCGCAGTGGGAGTTAAGATGCTGCCACCAGTTCTGGTTTTGGCCTGTTCTTGACGGGTGACGCTTCTGTGGAAGAAAAAGAAACTCGTTACAGGGAATGCAAATCATCTCCAGTCACCTGCTGCAGAAGAGCTGGGGCTCATAAACCGCTTCTCTGTAGAGCAACAAATGCTGGCACAGCACCTGGAAAAAAATCAGTGAACTAATAAAAGTTCATTATAAACAATTCCACATATCAAGTATCCTCCTTTTTCACAGCACCTAAGGAATGAGAACCGTTCCAGAAGGTACCCAGCACGACCTGAGGAAGCCACCAGCCCAGGGGCACAGAGCCAGAGCAGTGAGCGGGCGGTTTCTCGGAGGGCGGTGGGCAGACAAGCTTTGCCCCTCACCCCCTCGAGCTGACAACACGAGTCTAAATGAGGCTCAAGCAGCTGCTCCCAGCAGGTATTATCCTGTCTGGCCGTCCCGCTGCCAGCCTAACATCTGATCCCTGTTTACTAGTAAACGAGCGCTGAAAAGAAACCAGCCCCCTTCCCCACATCCCAGATTTCTCCTGGGCTGATCCCACACTAAGGAAACGGCCTCTCACAGCTCCTGGTTTCCACAAGCAGGGATGTCCAGTGCCTGTGACCGATGGTTGGGTGTCCTGCTGTCCCAGGAGACAGACCCTTCACCAGTTTGCCTTCCAGCACCCGGCTGAGTCCAGCTCCACCTCCCTGCTTGGCTCCAAGGGTGGGCTCCACCTCTGGTTCCTCAGCACGAGCAGACACCTGGTGAGGAACGCTCTGGGCAGGCTCCTTCCTCACCAGCGAGCCCTTCCTGTGTGGTCACTCTGCTTCATGAGCTCTCGCCCACTTCACTCTGCACCCAGCCGCACAAACCCTGCTGCTGAGGGTCGGGCTCGCCCAGGAGCAAACACACACGTAGCATCAGTTGTGCAGAGCTCCCGCTCCACCAGCGCTGAACGGTGGGACTCCAGCCATCTTCATTCAGCTGGTTCAACGTGACCACTGTCACCTGAAGCGAGGTCACAGGAGCTCTGAGTCGTCAGGAGCCTCCGTGACATCCAGTTCTGGACAGCGGGAACGCCAAGAGCTGTGGCCACAGAAAACTGTTCCTGCGCAGCAGCGCATGGTGACAAAGGCAGGGGAGCAGCTCGAGAGCGGTGTGAGAGTCTGCCCGGGTCACACAGAGACCAAGGAAGGAGTTCCTCACGGAGCTCCGTGATGAAACACGCCCTGGGTGTTTCAACGCCTTGGTCATTTGACAGCAGGTACAAAGTGTGACTTCAGAATAGCAGATGGAGCTCTTCAAGAGGAACGACTGGATGGGAACCGAATTAGGCTGGAGCTGCGGGTCCTCTTCCAGTAAAGGGCCAGTTGGGTTTGTCAGAGCCAGGCAGCGAAAGCTCGCACAGCCCCGATCAACAGGGCCTTACACCACAAAGCTGATGTTCTGTCACACTGGCTGGGACAATACTTACAACAGGAGAAGGTCTCAGGCTATGGCACGGAACTAAGAAGTAGGAGAAGCCAAAGCTGCAGAGCACCCAGAGAAATCGTACCTGGGATCTTTTCTGGGAGCGGCTCAGAGGGAACTTCTGGAAGCTCCACCTGTTCCTGCAAGAACATTAAAGACAACACATGACACAGCGGGCAGTGGTCACAGACCTCACGCCGCGGCTGTGAGCAAAGACTGTGGGGGAGCAGAGTAACCACGTAAGAGACTTCACGTACAAACACGCGCCTGCCCCCAGAACTGCGGGAAGGGTTACGGGCTTCGGCACTGCCCACTAAATGAGTACAAGGGGTTGCTTTTAATTATTGAATGAGACTTTATAGGGCCCTGTATTAGCTACGAGTCCCCTCAAACCCACGCTAGCTGCAGAGCCTCTCCACCTCACTCTCCAGGGCACCAGAGATGGGTGGGGATGACAACTGCGGTCTGAGCATCACTCAGGACTTTGGAGATCTTCGCCTGGTGAAGCGAAGAGACGCCCAGCGAGAACAGAGAGCAACGGACTGTTACAGACAGAAGTACAGCCCTCAACAGCATCCCATTTCTAAACGGCCCCGTGTGCAGAGCGATCAGCTCGATCTTTGGTGACACGATAATTGGGTACAAACAGGTATAACTGAGATCTCCGGAAGAAGATGATAAACTACTGAGAGTGGAGAAAAAGGTTTTTTCCCCCCCTACTAAGAAGAGCTTCCTGAAAATGTGTATTTAAAGTCATTACATGAGCATCAGTCCTACCTGAGTAATAGCGTTCAGTTCTTCTAGAATGGCGTCTTCATCTTCCTCGGTCAGGCTGCCGGCCAGCAGCTCATCTATTTGCTGGGAAAGAGAGGAAAAGACCCACTCCAGTCCACAGCAGCGTGGCACAGGCACCTCCACGGCTGCAGCACGGGACAGCACACGGGAAAGCAACATTCACACGGGGTGAAGGGGCACACAGCAAAACAAACAGCCGATTTTTCTGCGGGCAACTGAGATGTAATTCCCCATCCGACTGCCCCTCGAACGAGGCTGGGCACACAGCGCACGGCAGAGGAGCTCCGGACAGCGGCGGTCTCTGCTCACAACCCCTCACACACACGGTACGTACCCTCTGGTACTCCACAGCATCTTGGGTTTCACCTATGATTCTTTCTACTTCTTCTATTGACATAACCTGAAGAAAAGAGCCCAGATCCAGGTGTGAGCGGGGTCTGCAGGGACACAGCCACGAGCAGCCAGGACTCGGCCCAGCCCAAGGCACGAGTGTGCTCAGCACGCACCTGGTGCATTTTGTTCAGACATTCGTTGCCTACTTTCAGGCCCTCGATGACCTTCATTTCAATCTGGGTGAATTCAATATCCTGGACCTGAAACAGAAGGGAGGAGGGTGAACATCACAGGCTGCCACATGCCCATCGCTGGCCAGACACAGGCTGCCAAGATCCCCAGAGAAACTGTGAGGAGTCAGCCAAGGGCCCCTTCTCTAGGGAACAGAGGATTAAATTACAGCCGTAAGAAACACGCACACAAACAGCCTGCACACAGGCAGCTCCGAAAGCTCATCCAGCAGCCCTGTAACTCACTTTCTGGCTGACAGTTGCAGCTGAGGCCATAGTTTCCAGCACAAACACACCCATTTCTGACACCGTGGTACCAAAGCAAGCCCGAGGAAGTCTCTCCAGCAGCTGTCCATGCTGTGACTAAAGTTTTACTCATTCACAAAACATGTATTTAATACATGACCTGTGTGACAGGCCCAAAAACACCCTCACGGCCTGGCCCTTCAGGGAGGGGCCACAGCACACACATGGTTCTAGAGACATCTGCTCTTCGCACAGAGCCAAACCCCTGTCAGGACAGTTAAAATGCGATTCCACACAATCAACAGCAACACCCACCCCAGAAAAGACTTTTAGCAAGTGCTTGGAGCCAACTCTCACTTACCATCCGCTCCAGGTTGCTGATTTGGTTTTCTGTTTTATCTAGAAGTTGCTCTTGGTAACGCTTCTTCTTCAGCAGGAGCATGGCCTTCCTGGAGGAAAACAGGAGGAGGAAAACTCAGCACAGATGAAAGTAAATAAGCCTTAAAAAAAAAAAAAAAATCACATCAAAGCCATGTTTCTTTTGTGCTTTTTTTTTTCCAAAAGAGGAAAAAAGTCATGTGCCAATTAGATGACAGCTCAGAACCGCTCCTGTGAAGAATGAGGATGAGCAAATCCACCATCAATTGGCTAATCCGGTGCCTGAAAATTTAGGTGTATTTGTTGTGGATTAGGGCTTTACTGGGCCTGTTGTGCCACAGCAATACACAACGAAGCCTGTGCACAAAAGGCTTACGATACACACTCAGAACAAGCCGTAAGAGACGGACACGGCCACGGCCTCTGTACATGCCACTGGCACCTCACGGTGAAGAAAGAGAAGCACTTTTTGAAGTCCTGTTTTAACACTGGCCGTGGAACACGGGCAGCCTCTCCTAGCTGTAAACACAAAAACGTACAGGCTGGAACTCCAAACTAAGCTGCCTCTCCGAAAGCCATCTCTGTAACTACCTCCCCAGCCCGGTATGCGACTCTAACTCTTCCTTTCCAGGAAAACGACCCGTTATCGCGCTCGGCCGGGGCCCCGCGCCCCCCGGGCAGAGGAGACCCCTCCCCGCTCACTCTTTCTTGCCCTCCTTCAGCAGCTGCCGGGCCAGCGCCCGCTCCCTCTCCAGGTTCAGGCTGATCCGCTTCTGATACTGCTTGAGCTTGTCCCGCTGCTGCTTCAGTTGCTGCAGAGGAGAGGGACAGACAGACAGACAGACAGACCCGTCACAAGCGCGGCCCGGACGGTCCCAGCACCCCCCGGAGGGCCCCTCCCCGCCGCTCGCACAGGCCCGGCCTCTCCCGCTCCGTGTCA
>VZZY01007844.1:92330-159335 GCA_013400335.1 Eurystomus gularis | reverse complement strand
GTGTAGGAGGTGGGGGATATAGGGCATGGGGGGCTATAGGGGAGGAGGGAGTAGGGGGTAGGAGGTATAGGAGATGAGGGGCTACAAGGCATGGGGGTAGTGCTGCCATGGGTTTGGGGTCCCCGTGGGCCCCTGGGCAGCAGAAGTGAATGTGGACCCACCACAGATGTCCCAATGTCAGGGAGAGGGGACGTGGCTGGTGGCCAGGACAGGCCGTGGTGGTGGCCATGGCCACCACGTTGGCTTTACTGGGCCCATGGGCACCGGGCGCTCACAGCGAGGGGAGCAGCGGGTCTGCCACCCCCAGGGGTGGAAATCCTGCCCCGTGCTGCTCCCATGTCCGGAGCTATTCCTGCTTTCCCTTCCCATCTTCTTCCCCAGCTCGACCACAACCAGCTCACAGGGGTTTGCCCGGAGGAAGAGCCACGTGGTTGCCATGACCCCCCGACCACCCCACGCCTCCGAGTCCCAGCCCAGAGACGTTGGGATGCGCGTTGGGATGCGCGGTGATTCTGGGGATGCGCCTGCAGTACGGCACCCCCGAAGCCATCCAAGCTCCTTGAACAACTCGGATTTTTGCCAGAAAACGCCTCTTCTTCGCTGCCTGCCTCCAAACCCCCCAACCACTCGCTCTGCGCCGCAGCCCCAGGGACGGTTTCGCCTCTGGAGCGGGCGCTCAGAGAGCGGCCCTCACTGCTGCGCGAGCAGAACGCTGAGCAGCAGCCGGCTCCCCGTGGAAAACAGAAATAAAATGGTGTGGACGGTGGTTCCTGGTGCCCGCGGAGCCCCTCGGGTGCCACGTGCCATTTCACCCCACCAGTGCCCGGGCAGATGCCCGGCGCTGCTGTGGCCGTCACCCCGAGGGGCATCGAGGACGTGACCCACATTTCAGACCCAGCCGCTCCTCCTGCCCACCTGTCCCTGCTCCCAGTCTCTGGGTCTGGCCAGGAGAGACCCTCGGGAATGGGAACACGCAGCACTGGTGGGAATTTGGTGTCTCAGGCAGGCCCCGGCAGGACCAAACCAGCTTCTGCCATGGTGCTGGTGGAAGGGACGTGCCGGGAAGGGACAACACCGACTGCTTCCATTTATTTGGTGGCTCCGGGCTGCAGCCAGTGCTCGAGAGCTGGATTTGGGGGTCAGACCCACGTGCTCATTCCCGGGGAGTAGAAATGCTGGTACAAGTGTCTTCCGCCTGGGATCTCCACATGTCACCAGCCCCTTCTCTGCAGAAACTCCCAGAACCTCGCAGCCCATCACTGACCCTTCCCCTTGGTTCCTCCTCTGGCCACCTCTGTCCCCGCTCCTGCCCCAGGAAACGACCCTCACTCCGGGAAGTGTTTCTGCATTTATTTTTTATTAACCATTTATTTGTTTGTAATTGCTTTACTCTCACATTACAATCGTGTGGGGTTTTGTTTTGTTTTGTTTTTTTTTATATATATCCTTTTTTTTAAATTTTAGATTTTATTTTTGTAAAATAAATAGAGATAAGTGAACTTTTAGGTAGGACGCTCTCCAGATCCTTGGTTAAACTCCATGATTGAATCTCTGCATCAGCCCCGTGGACACGCAGCCCACGCACGCACACGCCCGGGTGAAAGCGAAACAGGGCGATTAGTTAAAAACCCACCTCCTGGCCGAGGGGCCGGAGCAGCGGCTTCCCCCACGCACCATCGCGCCTTGCCAGGGACTCCGTGTTCCTTCCGTGAAGACACTGATACGAGTTAAAAATCTATTGTTTTGTACGCTGTGTGTGTTAATCGGTTACGTGCAGACCCCAGACTCTGCCGGGAAGAGGCACGGCTCTGTTAGACCATAATTAACTTTTGGTAACGCCAACATGGACTTTTAGGTAGTTTTTTTTTTCTGAAGTTTAAAGCCTTTGATTCATCGTCCTGTGAAGCAGCTCTTGGCCTCCCTGCTGCCGGGGACAGCGCCGGTGCCCAGGGGAGGCCGCGGTGCCCGGCCTCTGGCATCTGCTCCATCGCCGCCGGTCGAGGACCCCCACGGAAGGCGGGACAGCCACGGGCCACCCGCACGCCCTGCGCGGCCTCCACACCCAGCAAACACGGTTCTCTGGTGTACGCGGAGCAGCGACGGGTTGGATGCACTCTGCCAGCTCCCGCACGGGCAGAGAACGCTTCTCACCGTCTCCTCGGCGTCTCCGTCACTGCCGGGCAGCTCCCCGGCAGCCTGCAGACCCCGCGAGACCGGCTGGAAGAACAACTGGGGGCTTCTGGGCTCGGCAGGTTGCCCTTTGTCACCACAGTGATTTCTGCACAGTGCAAGTTCTCGGCCAGCTGAATCGCCACCTTGGCAGGGCTGGAAAGAAACCTGCCCTTCGGCTTTGCCTCCCCCTTCCCCACACCCATCTCCAGACCCAGCGTGGATTTCAAGGGACAGAAACATTCATTATTCAGACACGGAAGGTGTGGAAGATGGAGCAGGGCTTTCCCTAGAGAGCTGGGACAAAGCTCCAAGCCGGGTGGCCTGCTGTCCCCCCGCTTCGTTAGTGATTCTCTTGTGCTCAGACCACATGTGGTTACACGCCCGGCTCTGCAGGGACAGACAGACGGACGAGCCACGGCCGTGTCCGCGCAGTGTGTGCCGCCGCAGACGCGCAGCAGCCCGTGCGCAAGTTCTCCAGCCCATTACCCGCCCAAGAGGAGCTCATCAGAGCAAAGGGAAGCCCGTGAACCCGGAGCCTCCCTCGCTGCCTGGCAGAGCTCCCAGGCTGCCACACGTGTTTGTGGAGTTCACCGTGGGCAGCAGGACAGTGACTGCAAAGTAACAGTGACCGAGACACCCCTGGCCTCCCCGCCAGCGCCGGGTGCTCGGGTGGGAAGTGGTGACATGAGTGACTTGCTCCAGGCTTGCGGGGACGTTAGAGATGTTCATTCTTTCTTGCGTCTTCTCCCTGTAGGTCCAGCCTCACGGCACGGTGCCACCCTGCCCTGCTCCTGCCATCTCCTCAAGCCCCTTTCCTCGGGGTTCCTGCCTCCCCTTGCCACCGAGTCACCTCCTGTCTTTGCATCCGCTGGAGAAGACGCTGCAGAGAGGACACGGTTCATGTGGAGGAGACACTTTCCTGCCTCCCTTGCCCGTGCTCAGGCAGTGCTGGAGCACGCTGGTTGTTGTGCAGGTGGACAGCTCGGGTCTGGCTGCGCTGGGGAGGAGTCGCTGCTCGGCGCGGGGCTGGCAGCAGCTGGCAGGGTCCGGTGGCCTGCTCGGACACGCAGAGCTGTCGGTGAGTCCTTGAAGCAACCTATGCTCCAGCAAAACAAAGAAACAAAGACTAAACCAGCCCTTTTCCGAGGGTATTGCCTTGTCCAGTCCTTCCGAGCTCAGGAGCCGTGTTTCTAACGGAGAAGCCAACCACTGGAAACAAAAATAACATGTTCCTTTTCTGTAGCTTTTCGAGGATATAGCCGGGACAAAAAAAAAAAAACCCAACCAAAAAAACCCAAAACGAAGGAGATTGTCTCTCTTCCCCTTGTCAAAATCATCAGTAGCTAAGTCAGAACAAAAAATGTTCAAGTTACGGGTCGCAGCAGCAGCAGCCAACACTAAACATTCAAGTCGATAATTTCGCTATGTACACTACGGCTGAGACACGGCCCTGCCCGCCGGGACGCCCTTCTCCAGTGCCACCGCCACCGGCCGTTATCTGATCCGCTTCTCCACCGAGTACACCGAGATGTAGTAGTCATTGCTCCCGACTGCCAGGTGAGGCTGCGGAGAGAGCAGAGCGGGGTCAGCGCCGGGAGTCGCGCAGGCAGCACGGCCACGGGCAGCACGGGCAGAATGACCACGGGCAGCACGGCCACGGGCAGAATGACCACGGGCAGAATGACCACGGGCAGAATGACCACGGGCAGAATGACCATGGGCAGAATGACCACGGGCAGAATGACCACGGGCAGCGTTCTCAGCAGCAATACCCAGATGCTTGAAAGCTCTGAAGCGCATCTGCCACCGCAGCTCGGCAGCACCGACCTCGGCCCTGCCAGTTATAAGCCCATTTCAGCCAGAGGTGAACAATTACGGGGACTGTTAGTTGTCAACTGCTAAACATCATTTTTCGGAATGGCTGCAAACCCGCTCGTTAGGAACTGGCCTGGACTGAGGACGAGCATTGCCTCTGGTGAGGCCCCCAGAACAGTCTCGGCCGTGGAGACCTGCGCTGGGCAGGGCTTGGTGGGTCTGCTCATTGAAAGAGCAAAATGTTTCCAACGACTCGCCACTTTTTCTCCATCCCCAAACCGTGGGGCAGCAAAAACCCTCTTTAGCTTTTCACAAAGCAGCTTTTCAGAGCCACGGAGCTGAGCTTTCCTCCAGCCTCGCTTCTTCAGGATGCAGAACGCACCCAACCCAGGCAGGGGAGCTGCTGCCTTCCCCCTGGCCCTGCTACTGCCGCCTCATCGCAGCTCGGCTCTCCTCTCCTCATTCCCACCCATTACATGTTAAATATTTGTGTTCTGATCTGCAGGTTTCTAAAATAACTCTCTGCCTAAATGCCTCCCTTAACCTCCTCCCGGTTTTCCTGTCCATTTTCTCGGGCTTTCAATCTCCTTCATTTCTTCCCGCCTCCGGCTGAGCACACCTCCACAATGCAGATGGGCACCTGCCTCCTAATTAAGCAGCAGCCGGATTCTCTCCGTAACGACTACCGCAGAGCCACCTCGGCTGTGACATATTCCGACATTTCCTTTATACTCTGATTCATTCTGCACTTTATCAGCTCAGCCCTTTAATTTCTGCGGCTCTCTCATTTTTCTGACGCGCAGTTTTTTTACCGCGGGTTCCTAAGCGGCGCGAGGGTGAGCCCGCTGCCCGCACGAGAACAGGCGGGGAGGGAAAAAAGCACAGGAAGATTCGTGTGCTGGGAGCGAGAGGCTGCACCTCTCCAGCCAGCTCCGGGCAAATTCACCTCAGACGACTTCTGTGGCAAGAACTCCGGAGCCCAGCCAGGCTGCGGTCCCGGAGCAACGGGGGGAAATGGGAGCAGTAAATCCAGCGGATCCGCAAGCACAAAGTTCTAGTCTAAGGTCCACATCATAAACCAGCAGCAGCAGGGACAGCCAGAGGACAAGCACCGAGGCCCTGGGCTGAGAGTCAGGCTCAAAGCATCCCTGGAAAACGAGGGTGGGCAGCATCTCTCTGAGCTAGAGGAGCCTCTGCACCTTCCCCGCTTCCTACACGGGCATGAACTAAGAAATGCAAATTCCCAAACCCAGCAAGAGCGAATACAGACCCAGTGAGGGTGGAAAGCCAGGCAGCTGATGGCTCCGACTCTTTGTCCCATAAATCCATCGTAGTATTTGATGTTGTTGATCAGCTCCCCGTTTCCGTTGTAGATGGCAGTGAACTGATTCATTGAGCCACTGGAAGGGAAGCAGGAGAACACGGTGTCACCCGGAACGCTGCGGTAACAGCCGTGTTGTTGCCTACAGCCCTTCCCAGCTGTAGCGACCTGAGCTGCTCATCAGCCCAGTGTGCGATGAGTTCTGACCTGGACTGTGCCGCGACAGCCTTGGTGCCCAGAGACTTACGGAAAGGCTGGAACCGCAGTTCCCTCTTACACCCAGACAGAAAAACACGTGGGGCTGATGTGCACACACGCAG
This sequence comes from Eurystomus gularis, assembly GCA_013400335.1. Classification (NCBI taxonomy): domain Eukaryota; kingdom Metazoa; phylum Chordata; class Aves; order Coraciiformes; family Coraciidae; genus Eurystomus; species Eurystomus gularis. The sequence goes on along the minus strand of VZZY01007844.1, from coordinate 153,707 downwards.
GGAGCAGATCCCCCGGCCAGCTCCAGGGTGCGAGGCTGTGGAGCTGCTCTGGTCCCCACCCAGAGCCCAAAAATACAGATGCTGACTTTGACTCTGCTGCTGCACCACTCCAAGTCAGCAGCGTGGAGGTTTCCCTAACGCATGCAAGGGATAAAATTCCCGAGCTGCAAACACGGGAAAAGCTGTGCTGTTGGCAGTGAGGTTAAGGCAAAAAAAAAAATCTGAGAGAAGCCCATGAGTGGTGTCTGCAGAGACAAACTGTCCTCCAGGGACGCAGGAGAGGAAACTAGAACTTACCATGCAAAGAGGTTGGCTTGCGGGTGAATGTCAAGGGCCGTCAGCCCTTTGACTATCTGAAGGACCTTCATGGACTCTGGCATCCGGGGGTCAAAGAATCGCACATCTCCGTTTACACTGCAAACACACGAGTGCCACAGCGTCAGGCTGTGCCCACAGCAGATCCAAAGCCCTGGGAACGGAGCTGTCTGCCTGTCTGCAAGCTGGCCACCTCGGCCAGAAGACGAGGACAGACACCCACCCTCGCCTTCCCCATCAGTGCTGCTGAGCCCCACCGGCAGCACTTATTTGGTCCCACCCACAGCACGTTGAGTGCTGCGGGAACAGCTCTGCCTCTGCCCGCAGAGTGATCCGTTATTTCTTCTACCGCTTCCAGCTCATCGCTGAGTAAAGTGTCTTTACCGTTCTGTCAGACCCAACCCCGCGAGCTGTGTGTCAGACCCCCGCTCCCGCTCCTCCTCACGGTAGGAAATTGTATTAGAAACCTCTGAGCAGATGGGATCTGCTGGTACCAGCCATTAACCACACGTGGACCCAGACGCACAGGTCCGGGCTGTCCAAAGTGCTCTGAGAGCGGGTGGAACAGGCTCCGCTCAGCCCGCGTGTCCGTCCCGTGAACGGCTCCGTCAGGAGAGGGGGAAGCACCAGTGACGGTGGCAAGACACCGCGCTCAGCAGATCAGTCACCGTTCAAACCCAAATCATTTCTCATTTTTAAGTGACCCCTCTGAATGACACCAGCGGAACCACATCTGTTAGATGTGAAGAAGGTGCATCTTGTCCTACAGCCCTGGAAGTGGGGACTGGAGGCTCTGCTGCGGTACCTCTGTTCTTCTGAGCTCCTTGTAAGAGACTGACGTACAGAAAGACAAACAGAGAAGCCTCTTATGGAAATTAAATTCAAAATCAACCCATCCAATCTTATCCTGCTGGCAGCAGAAGTAGGACTTTCAGCATCACAACTTTTAAAGTGTTATTTTTTTTTTCCAAGTCCTTGATGGCCACACAACTGTGAATCGCCCTACGGAGCCAAGAACAACAAAGGCATGAAGAAGCACGTGGCCTTCGGCTTCTTTACCTCTGCAATACCTAATACTGATCAAAAGGCTGTTATACACCATTACTTATGTCGTTATAAGAAGCTGCAACTCCAGCTGTCACATAATTAAATTCAAGACAAATTAAATTTGGGGTTGATTTAGAGCTTAAAGACTAGATGGAAATAAGATTTGAGAGAGATCAAATATACAGTAAATTCACTTAAAGCTTTGATCCTCAGTGAGACTTGAAAATGGTTCTGAATGATTTGGAAAGACCATGTAAGAGCTTAAAATGGAAGTGAAGTTCTACACCAGAAAACACATTGCAGCTGAAGAGTAACAGGCAACGACAGGCCAACAGCAGCTAAGCTACTAAACCAGGATGTTCAGAAGGTGTCTAAGGACCTTTTCCAGCAACGCTGTCAGCCTGATCAGAGCAGGGCAATGAGTGGTGGCACCAGCACACGGATCAGAGCAGCTGAACGCAGCATCACGAGGTGAACCAGCCCCGGGCAATGGAGAGCCAGGATCCAGCTCAGGCACCAGTCCTGTGCTGCAAGCTCCTGCCTCTGGTCCAGAGAAGTTCCGCTGAGGTTCAGAGAACTGCCCCACAAGCCATACAAGACCAAGACCTTGCTATGTCCTAACGTTTGTTTTTCCTGGATCTCGCTGTCAACTGAAGAGAGTGACCCAGGAGAAACTGAGAGCAAGGTGCCTCGTGCCGACACACCGAGTCCCTCCGGGATGAGACCAGCCCCGTCTTTCCAAGCACAACCTTGTCTCATACCTCTTCAATCCCAAGAGAAAGCACCACGTGCTGAGAAGGGCACTGAGGAGAGGGAAAAAACAAGCCCTCAGAGGCGGGCTGGCCAAGCATCCAGGCCTGACCCCTGGGATTGTTGAAGGAGATTACAGAAAGGAAGATTAAAAACTCTAATATGTGAGCTCGACAAATCTGGCAGCTGCATCCCATAATCCCCTTTCTGAAAATCTTAATACATTTTTGCTGACCCATCCCCCACCTCCGGAACGTTCTGAATCCCAGAAAATTGTTTTGTTTTCATTTTGTAATCAAGAAAAAGAGCCTCTTTGTGTGCTAACTGTGGCTTTGTGACAATAAATTATATTCTGCTGTTCTTTAATGGCCAAATAAGTATATGCTGCTCTCTCCGCAGTATTTACCAGGCAGCAGAAATGGATTTATGTGTAGAAAATTGCTTGACAGCAAAGTAATCCTGCACGGCAATATGCCCAACAGATGCAACATCAACCTTCCTTCTCGTGTTCTCTCTCAAATGACCCTACGGAGATGATGGCAATAAAGAACAGCCCCCATCAGATATTCTATATCTAGCTTAGGTTTCTGGTTCACTCGATTCCTCCCTCACACGCCTCGTGATAGTGATTTCAGCAAAGACACCTTCTTGTTTACTCCCAAACCTCGCTAACAGGCTTCCAAGGAAAGCTTCACATTTCTCCTTGCCTTCTCTCCACCAAGGCTGGAGCAGGAGTTAATAATTACTGAAGCAAATGTCAAACTAAAGAGCTTCACCCTCTGAGCTCTTGAAATACCAGAGGCAGAACTGAAATAGAAAAACAAACCGTGCTTAAGAGAAAACAGCTCAAACAGTAAAATCTCTGTTACCTGACGCTCATGATGTTGCCTTCAGGATGTTTCTGCAAGTAGGCTTTCACCACCCAGGCCGTGTGCTCTCGGTAGGTCATGACACGGCTGAGGAGCAAGCAGAGAAACGCTTTGAAGGGGCGGAGGAGGAAACACGAGGATCCCACCAGGCCGGGGAAGGACGGGCGGGTAGTTACCATTCGCTCAGAGCCATCCTCCTGTCAAAGACGCGGATGGAGCCGTCACCCAGCCCTGCCACAATTAACGAACGATGAGAATCGCACGAGAGGCTGGTCACACAGCTGTCGGCTCCGGTGGGGATATCCTGAGGAGAGAGCACACAGACACCAAGCTGAGAACACGACGTCTCTTCAAGCTTCTACAATCAAAGCCCTGAACCAGATGGACCCAATGTTGTCCTCCCCTTCCTTTCTCTATTCTGTGAATCAGTCCAAAACTAAACCAGGGTTTCCACCGGTCACTCAGAACACCGTGATGCTGTCAGTGTGGAGTCTTCCTTCTGGACATGACCACAGACGAGGGGTGGTGACCCTGGAGACAGTGGCCACAGCCACTGCTGCGTGTCTGAGCCCACACTTCAACCCAAAGAGGAGGCACTTCAGCAAAACCAACCTTCCCACATCACTCGGCTTTAGAAACCCAGATGAAGGCAAGGGCTCTTTGGGGAAGAAGGGGTTAATATTGTTCTCTACTAAGAATATTGAATGAGTTAAAATAAAGGGCCAGAGGAGTTATTTCTCTAAAAGCCATCTTTGCTGTGTACAAGTTGCAAACGCTGCTGGAACGGCAGGAGGGACAACCTGTGTTTGGAGAAGAGGAGTCACGCAGAGAGCACAAACGTGTGGTGGCAAAAGCAGCACCAGCTACAAACCCAACAGTCTGCTGGGGTAACCCCACCCGTGAAGAAAGAGGTACAACAAGGCTGCAAGGTATGAGGTACAAGGCTGCAAAGTATTGGCCCTTTTTGCGCATCGTGTCAACACCTAAATAAGTTCTACAAAGTTATTTAAATGCCTCTTGGAAAATAAGCTTTTTTTTCTTGTCTGTACCAGACAAAAACCATCTCTGGCCCTGGAAGCCATGAAGTGATGTTCCCGCGAGGCCGTTCCCTTTACCCAGAACAGCTCCAGTTATCCTTCATGAGGCCTATTTTTATTTTCTATCTTATTTTGGAAGCCCTCAGCTCTCTCCCTCCTTCCACCAGCAGGGTCACCGCTGCAGCTCTGCAGAGCCCCGGGTGGTTATTGTCGAGGGCCCAAACTACACAGACTATGGCTGGACTGTCTGCAAGTGACCTTCCCCTTCTCCGATGGTGGGGAGGCAGCTCTGGTGCTCCTCAGCAATGTCAGAGCGGCCACGGGAGCCTCAGCCACACAAGGAGCTGCTCGGCTACAACACCGCGCTGGAGAACCGCTGACGGGGGATAAAGCGAGGCAGCGCTGGGCCACCCATCAGTCCCCGCTTCAGGACGTGTGGCCTGTAGATCCAGGTTGTCTCACCAGACGCTAGACAGCGGGTGTATTAAATGAAATGACATGAGAAAGAAGAGGCTGGAGCTTGCGAGCTGTGCCCTCTTTGCTTGCTGTGAGCAAAAGAACTGCTTGGGTCATCTCCACGTCGGTTACGGGGAAAAACATCCTCCTTTAAAACAGCTGAGAAAGGCCAAGCAGCACTGGCGAGGTAGGACACCAACCAGGAGGCACGTTAGAGCTGCACGAGCTGATTTCACACCTCGGTCCTGGGTTTGTCTCTGTGCACATTGACCTTTCCCGGCCGTGGTGGCTGCTGGCTGGAGACACCAACCCCCAGGGCTGTTCCCAGCAGCTCCTCCAGCTGCCTGAACACAGATCCTGCCTTTGAAGCAGGAGCAATCAGCAGAAGTGAAAATGAAGGACTTGCTCCTTCAGCGACAGCCCGAGTGCTTGCAGAGGTACGTTTTTTGAAGTTCAAAGAGTGGGAAGGCACCTTTATTAGCTGGGATTACACAGCTTCGCTCCTCTTTGTGCTGAATTTCACTTTTCCAGTGTTACCGAGTCAGGAAGTTTCAATCACTTGAAATTCAACACAACCAGTCTTCGCAATTAAAAAAGGAACAACATGTTTTTAGATAGTTTCAGTGCAATCATTAATCATCATAATTTAAAAGATTTTCACCCCCTGAATTTTGCCATTCCCTAATTTACATAGAAAAAAATGGTATGTGGAAGTAATTAAGATTAACACAGGCTTAATTATCCTGCATTGCAGGGTCAAAGTGTCGTAATTAATGTTCATCCAAGGGTAATTAATTTCGAGAAGCTTTGAAAACTAGTCTTCCTTTTTCCCCGCAGCACGGTGACTCCACTCTCGCAGACCAGCTGCTTCTCCTCATTCCTGAGAAACTTCCACTTGATTACGATCACCACCAGTGCCTGCAGCATCTTCTCCCCTCCTCACTGCACAGCTACACACGGGAGCACCTCTGTTTGCAGAGGTGTGGACGTCCCGGGGCGCGGAGCTCCCCAGGAGTCGCGAGGAAGCCGAGGATGCTGCCAGCAGCAAGTCACCTCCATCCTTTGGTCCTGGGGCCAGACAACACGGAGCAAACTTCTGACCTGAGTCAGACCGGCCCAAGAGCATTCCAGAGCAGCTCGGGGTTTGGAAACGCTCGTGTTGCTGTCCCGGGGAGCGCCTGGGTCCCAACCTGGGAGCTGCTGAGCAGGTACCCATGTCTCTCTGTGTGGAGGCAGCTCCCCTGCACACAGCCCTGCCGCGGGGCAGAGATGGCAGCGCCGAGTCCGAGTGCTCCATCACCAACCCAACCCACCGCTGAGTTTCCTCAAGGATTTCTATGCTAATAGGACTCCTCCACTTGCATCCCGGTGCCCACCTCTGGGTTTTGCAGCCTCGCCTTTCCCAGAAGCTGCTGCACGTCACCTGGAATGACAGCAGCAGCCTCCAGGAGAGACCGGACGCACTCACTACATACGTGTGCACTTTTATTTCTCTCGGAACGTGTCTCTGAGGCAGGGAAGCAGGAGTTCCAGAGCCCGTCGGCTCTCCACAGCCACATCTCGGATGCTCTGGCTGTGCCCGGGGGAGCTCACCGCCTGGGACGTGCTCTGTGAGGGAAAAGGGGAACGGGAACACACGGGTCTCACCTGGACTTTCATTTCCCGGTCTGTGTCCCAGATCCGGATTATCCGCACATCTCCCGATGTCATCAGGAGCCCGGTTTCTTGTTCCCAGTCGACCACCATTCCTGCTCCTAAGATAAAACACAGGCAGGGCGTGCAAATTACTCTCTGCAAATTAGCGCAGGCAGAGCTGCACTAATTAGAACAGCAGCTTTCACAACCTCGTGCTACAGAAACTACCGTTATTAGAGGAAATGTGAGGTTACACACACACGCATTCATACGTCCTCCAAATGGGATCACATCAGCCGGACTCGAGTCCAAAGGATGCCTTGGACCCCTTGTTGGGCTCAGAGAAGCTGAAGTGCAGCAGAGAGGTGAATACGGCCAGCCAGGGACATTGCTGAGCTGCTGGGGACCTCCAAGGCAGTCTTAATGAATTACCCACCACTTTATGAGAACACCGGATTAAATGCTGATTGAAGCGAGCTAAACTGGGGACACCTCACAGCAAGACCTGAGAGCACCTGGATTACCAGGACTCCTCATTCTCATAGAAATAGGTGGCTAAGGGGAGATGTTTCTAAGCAAGGAGCAGCAAAGCCATTGCTGCAAGATGCTGAATTAAACAGCTTGGTGGGAGGACAAAGCCATTTGCCATCCGGACAGGCGGGGAGGGAACGCCCTGCAGTTACACCAGCTGAAACACAGCTACGGGAGCTTTCGCTCCTCGTCTTTGAGGGCATAAACTGCTTGCTAGGTGAGGTTTAGAAAAAAAGGCCCCTCCATGCTGTCCGAATTACAAGGGATTTTCTATCCCCAAAACACCCGCCCCAGGCACCCGCTTGCAAATGGGAACTCACGGACTTTGCCGGTACGGCAACTTCCAGAGAAGAGCGAGTGTCTGTCACCTCCTTTCCCAGCTGCGGGAATAAGATGTCCTAAAGCCACCGAGCGAGGCAGCCCTTTCCTCAGCACGGAGCACACAAAGCATCACAACAAACCAGGCACTGGGGCCTGGGAAGTAGCTGGCGGCGAAAGCCCTGCCTCGGCGGGGGAAGCCCCCGAGGAACAACTCCTGTACGCTTAATCGGAAGGGATTTCTCCGTACCTCTGTGCCGCCTCCGCAGCGCGGCAGCGCTTTGCTGAAAGCAGAGGGCTGCACACCAATTATCTTTTGCTTTTCATGCTGCACAGGCTGGCCAGCCCCAAAGCTACGGGTTTTCCAGGGAGGCTCTCACGTTAGAAACACAACCCACGACCCCGGGAGCGCTGCACGAGGGAACCAGGCGAGCACCCGGGTTTTGGTGCTGCTTTCACCTCCTCGGGCAGGGCTCTCCTGTCGGCAGCGGCAGCATCCCTGCCGTGCAGAGCAGCAGTTCATCCTCTCGCCCAGGCCGAGCTGAGGCTCTGGTGCTGAGAAGTGTTTTATAACCACAGGAACCCGGCGCTCTGCAATGCACCAGGACTGCAGGCTCCGGCTCCCGGCCATTCCCAGGCGCTGCCAGTGGGACTCCAGTATTTCCACTCGACAATTTGCTTGTCTGGAAGGTACAAATGTGAGTTTGTCTCGATTTACTGCTAGGAATTAGCCCTGCTGGGAAATTTAAACCTGCCCCAACGTGCTCTTTGTCACCCGAAGGCCGTGCGCAGTTTTTACCAGACCAAACTCTTTTACAGGGCACAAAGGAAACAGCAAAGGCATCTTATAAAGGCCACGTTTTCTTCAAAGATGATGAAATGACCTTGTTTTGCACAGATCCAGATAAAAAACGTTGCCCATCTCCCCTTCCTAAGCACCGCATCCAAGCCGGTTCCTGATCTTGCTGCATATCACTAAGGAGATTACTGACGTTTATTGACAGTTCGTCATCTCACCGCAGGAAATTCGGGACTCTCAGCTAAGCTCAGAGCTTGTATCTTCATCTTGCAAGTCAAATTGATTGTTGCTTGAGATTGCCTGGCAGCTCAGAGGGCTGCTGGAGATCCGAGGCAAACAAGCAGGCAGTGATTTAGATGATAAACATCACTGAAGTGTTTTCATTTGTCATCTTGTTTATGGCCCTTGTGACAAGATAAACCTGGCAGGCCGAGACAGAAACCGCCACTGCCGGAGTCAAGCGGCCAACGTGCTCTTACGCTGCTTTAAAGCTCCCAATTTTCCCGTTACGTTCCCCTGTTTGAGGACAAGGTTTTTCTTCAGTCTGATCGGTAGCAGGTCCCCAGCCCACTGCGGTTCCAGGTGTCTGTTCTGTGGCGGGGGTGGGGGGGGGATGGAGACACTGAATTCCGAGGGCTGACTGGCATTTTTGGTGCTTACCCTGGAATTTAAGCACTGAGGATACTCAGCGCTGCCACCCAGAAGGCTGGGGAAAGTTTCACTGAGGGAAGAAGCTCCAGAGAGGTGGCACTTTGTGTAAAACGGCCCAGAGATCTCCTGTGAGAGAGAACCAGGCAGAGCAGACAAGGGTTCACCCCGAAGCGGGAGCTGCCGGAGCCCGCAGGCCGTGATGTTGGTGCACGTGCAGCTCGTGCTCGTGCAAGCAGCCAGTGCAGCTCCTGCCCGTCCTGTAAAGCTTAAACCATCCACGTACGAGATAAGCTCTGCACTCTGGAAGAGGCAAGTGCAGCATTTTTGAGCATCCCATAACGAGGGATCTTCCCTTTCTCCCGCCGGCCTTCCTGTTCTCTCAGGAAAATACAAAATCCCATTTTTGCTGCCCCTGGTGCACAGAGCTCGCGGGGGGATCGGGCAGTCCCCGCGCACGGGATGCTCACAAAGCACCACGGAGCGCAGGCAGCACAAGGAACAGAATATCTGCGTGGAAGCTGTAGCCAAGGAGAACTCCTGGCATCTTCCTCCTGGGACTCAGGGCCGGCTCCATCTGCAGCCCGGGACACCGGGTCCTGGCTGTGGGGCTGTGCCCGTGCCCAGCACCAGGGATTCTGCTCCCGCTGCAGCCCAGGGGATGTCCCGACACGGACGTGGTTGGAGGGAAGGGGGAGACGGGATCCTGGGATGCGCCTGGGAACGCTACACCGGAATTCAAGTGTGTCTGAAAAGAAAAAAAGGCCTTCGTACATGAATTTAAGTTGTTTGCAAGCGTGTACCAGGAGGAAAGCTTCCTCTGGCTGTGAAATGTGCAATTCAAAGCTGACTCTCACAGTACGAAATGGGACAGAAATAGCCGAACTATTTCTATGTACGAGCGAAGGATTTTACGGTGGGAATGATACAGCGTTGGCTCACGTCTATACGTTAAATTCCCAGTATTCTGGGAAGAGAGGCGAACGTGCGACTTAATACTAATTATAATTCCCTTTTTAATTAACAGAGGTCCTCGCCCAGGATGCTACAACCGCGACCGCGGCTCACCTGCTGGGTTTTGGCTGGGCCGTTTGGCACCGCGGGCGCTTCCCAGCCGCGTTCTGGCAGAAGGGTGATGCTCTCGGCAGGCTCGTGCCACATCCGCTGCCGGCCGGAGCCGCGCGGCCAAGGCCTGCACCTCCCGCCACCCTCTTTCCAAGCTGCCACCTACTCACAGCACCGGAGGGACCGGGGGCAACGCGGTGACACCGACGTGAGCACCGCAGAGAGGCCCGCAGAGAACCCGCGCTGCTCGTGGCAGCGTGAGCCGCAGCAACGCGCTTCTCCTAACGCATCGTTAGTTAACATCACAGTTTTCCCATAAGGAGCGTTATGTTCCCAGGTAATGAGCCGCAAATCTTCCACAGCTCGGGAAAAGAAATGTTTAAAGGTTTTGGGGTTGTTGTTGTGTTTTTTTTTTAATGGGGTTTGTATTTTGTTTGTTTGGGGTTTTTTTTTGAGTCTTTCAACACAGGCACTTGCAGTTGCGCAGGACGCCAGTTTACGCACAAGGCCACACACACCATCAGCCGTTCCTGAAGCCGTGACTCTCTACGGCTGCTCCCTCCGGGTTCCCCTGAGCAACAGATATTTGTCTGGATGGGAGAGTTCCTTGCATAAATTTCAATAAATAACTCGTGTTGAAAGCAGCTGTATTCCAAGAGTCTGCACCGAACTTTAACATCACTGGAACGTGGCCAACCTGCACTTGGCATTTCTGAGAAACCAGGAATACCTACATAGAACACAATAAAAAAAAGCACCTCAGCTTCTGGCTGATGATTTTTTTTAATCATGGGCCCTCCTGGCTGAGCAATGAGGCCCAGCACTGTTTTAATTTCCAGGAAGCAGTGGGAGGGTTGTCTGACTTCATTCATCATTAATGTCTACAACTTCTTTTCAAAAAGTGTCACTCTTCTTATGCCCAGGACTATGTGCAGCAAGGGAGAAGAGGAGCTGTGATGCTGGGAATCCAATTAAGAGAACACAAACCCCCGGAGCTGCAATTTCTCCAACTATTTTATCACCATAAAAAAGCCTGACCAGAAATAAGGTGCTTCTCCCAAACTCCTCGGTTCCTAAAGGACGAGATACCAACCCCAGGGGGAGATGGAGGAAGACTCACTCTACTTTTCTCTCTCGCTCTCCAGTACAAGCTCTGCTGGAGCTGGATGGTTTGATCAGCTCCTTTGGCAGGCTGGAGCTCTGCTGAGGCTCCCCTGTCGCCGGCTGCCCCACGCAGCTCCCCAGGAGAGCTCCCCGGCAGTGAGCTGCTCCCTTGCTAAGGAGGCTCCGCGGCCGCCTCTCCTGCTGCTCCCACCGGATTGCTGCCTGCCTGCCAGGAGAGCCAGCGCTGCTCCCGAGGACAAGGACCTGCTTTTCTGCAGAGCAGATGTTTGACGTCTTTCCCTTTGTTTTGGAAGCCCCAGGAGAGCAGGGAGGAAGCAGGGGACTGGCAAGTCTGTACTTATTTTTCCTTGCTTGGCATCGGTAGAAATTCTCTCGAGGTAAGACAGATGACGGCTGTTCACACACCAGCACCAACAAGCCCCTGGAGGCAGCGATGGATAGAGGTGGGCACAGGTCAGACGCACAGTCTCTTGTTAACAGTCTCCTTCTTCTCAGGGCACACTCGGTCACGCCGGCGGGAGGTCGCGCAGCGCTGTGCTGAGCCACCCCAGGGAGCTCTGATGGAACAGGAGGTGAAGCAGCCCGGGCAGAGGGTCACACGGATGCATCTTGAGACTCCTGCCAGCTCAGCCACCTCCACGATGCTGAACATGCCGGCTGCAGCCTCTGCTCTGCGCTCACAGGAGCTTCAGGGGTTCCTGGCCTGACCTGCACGGTGGCCTGATGCAACCTGGACCACTAAGCCATGTTCTGATGTTCTGCTGATCTGCAGCTCAGCAGCGCCCGGTGATTCCTGCCCCAAACCAGCACCCAGCAATGTGGGAGTGAGGGGACTGTCCCCTCGCCTTCTCTCGGTAGAGATTCCTCACAGAAGCCCAGGCAATGAGAACAGATTTCTTGTGCTTCAGCGGCAAGACTAGTGTCTTTTCTCTGAACGTGGCTGATGTATTTGCTGTCAAGAAAACGGCTCCTCTCATACACTTCCAAGACTTCTTCAGTGGGACAGAAGAAATCCTTTCGCAGCATTCTGCACTAGGACAACACCTGGCCAGGAAGTGCTGCGGAACGTTCTTCATCGATCTGGGGTTCGCTGCGTGCCCGGGACAGCGCGATTGCTGGGCACCAGCAGGACTGACCCAGGGAGAGAGCGGCTGCTTTGCCCTTCAACCCTTGGGACGCCCCGCTCACCGAGCAGGGAGTTCCCCGCAGCCACGTCTTGCTAATTTTAGCCTTTCTTTTGCCAGTGGATTTTTGAGGGGAACGCGGGGCCAGGCAGCTCAGAGCCACGCAGCAGCTCTGCTGGTTTCTGTCCCCGCGCTCTGCTCCTGAACAGTAAGAGAGAGGTCTGCAAAGACCTCAGAGGCTGAGGAGCTCTGACTCGCAGAGCACTGGATCACCCTCGCCTGGTCACCGCTACAGACACGTGCAGCTCTTACCAGTCAGCAAACAGTAATAATTGATGAACAACCCGAGATGACTACGTCAACCTGAACACCCACGGACGTGTGTACACACCGAGGCGCCCCGACACAACAACCGCCTGCTTTCCCCGAGGAGCTCGGTGGCAGAGGAGGGGGCCGGGCACTGCACAGGCCTGGCTTCGACGGAGGGAGGCTGGGGAGTTCATTTACCTTCCTTCCGCGTGAAAGAATAGAATTTGTAAAATTTATTAGGCATATCCCTGCCCAAGTCCACCGTTCTAAGCTTCCCAGGAAAGATTCATCAGCGTCTCCTTTTCACGTGATCTTTACAGCAAAAAGCGTATTACAGATAAAATCCACATCAGCTTAATGGCAGTTCACGTGTGGAACCCGCCGTTCCAACCCTTCTGGCCAGGGATGCTTTGAAATCTTCCTGGGAAAGAGAGAGCCTTGTACATCCCACCCACACCTCGTCTCGCTGCAGGTTGCTCAGAGTGTGACATGAAGCTGGCTACGCTTCCCTAGAGAGCACAGACCCTCCCTGCTCTTGTCACGGCTGGGACGGACACAGACACAAGGCAAGGAATGGGAGAAGCAGCGAAGCTTTCCAGGAGCCACAAGGACCCAACAGTCATTCAAACAATGCCAAAAAAACCAACCAACCAGGCAACCAACCCGAAGGCAGACGAGGAGGACCTTCCCACCCCAGCTGATCATAGGAAACAGGAAAGAGAGCACTCACCTCCCTGCTTACTTCTGTCAAGATAGATTGAAACCCTTCGGGCCAGACCTGTGAGAAGACAGGGATTAAGGGGTTGATGCTAAGGGTAAGTTGGTCAGCCAGAGCAAAAATAAATCTTAAAAAAGGATTAGAAAAAGCAACTCAAATTAAAAGAAAGGACATAAAAGAGAAGCAGAAGCACCAAGAGCAGCACAAGCCTCCATCCAGAGAGCAGGCACTAGTTCAACCACAGCGTTCCCCAGGAAGCCATCAACGGTGGCACTCGCCATGTGCGAAGGGAGAATTCTGGCCGGCTGGCAACAGCACAGATCGGACATTTCTTCTGGAACAAGGAGACTACCCTTCCCAGGATCTGGTCCCTGTTCTGGAGTAAAGTGCATCAGGAAGCGGCAGATGGAAATCCAAATAATTTGTGGCATCTGTACAAGTCAAACGGAGCGAAGGACACGAGGCGCCGGCCCTGGAGCGTCGGGGCTCCGGCTGCGAGGGCGGCGGGGCCGGGGGCTGCCCTGCCCGCATGGGAGAGGGCCAGCGAGTGGGGCTGCTCCGTCTGAGCAGCTCTGAAATGGCGGCTTGGCCTCAGGCACAGAGCAGGTTCCAGCCACTGCAATCCCCCAGCACGGACGGGGAAGTGAGAAGCACCTTGGGGCAACCCTGGGAAATCTCAGGCAGGGAGCTCCGGGTGGCTGGGAAGAGACCGGGCTGAGCCCTTCAGCCCTTGCCCGTCAGAAGCAACCTACTGGTTCTCTTTGCTGGCCTGGAGAAGGGAAAACAATGCAGGCGTCTGCAGAGAGCGCACAAAGAGCTGGGGAGGGAAGGGCTGCGCAGACAGAGGCTGTAACGGGGAGGCAGCTGGCGACACTTCTGCATTTCTCCACGTTCCCGAGCTGTACGGCTTGCAAGGGCAGAGCTGCTCTGACCGGGGGCTCGTGGCTTGTTTCCCTCTGTCACAAAGCAACGACACAAAACGAGGCCGCTCCGTTCAGAAGCACGAGCACGGCCATGTCCTAACAGACAGCCCAGGAGCAGCACGACCCAGCCAGCACCAATCCAGACCCCGGGCGCCAGGTCTCTGCTGCTCTGCCTTCAAACACCCTGCTCTGTGGAAACTGCCAGAATTCCCAGAGCCTCCTGCTGTGAAATCCCAGCTTCAGAGCACGTCGGGTTTATGTCCTTCCTATGCTGCTCACTAGAAAACGCTCCGTTTTTCCTACATCTGTGGAAACACCAGGTTAGGAACAGGCGGTTTGCCTTTTCCTCAGCCCCCTCCGAGGCAATCCCCAGTCGCTGCCTCACGTGACAGCACCCGGAGCCAGCGCTGCTTTAAACACCCCGGTTTTGATTGAAAGAGACTTTCCTGGTGCGTCACGAGTGCAGATCACCAGCAGCTCTTACACTGGGAAAAAGAAGATGCCCACACGGTGGGTTGCCAGGGTCTAAATGAAACCCTACCCTGAGCTTCAAGTCCGGTATTAAGTGCAGTGACCGGGGCCGAGTTTAACACGCTGGCTTGGCAGTGTCAGCTCACTTCTCTCACCCTGGGCTGCGCACCACAGAGAAGCCCTTCACAGAGTGCAGAAGTTTAAGTTCTGTGCCTCCCTCTGGTCTGCTCCCCCCTCTCAGGCAGCTCCTGGGCATGGTATCGTTGACCTCCCGTTACTCGGACAACCCGGGGATGATTTTCAAGCCCTCGAAGGATGCGTGAAAGAGGAAAAACTGCCTAGAAAAGTCAGTGTTCTGGCTGCTGCCAAGACAACTGTTAAATTCAGAGATGAGTATGACACGGGGGAAAAGGGTGGGAGAGAAGGAAATCAATAGCGGGAACAAACAAACTCCTGAGCTCTGCAGCTTCAAGATGCATCTTCAGTTTTATGAGCCAGAGCTGGGCCACAACTGTGGGCTTGGCAGCAAAAGGAAACTGCTGAAGAGAGTCTCATTTCCAAGGGGACTCGACCCACATCGCTCTTCTGAAATGGCTGCGTTTACTTCTCTCTCCACACAGAAATCCGTCCTTCTCTTCCTCCAGACCTAATTCTATTGCTCCGAAGATGCAAGAGGACCCCGACTTCCTAAGACCATAAGGGAAAGAAAAGGGTAAAACCCCAAAATCTTAAAGAGAACAGACTTAAAAGCTCCAACATTCCTGTCCTGGTGGCAACCATTCAACTCCTACAGCCAAACCAGCTCCTGCCCCAGCTCTCAACCTCGCACACCAGCGCCCACGAGCAAGGCACCACCGGCAAACGCTCTGCCTTGGTAGGGTGCACGTGGGAAGGAAGGCAGGAGAAGGGAGCAAGGCCAAAGCGTCCAGTGGCCAGTTGTCAGCATCCTCCCTCCCAACAGGCCGATGACCGGAGCAGCCTGGGAGAACTCCCAGTTGTTTGGGTGAGTCCGTTACCAGCACCAAGGAAGCAAGTCCTGAATCCAGGGATGGTAAACACTGACCAACAGCCTTCAAGAAAGCTGGTGTGACACCAAATGACACTGAAAAGGGCGACTTGAGATGACCGCTGGACACTTT
The DNA here is from genome assembly GCA_013400335.1 of Eurystomus gularis. Taxonomy (NCBI): domain Eukaryota; kingdom Metazoa; phylum Chordata; class Aves; order Coraciiformes; family Coraciidae; genus Eurystomus; species Eurystomus gularis. The sequence continues at coordinate 138,428 of VZZY01007844.1, read as the reverse complement.
CCCCTCCACCAAAGGGGATCCAGGCCTTCGGCCGCTGCTCTCCTCCTGCTTTTATTGACATCGCAGGTTTTGACCATGGCAATTTTCACAGCAGGCTGCCAGCTTCCAGCAGCTTATAATTAGTTTTGTGCACACACTGCAGCGAGGCACAGAGCCTGAAGATCCCTCAAATGCCGTTCCTCTCTCCTGTAACACCAGGGACGAACCGTGAGGTGTTAAGGAAAACACAACAGATACAAGCTCAACAAGGCAGCGCCAGTAAAATCCAATGAATAGCTAAAAGAGCTGTGTCAGGCTCCTGTGATGAACCACATCAGCTCAGAAATGAGAACTGTCAGGTTTTAAGGTCAGGATGAATGATGACGGTCATCTCGTCTGACCTCCTGCGCGGCAGCAGCCAGGGAGCCTCACCCAGCAATTCCTGCGCCGAGCCCACAAGCGCTGATTGAACGAACGCACGCTTAGAAAAACTCGTAACCTTGATTAAAAACATTCCAGCGACAGAGAATCACTGTTAGAGCACGACGTACGCTACCAGGTCTTGGAAGGACGAAACGTCCACCTCCTTTAACGTCCTAAAACAGACTTCAGGGTCACTCAGCCTGGTTTCTGGCTTCATCCCGTGCGTGGCCAGGTGCCAGTGCTCCTTTTTTTAACATCTTTTTCTCTCCAACTTTTCTAACCCTCGAAGCAGGTCGATGTCTAACTGTGCTGTCCTTCTGCACACGTCAGATTTAGATGGCATACTCTCTTGCCACCTCCTGACCTGCAATCAACGGTGAAGAACGAGTGCCAAGAGCTGAGCTCGGGCTAAAGGAGGTCGCAGGTGCAACATGCAAAGCTGTGCAAAGCCCGTGCAGCCCGTCGGAGGAAAGAGGCAGAACGTGAGCTGCTGTCCCAGCCCCCTGGGCAGGGGAACCTCCTGCCACGAGGAGCACGGAGCTGGGCAGTGCCCGGTTCCACCGTTGTTCTACAGTTCTCTCCTTAGGAACACAGTTCAGAGGAACACTTGTGCAAACCAGCTGCTGTGGAGCTCACAACAGACAAGGACTTTGTACCCTCCTGCTGCCCGGCAAGAGGCTGCTCTGGCTGTTCCTCAGTGTGTGCTGGGCTTTCGGTTTGGTTGGTTTGTTTTGTGAGAACTGGAGAAGTAACTCCTCACCAAGGCCTGGCAAAAGGCCATTCCAGAAGGCAGAGACTGTTGAGCAAGGATGTTACCGATGGCTGAAGTTGAGAAACCCTTTTTACTCTCCCCATCCCTAGAAGAAACCCTACCATCAAAAATTATTTTTACCCCCTGCCCCAAGAAAACGTAGCAGGGACCCACCTCGTGTGGTCGGCAGCATGTCTGACAGCCCCTGCCAGGCAGTTACCATCTCAGGGTTCTTTTCCAGGTCTGCAAAGTTCTTCCACACTCTGATGGCACCATCATCTTGGGGAGCACAGAAAAAGAGAACATGGTGCAACGTCACTGCTGATGCAAGTCTTGTAATTACTTGTGCACAACAAGGGAAGAAGGGAGGCAGAACTGCAGCCATACAAACCCCAAAGCCAAGAGCATCACTTGAACTTAATCCTTTTTATTAGAGTTGTTTTTCCTGTCTAAGCTCACAGCCATGAAGCCTAAAGCATTGTTCTACTGGGAACTGTTCCGGAAGAGCTTTTCTCCTTCCCTCAAATAACACCTGACATTCGATGTCGCTCCATTTCCTTGACCCATTCATTTGCTCTAGGATTCGTCTCTGTTCTCTTTGCTACCGGGGCTGAGAGCCACAAAAGCATCCTACTAAATACGAAATACAACTCCACAGAAGAAGCTGAATCAAAGCCCAGACCATCAGCAGCAAAACTTTCAAGAACACCATGTATTTTTTTCAATTTATTCTCCATCTGTGAAACTTTTGTGCTAAGAATCAATAAATTGAAAGGAAAAATGTCCTAACGGCCCTCTCAGCTCCACTTCCACCTCTCGGTTATACCCAACCTGTGTATTTCAGCATGAAGTTTGAAAAGCCATTGAAAACACTTCGACTGACAGGTTTAGAATGGTTCCCTGGGAGAGAAGCAGATCTTACTCACAGCTTTACAGACCAATGAATGGGAAAGAGCTCTTCATGCTACCGTACGTGATGCAACAGGGCGTTCTAGAGAACCGCTTCCCCGGGGTGAGATACACGGATGAGAGAGAAACCCAGAACTACCTGAGAAGTTCAGTGCTTCAGATTGGCCCTGCCTGCCCTGGACTTAAAACAGCACAAGTAACAGAGTTGCATTTCTCAGATCTTTGGTTGCAGCGCGATTTCCTTTTCAGCTTGGGACAGCAGCTTTCAACCAACTCAAATCATGTTGCCCGAGGTGTTGTACGGGAGGTCACCACAGCCTTGCAATGACAGGCGAAGACTCCCAGTGATGTAACAAATACGGCTGGAAAGGGTTTCAGCAAGTGTTTGACTTGGTAGTCATTTAAAAAAATCTCTGCAGCACCTGCTTAAGCAGTGGAGAGATTTCAGTACTGCCAGAAAGAACTTTCCGGTCTGATCCTGGAAATGCCTCCTGAGCTGCGGGCAGGCAGGCAAGGCACAGGGGAGGGAAGGGGAACCTTGGGCCAGATTCATAGAGGGGACAGCAGGAGGTCCAGAGCAGCTCACATGGGCTGGAGCTCTGTTAAAGGCCCCCCCGGGTCCTGTCCTCGTCCGTGGGAAAGCGTGCTCCTTACCGGTGGCAGTCAGCAGCAGGGAGCAGTCCTGGCCGTTCAGGTACTCCATCGCGGTGATCCTGGTGTAACGAGGGTTCCCGTTGTGGAAATAGTCCAGCTTTTCCCCTTTCTCCCAGTCCCAAAAACTTGGGGAGGAAAAAATATCAGGTCAGTCCTTGGTTCTCTGTCAAGAGAGCTCCTCGTTACAGCGAAACTACGAATTATCACATTGGAAGCCCGTTCCATTTTTCTTGGGTATCCAGCATCACTCTGTGATGACATCAGCCTTCCGCAACAGAAGAGGGATCGAAGCCCGGGGTACGTCACTGGAACAACCTGTCAGGGCTCATCCGCAGCCCTTTAACCCAGCCCCTCCTGCAGGAGAGGACTCGGAGCGATGCTTGGAGCCACGGCACCGACCTGCGGGAGGACCCTGCCCCATCTCCCCGCCCTGAAGGAGGGAAGGACGAAGGACGGCCACGGAGGGGAGCCGGGAGAAGAAAAGGAAGAGCCCCCCGACAACCCACCCGCTCTGAACCCGTCCCCGGGGGCCGTGCGGCGGGAGGGCAGCCCAGGAAACTCTCACCAGATGCTGTCTTTGTCGGCCACGGCGATGCAGGGCGTGAACGGGTGGAACTTCACCACGGAGGGGACACCTGGGTTCCTGTTGAGGAAGATCTGATCGTCCAGCCGGGAAATACCTGCGGGGGGACAGAAGGGGCCACAGCTCAGTGCCTGAGAATGTCCCGCCCAAGGGACGAGGTTCGGTCCCTCCCAGCTCCCCATGTCACCATTCTCCTCCTCCTCCCATCCCAGTTCTCACCAATGGATCCCCCAACATTGGCCTCCTTGGAGAAGCTTCTCAGACCCCGGTTCTCCAACAGCCCTGGCTCCTCCGTGCTGATTGAACCACATCTTAAGGTACAAACTAAAAATTGTGGGGACAAATTGGGGGAGCCCTTTACTTCAGTAATGGAAGAGAACCCAGCAAGGAAGCACAATCGAGCCCAGGGACATACCAGGTTGGGCTGACAGAAAAAATCAACGTTATTTTTCCAAAATGAAAAAAAAAAAAGAAAATGCTTTTTGTTCAGCTGAAAATACAGCGTTTCATTTTATCTTGTGGATTATTTATTTAGCCTTCCAATTCAGTTCTTTTAAATTTCAGGTTAATGAAAAATGAAAAATGTATTTTCCATGGGGACATTAACATGCTGGTTAAAGACCTTTCCCGTGTTCTCCTCCCAGCAGTGTGCTATTCACTGTTTTGGTACCACTGGCACTGCAATTTTTTGGCACAATATGAATTCATCACACAAAACCGTAAGCCCAGGAGACATTTACTCACTTCCAGTTCATTTTAGAATGCATCTGTTTAATCTAATTTTCATTAAAACATTGTAAGTCTATTTTAAGCCTTTTTAATATTTCACATTTCCACTTTTTTTTGAATGAATACTGGCATTTCAGTTGTGCAGGTCAAGCAACCAAATACGAACACAGCTTAGAAAAAGATTTAACTTCTTCAGGCAAGCATGAAAAATCCCCTTCTTGGTATTCCGAGAGCTCTCCCCAGCCACCTCCTGGGCTCCAGTTTCATTTCTGTACTACCCTGCTTTACGATACGCTGCAGTTTCCCAACATTAAGCTGCCCGTTGTGCTGACTCGAGCCCAGCAAAGCTCCAGGCAGCGAGGCACAGGCAGGAGGTTGAGCCTCAGGCAGTTCTTCATTCAGCAAATTATTATTTTCAACTCTGTGTGCCTCAGCGAGCATCCCAGGAGAGGAACAGCCCCCACCTGGGAATGCTGCCGGGAGGATGCCACGGGAAGAGCTCCCCGGAACGCCACTCCCCTGCCTCCGCTGGTCCGAGGCACACAGACAGGAATCATTTCTGCAAATTCCTGAGGAAACATCATTGGGCTCCACTATATTTGAAGAAGTTTCCGTGCCACAAGAATTCTAGCCCAGCCACTGCCTCGTAGAGGCATCCAATAAAGCACTATCAGCTTTCTGGAGCGTACCCACTAACGGAACGGGAACCTGGAGGCGCGTAAGAGCGAACCGCGTGAGCAGCACGCGTAAAGCCATACGGACAAGTGCTACAATATAACGGGCTACAAGGAGCGAGCAATCATTGGCAGAGTTCGGCAGGGCGGGGAACGTGAGAGACCTCGCTGGGCAGGCGGAGGACCCGGCCCGCAGCTCGGCAGCGATGCTTCGCCCGGTCTGGCCGCCCAAAGCGTGTCTGAGACGCGGCGAACGCTGCCCGAGCCCCCCCAGCCAGGCTGCAGCGCTGACGTTCATCCCACGGTATCCTGCCTTCTATCCCTTTGAAAACATAACCGACAGCACCCACCCGAGCTCTACGGGACAGGGAGGAAAAGCCCAAATGGCAAATCAATTGATCTGCGGAGGGGCCCCTGAAATTATCGATTTCACGCTGGCGGCTCCGGCTCTCGCGGAGGTGCCGCCTGTGATGGAACATGGCTGAAGAGCTCGGCTGCTGCCCGCCAGCCGAGGGCCCGGGAGCGCCTGCACTGACGATCAGATGCTGTGTCAGTTCTTGTGAGCGAGGGAACTGCTTCCATGGCAGGCTCGCTCCTCCTTCGTCGAGCCGGTCCTTCGGCTCCCGCGCCCGCCCGGTGCCATGATCCGGCCAAGCGCTCCGCTCCTGCCCAGCCACGGCGTTCCACGGCACGGCGTAACCACGGCACATGGTGCCCTGGTGATGTTTTCAAAGGGGAAGGCGGACGTTTGACATCTAAAGTGCTGAACAAACCAGCAGCTGAGAACGGAAAGGTGAGTGACTACTAGCAAAGCACCTGAAGTGCTGGGGCCTGAGCCACAGGCCCTGAATTAAAGCTGACATACGGGATGAATCTCACGACCAAACAGTGTGTTTTGTAGCAGAGACCAGCAGAGCATTTTCCTCTGCTTGGAGACGTGCTGCAAGGATGTGAGAATGAGCGATTAAGACAAAAATAGATACAGATACTCCTTCAGGTGCCTCCCCAGGCCCTGGCCAGGCTTTGGGCAGAATCCAAGAAGGAGGAAAAACACCAGATGTTCCATTTTTGAAGGGCGTTTGTACGACCGGGATTATTTATTCAATGGTATAAAAGCTGGACCCGCTTGCGGCGACTTTGGAAGCCGACCTACGGGTGGGGACACTGCGCAGGACCTCCCCTCTGCCACTGCCCCGAATCCTCGCTGCAACCGGGGCTTCCCAGCGGCTGTGGGTCTGGTTGAGGGTAACGTATTTGGCAACGTATCTCCCTCGTAACCACTACCGTGATTTTCGTGTGACTACGATCAGATTTATTACCTCGCTCATTCCTTCCGCTGTTAACTACACTGTATCAATTCTGTATCCTCTGGAATCAGACAGGAAGATAAGTTTATGCCTTGTGTTGGTGGCTGTATCCTTCCTGCTGCCCCAGGTAACCGGCAAAGCAGCACCGCGCAGCGGCATCGCCTCGCCGGCGTGCGGCACCGAGCTCGGGCACCTTCCCAGCGCGGGGGTCAGCACAGGGGCATCCTTAACCGGGGGCTACAGCTCAGCATCCTGGTGAAGCGTGGTGCTCAGAGCCCGAGGAAGCTGCCTGCAGCGTGGGCAAGGGGCAATCACTCACCTTTCTGGATGATCTTCTGGGCTTGCTTCCTGACACGAGCGTTGCGCAGGAACCGCCACTCCCGCTCCTTGCGAATCTGGCTCTCCAAGTCGTGCTCTTCTGGGATCTTCCAGGGTATCAGCATGTTCACAACACAAAACGACAGGAACCGTCAGAACTCCACAAATTACCTTCGTAACACACACTCATACTCATGCATGTCAAGACTAAGCCATAAATTCTTTAGGGCCTCCAGCTTCGGGCAGTAAACGGAGGAGCTCACGGGACCTTATGTTATTAAATACTTGAGCATCTTTCTGATCTAAACCTTCCCCTGATCTAAATCTTCCCCATCATCTGCAGTCTCTTTCCCTTTCCTTTTGCTGTCCTACAGTATGTTTTGTCTCTAAGTCATGGGCATTGCTCCACAGTGGACAGTGTGGGGTTTCTGAAGAGCCATGAACACTCACATCACCCGTTGCTCTGACACACGCCACGGGTGGGTGAAAGAACCTCTTTCCACTGCACACAGTCACCATGAGTCCCTTCTGCCCTAAACAAGTCCCACTGCAGCACCACACAGATCCCTCTGCTTAACACTTTGCAGCTGAAAAGCATCACGTAGCGAGCCCGAGATTAACGAAAGAACGCAGCTTTGACACGGCCCGGGAGCTCAGAACACGTTACAATCTTTCCCTCACTGCCACCAGGTGACGGCAGGCCAAAAAAAGGCACTACTTTATTTCCAAATCCCTGAGACACTCAGGTTACCCACACCACGTTTACTAGTAACAGCAACAGCTTCAGTTTCCCGTATCCGAGCCGGCTGCAAGGAAACGATTCCCCCACGTCATCTTGGCTTGATTACACACAAACCCCTGCCTGAAACGGGAGAGGGGCCCTGGAGCCACGCACAGCCGCTCTGGGCTGTTTTATGACGCGTATTCACAGCCCAGAGCCCCCAGCTCCGCCATGCTCCATGGCTTTCCGGGGATATCCAGCCTCCATCCCGAAGGCTGGCTGAGGATTCTGCACCAGCGCTACCGGCAGCTCCTGGAGAAGTCACGGTGCTCGTCCCAGCGCCGGACGGGATCACGGGCATCACTTAGACAAAGTACGGGAACCACAGGAATGAACTCATAGGATCTGACTCCCCAGACCACTGCAGGAGACACACATGACGTGTCTTTCAATTAATGCTTCAAAAATTACCTGAGACTAGAAACACCACTGCTCCAGACCTCCTCAGGTCAATGAAGGGGCTGAGCTACAGGACTCTCATCTGGCTCCTTTTGATGATGGTTGTTCCATGAGGAGTAACTCTTGGAGAAGGAGACAAGGGACAAAGGCCTTTCACCCCTTCCCCGGTCCCCACAAACACACCCTTTTTTTTGCCTGAGTAAGAAAGTACTTAAATCGTCTGTCACTATTATATATCGTCTTCAAAATGCACTGCTCTGGGGAAAACTACTATTACAGAGATGAATTTCTGCTTTTTTAAACAAAATAAGAACCCCACCTTCCACCCTTCCTCCCAGCAGAAGAAAAGAAGCGTCCTGCCATTTCAGGGCTGCAAGAATACAGCATCTATTAGAAAGGCAGTGACAAACGAGCAATGATGTAAAGCAATAAACAAACCTAAGATAAAATACATCAAAGGAGATTTGAGAGAGGAGAGATTACACCTACGCCTTAATAAAAACCCAGCTTCTCTGGGAATAAATTAAAGTAAGACCTAAAAGGCCAGGGAAGGGAAGGGAATGGGCGGGATGGTAAATTCTCCAGGTACCCAGCGGCTTTGGCAGCTCAGGACTAAGGAACCGCCGTTACCCAGCCGAGCAAAGCCCTCCTCATTCCAGCAGATAAAGAACAGCAGATTAAAGGAGCTGCTGAGCTTCTCGGGTCTGAAGAAAAATAACTTAACTCTTCCAAGGAGGCTGAGCAGGCAGTTGCTTTTATCATCTGGTGCCAGTAATAAAGATTCCTCCTCTACGGAGATCTCCCAGGACATGGTCCCCAGATGCTGTAGCACCAGAACATGGCACGCAGCAAGACAAGGCTCAGACAGGGCTGGAGGAACGCTCAGAGCAAGCGACTGTGGGATGAAAGGCCCCGAGGAGAGGGAGCCGGCGTGCAGGCTGCCCGGCAATGGCACAGCGACGCAAAACGGCACAGACGTGGGCCAGGAGACTCACACCAAGCTCATCGAGACCAGCCAGCTCTTGGTGACCGCCTGTCCTCCCAAGCTCGCTCGACAGTGACTGCCTTGGCCACTGCTGAACAGCAGCAAATGGCTTTTGGTGGCAGAAACGGTATTTCAATTCAAAAGCCCCTCACTGGCGTGTCCTGTGTGCCACCTGCAAGCAGAGGAGCAGATGGCAAAAGGGACTGAGCAAGAAACTGAGACAGGAGTATGGCCAGAGGCACCTAGAGCTTGTCATCGACGGGATGACAAATCCCTGGAGCAGCTCTGGCAGGCTGGCTTGTGAGAAACGCCCAATACTGCTCGTTAAGTTGAAATTGTGTGTATCGATCGCTTTGGAGACAATAACCCACCAAATGTCCAACCATCAAAGGTCCCACCACTAACAACCCAGAGCCCACACACACCCGAGGTCCTTTCACACACGCAAGTGAAGACCTGCACGATGAACGCAGCAAGAGCGGAAGATTTTGTTGTAAGAAGAGTACAACTCCCTCTCCCCAACGACGCCAAAACCTTTATTTCTGAATGTGCAGAACCTTTTAAAACCGTGTGCAGCAATGTGCTTCTGGCGTGGATGTCCCCGAGGGGCTGCAGCGTGCAGCCACGCTCTCCAGCGCGAGGGACAGAGGTGTGCACATCGACCCTTGCGCGGGTTCCTGCTCCTCCTCCGCCCTCGGCTCAGCTCCATCCAGGAGCAATCACGCACATGCTGCAGGTCCCTCCTCCTCACTGAAACCTCATCTGCTTTTGGCACACTTCTCTGGAGCACATTTACTGTCCTTTCAAGTGCAGGCTCCTTGAGTCCTGCATCCATCCGCAGGTCCTTCAAAAAGGAATGGAAATGGTCACTGCAATTTCCTGAGGCAGAGAGTGAAGGCATCTTTGCAGGCCGCTACTTCAGGCTTTCCCCTCTGCTGTCTGGGCAGAACTGACAATGACAAAGCCCTTCTGTACCTTGTTAGATGGGAGCTCTGATTGCTTTGACCATTCTGGAGGCGACGCTTGTGCTGGGTGACAAGTGATCAGAGCTATGCCGGGTCAGCAGAAGTGATTCTTCACAGAACCCAACCGAAGTCTGTCCCTGCTGCCACGCACAGCTCCTGCAACCCCCGAGCTCCGGGCAGGGCAGCAGCCCGAGCTGGCTCAGGAGACGCATCACCAAAACATCGGGGAGAGATCATCTCACTGCCTCAGATCCCAGCACGTTCCTGAGATCCAGCGCATGAGTGAGGCTCTCCTGGTGAGGGGAGGGAAAGGCCCTGCCGAGATTTTCCTGCATGGAATCCTATTTAATCAGCTGCTTTTTGTTTCACTTCCCATGTTCATATCTGCAGTGCTGGAGCGCTGCTTGACCACGGCAAACCTGAAGGCTGGACACCATCCCCAGCGACAGCCCTCCCTGCTCCAGGGGGGAACAGACGATGTCTTCATCTGGTCCACTCCACTTCCGGGGCCTGGGTGTCTTCCTGCAGCACCTGCACTTCACGGATGCTCAAGAGCATCATCTGCTTGCCATCGCTGTCTCCCTCCTCATCCCCTGACGATGTGAACAAAGCGGAGTCCCGGGCGCTCCCCCAGCGCAGCGCTGTGTTGTGAAGGGGCTACATCCATGTGTCACTTTGTGATGCAGCCCAGCTCCCTGCAGGCGGAGAACACTAAGGGCATATGTTGAAGTCTTGGCTTTGGTACAGTTGACTCGAACAACCCTCTTCTCTGTGCCAAAGGCTCTGCAGATGGGGCATGTCAGCACCTTGGAACTGGTAAGGGAGGCTCCTGCAAAGATGCTTCCGCCAGGATCTGTGTGTGTCCAATAGCTTCCCCCAGGTCCAGCTGGGATCACAGCTGAAAACGCCCAGAATACCCTCGCTGAGCACGAGATCCTAACTCTGTGCAGCTCCGCTTCTGATCCAGACTCTGGATCTCACCAGTCCCGGCGTTATCATTAAGCTGATTGATGCTGGTTGGAACTTGGTGAACAGTCAAGTTAAAAAGAGAAAGTACCAGGGCCTGAGCCCGCACAGAAACCCGGTACAATCCTGCGGCACTGCGGGAGGGGCACGGAGCTTTGAGAGGAGAAAAATGGCAAGAATGACGCAGAAAAATCCCCCGTGGGTCCTTCTAAAGTGTTATCAGAGAGTAAACGTGCAACGCCCGTAATGAAATAAACTCTGCTGAACTCAACTCACCCTTAACAATTCTCGCAAAGCACAGCAACCCCGCAGAGACGTGCGCCGGCTCGGTTAAGTGTGACACGGGCAGTTAGCCAACGTTTCTTAACAGGCAAGGTCCGACCGGCCGAGCCCTCAGCCCCTCGCCGTGGGGAGCAGGGGGGGTCCGGGCAGAACGCAGCCCCTTCCTCCCACACCCCCCCCACCTGCAGGGCTGAGCTGTGGGGAGGGTCCTGGCAGGAGGGAGCAATAACCTGTGAAAGCATCAGCACCACAGACACGTCAGGAGGGAGCTTCTGGTGACAAGCACGGGAGCAGGCCGGGATGTGCGTGTGGCGGGGCCGTGAGCGCTGCCCCAGCTGCTGGAAAACCAGAAATTAGGATTCCAAAGAACTAACTACTTAGGCGCATCGTTCACGTCTTTGTCTCCCTCCCAGGCAGCTCCCATTTTGGCAGCAGAAAGTCATTTCAATAAACAAGAGCCTGGTTTTGGCTGGCACTTGGCTCTCCCCTGAGCAGAGCTCCCAGGAACACGTGGGGGTCACCACCAGCGCCACACGACGAGGCCCATCACATGAGGTCCATCACACGAGGTCCGTCACACGAGGCCCGTCACACGAGGCCCGTCACACGAGGCCCATCACACGCCACCGACCCCTGACATCCCCGGACAGGAGCCAGTGACGGTCCTGAAATCTCCCAGCAAGCAGCGCCATTTGAAATCCGGCAAAGTTCTTCTCCTTCAGCACTTGGCCTCTCGCTCTCGGCACAGCAGCCAGCGTCGGGAGCGGGGCCGGGGAGCTTCTGCCGACGGCAGCTCAGCTCCTGCCCGGGTACCGTCACGGCAGCTCTGCGCGGAAGGCTCCCTTCTCTACCAGGGCTTTGAACAACGGCCAAGACACAGCGCTGAAGTCAAGGCGGGGATGTATCAGGAAGGATTTCTTATGTAATTCTCACCTTCCAGGATCCTCAGCAGCTCCTGCCTGCGTGTTCTGCCAGTCCTGGCAGTAACAGACGCTGGCTCCCGCTCTCCTTGACTCAGGGCTTCCTGACAGCTGGCACCTCGGCTTTCCTGCGCCGCCCCGGCCAAGCCCGCCTGTGGTTCGCAGAACAGCCTTTGCCACAGGAGTCTTCAGGGAGGGGAAAGACTTTTGCAGAGCTCAGAGCTGGGGTAGGTGCCTGTTTTTCCCGGCACACTGAGAATTCACAATGCGGTATTTTCTTTCTCCATTATATCTGATTAGATGATCGATAAATCAGACTCGGAATGATGGTTTGAAACGGAGACAGTGATTTACCCTGGAAATTAATCCCTCAGTCTTTCCAGTGAAAGCATTCTCAGGGCAAGGTCTATGAAGCAAGACTAAATTCATAAATTAAATATGACTGAGATGCACTTGTGCTCATTTTATGTTTATTCATTACAGGAACAGTTGTCTTGTCCTGCCCTGTTTATGACGGTCGGAGCGTCTCCAAACGAAGGCTTGGAATTAAACATCAATGTCATCTTTTCCCATCAGCACCCGGCAGACTGTAGTCTTTGCTTTCTTTCACGAGGCTGACGCTCCCACGTGTCAGCAGCCACCAGCCAGGGCTGCTGGTTCCTTGTTCCTGCAGGAACAGCGATCCCAGGAGAGGAGCACGGCACAAGCCCAGCCAGCACCCACGTCCCCGGACCGCCTGTCCTGCCCGACAGCACCAGCAGCCACCTAGAAACACCCGAGAAAGTTCTTGCAGAGGGACTTCTTCCTATCCCTGGCACAAACATCGCCCACTCTAATCACGTAACTCGCTGTTCGGACAGGGTAACACATGAGATTTCCCACAGGAACCCTCTACGTGGCCTTTTAAAGCCGCTTTACAGAAGAAATGGGGAAATCAATCCCCTTCCTTGTTTTATTAGAAAACACAGATGTTGTTTTGCTCGGACTTTACCTAAACCGTTGCTGCTGAGGACAGCGCGTGCTCGGAAAACTCAGCCCCAGCCAGTGAGTATTTCCAAACATTTAGGAGATGATGAAAAGCCCCGTTGCTGTTGAACACGCCGGTCAAAGCTGCCAAGACCTTCCAGAGCGCACGGGGCTCAGCTCCTCGGCTCGCAGGGGGACACTGAACACGCGGGGACTCGCTGGGGTGCAGGGAAGCCCTCGATCCCCACGACCCCCCCTCCCTGGCTCCTGTACGTTAGCACAGGAACACTCCACTTTAAAAATTTGCTCCCCTAAAGTAATTTCCAGACATGCACACGAAGTAGTAAGTCCATGCACACACAGAGCTCCCCATCTACCCACGGACCCTGCCTTTGATCGGCTGTCTACTATGATTTATTTTATTAATAAAGACGCCCCTCTTCACTGGGATGAGCTTTCCTTAAAAAGCAGACAAATGTGTTTAATAAGGGCTAAGAGACGGAACAACATCCTCCTCCTCCTCTTGCACTCTCTTCTGGACTTGAGTCAAGACACAGAAACTCATCTCGATGAGAGAAAACCCTGGTTTAAAGCTTGACCGAGCAACCAAGCCCCACAGGCCAGACGTAATCCTGAAGAATTATTCTGCTAATGGTATCAGAAGGAAGTTCATCTCCCTAGCAGCGGAGGGAGCACCAGGCAATCACTTCACCACCCAGTCTTTCCTTCTGGGGATTCTCTCAAGAAATCAGAGCTACACAGAAGCTGCCTGCCAGGCAACTGCTTTTCTGCTGTCCTTCAACCTGGGGGCAACCACCTCACCTCAGCACCAGACAACTCAGCGTGCCTCAGGAGCGGTGATGGATGGCTCGGTGGCAATCCTTGGATGCGACGGCACATAAAATGTACAATTTCCTCATCAGGAAGATGTAAATATCAGCGCTTGGATACAAACATGTGTTGCGGAGTTGCTCAGGTAACGGCATTAATACAGACGGCACGTTATTATTCACAGAAATTGCAATACCTCCAAGAAACGAAGCTGAAAGTTCCGTACAGTCAGTGCTGCCTGACTCCCAGGGTCCCGGCAGACCTGCCTTAGCCTGTCTGCTTACAAAAAGGTGAGATTTAGTGCTTGGTTCCATTTCATACTTAAAATTGAAACCTGATCTTTGGCTAAAAGATTCTGGGAACGCAACCGTTCCTCCTTCCAGGCACTGACAATCTCTGCCCATCTCTTAAGAGCTGTTTTGCTTTATTCCTAGAACAAGGCTTCAGTGTTATCTCTCACTTCACATAAATCCAACTTAATTACCAGAACAGACTCACTGCTAAAAAGCACTCAGTGGAGATTTGCCATTACCAGCCTCGTTCTTTGCCATAACAGCACCTTATGTTTTGGGGTTTTTCTTCAGTTTAAAACCCAACAACGACGCTGCCAGAGGCTCCCCCAGGCAGTCATGTGGCTCTCCAGCCACTACCACCTTCTCCTTTTGAAGGCAAAGGCGTCTGAAGCGGAGGCTGTGCTCTGCTGCTGCCGGGATTTCGGGGCCTTCACCGAGGGCAGCAACTCCACCGCTCCTCTGCTCGCTTTAGCAGCACCACAGCCAGAAAATCCAGCTCGAATGTCAGGAAGCAGCATCTCTCCTTCTCCAGCCTCTCACAGCCCTTTCCGGAATAAAGGACCTTTCTTACTCCATTTATTTACATTAAAAAAATCAATTAATAATAACACAATTTTCCATGTCTAGACAAGCACAACATTTAAAATGAAACAACTCTGCCATGGAACCTGCCACTGTGCAAAACTGGTGGGTCTGGACCAACTACAGAACCTCTCCTGATCTGTACTCTCTTCCCTGGAGGTGCTCCACAGGGTGCAGGGCTTTTGTTCTGGGCTCTCTCCCTGGTAACACTCCACTGTCGCGACTGTCACTAACTCTTCTGCTCCTCTGATGGCTTCTTCCCTCTTACTCCACAGCACAGGGGTCACACAGCTCCCAGAGCAGCATGACCGAGTCAGCCCCTTCCTTCCCTGCCCCAGAGTGAAGGAGAAGGAAGGGAAGCAGAGGGAAGCCACTCGCGGGCGCTGAGGACACCAGCGCTCTTCGAGGGCTGCAGTGCCAGACTCGGAAAGCACACAGAGATAACCAAGCATTACCTTCATGACCGGCTGAGCAAAATACTTGGCACTCCAGTCGCAAAACCCCGTCTGCACTGTGGCCGAAATGAAGCTCTTGTGTCCAACGGTATCATCGGCATCGTCCGTCGTCTGTCCGGAAAGAGAACAGGGTGTTAACGCACGTCCCTCCTATTCGAGACACACACAGCGATACCCAGATGGCTGGATCCTGAAGAACAGGGACCACTGGTTAAGTGACCCTCTTCACATGATGGCCACAAGCATGTCCAAGTCTGCTTGGACTCAACTGCATTCATCCGAAGGTGATTCTGAACCTTTCGTGCATACTAACATCTGACTGCTCTACTTGGCACCACTTGATGACCCTGGAGGTCCTTTCCAACCGTAACGATTCTGTGATTCTGTGATCAGTCCTTCATGCTTCTGTGAATGGAAGAATGCCCAGCAGCTGATGACTGTCTTTAGAATGCTAAAGCCTATGAGAAGCCCTTGTGGAGTCACTGCTGTTCCTCCCAGAGGTCCTCGCAGCTCTTCACTGAGCCGCTCTTTTCCACCAGTGAGTGATAATCTGGGCTCACACCCACAGCAAAGAGCAGCTGCCAAGCGTGGAGTGGGTCAGAATGGCTGGAAGAAGGTGATTACTCTGGTGCAGGGGGACCTGTCAGTGCCTTGAGAGCAATGCCAGTTTGTACTTAAAGGAAGAGGAATCTCCCCCATCCCTGCTTTGCTGAGGTTGGAGAAAAAGCACTTGAGGGTCACAGATCCGACTCGCGTTATCACTCAGGCAGACAAATGTTTACGAAAGAACGAGCAATCGGCTCTGATTAAACACTTCTTGGCCGCAGAGGTGAATAACGCCCTAGCGAAAGCCATAAAACAAAATTTATCTTGAAGAAAAAAAGTTAATCAATTTTTATGTTACTACTTAGAGGAAGCCGATCTGGAATTACCAGCAGCTAGGAGCCATCAAGAGACGAGTCGAAATAAACCAGGAAGAACAGAACGTGTAACAACAGCCCAGGGAGCAGTCGGCTCCGACAGGGATGTCTCCTTACCTGTTCTGGCCCTTTGTCAAACATTTTCCTTGTCCTGGGGAACTGGTGGGAGTGGGGAGTGTACTGGACCCCCATGTTGCTGACATTGGCAGGTCTTACAGATGCGATGTCCCGGCTGACCGGCTGTTTTGTCACATCGTTTGTCAGGCTGGAGCTGCTCGTACTCGTGGTTGGAGGTGACCCTCTAAAGATCAAACAAGGAAAGGATCTGGGTGTCACTGGACACAGAATAGAACCATAGACTGGTTTGGGCTGGAAGGGACCTCAAAGATCATCTAGTTCCAACCCCCTGCCATGGCAGGGACACCTCCCACTAGAGCAGGTTGCTCAAGGCTCCATCCAACCTGGCCTTGGACACCTCCAGGGATGGAGCATCCACATGAGGCTCTTGCATGTGAATGACATTACTTTCGCTTCATTTCTTTGTACTTATTTGTATTTATTTGTACTCTGCTGCTGTGCTTCCCCTACAAAACCAAAGGAACACAATCCCCCATCCCCTCCGAGAGACACACAAACCCCAGGGCAGGAGTGAGCCTTGACTGCGCCAACACCAGACTGAGGACAAGGAAATGAACACTTTGGGAACCAGCAGGTCCAAGAGTCACCCACCCACAGGTCACGACGTCTGGCTAAGGCACACTGACTATTTCAGCGGGGAGACTGGAATTCCTGCCAGCCCACAGAAAAGCATTTTAATTCACACGTAAACCGAGATTTACCTTGTTGCACAGTTACATTAAAACCCACCAGTGTGCAGCTCTGGGCCCTCCGTTCCAGCTCTCACTGGTGCACGCTGATGGTGAGACCGCTAGATCTCACCGTGCTGTTTTCTCTTGGAAAGCAGCTTTTG
Organism: Eurystomus gularis; assembly: GCA_013400335.1. Lineage (NCBI taxonomy): Eukaryota > Metazoa > Chordata > Aves > Coraciiformes > Coraciidae > Eurystomus > Eurystomus gularis. Next base: position 121,786 of record VZZY01007844.1, on the reverse strand, counting down.
GGAAATTGAATCAAATTTTCAAATCCTAGTTTCGCCCACACCATTAGCTCAATTTCCCTGCAGTTTAGGCATGGCTTGATCATCATAAAACCCTGGCTTCTATCAGCTGAAAGTGCTGCAAATACTGATCAGGCTTCGTTCGGATAGCACCCAGGCCAGGTCAGAGAGCACCAGGAGACCCACCAACAGTTAACCCCATCAATTCGCCTTCAGATAATTACTGCTGCTTGTTAACTCTCTGTCCTAAAACCAGGAAGAAATCCCCCACCTTTTCCCCAAGCTTTTGTTTCCGAACACCTCTCCAGCGCTAAAACAAGAAGCTAAAACTGAGGCACGTTCGCTCTCCGGCGCAGTCAACTGGGACGGCGGCTGGAGCGGTGGCTGGAGGAAGCCCCCGACCCCGGGCGAGGTGCTGGGGAGCCAGGCTGGAGCTTACCCGACTTGGTGGATGTGCATGCCCTTGTTGGTGGGGCTGGCCGGGGCGGACTGCGTCAGCGAGGACGTGTCGAGGATGCGCTGGGGGCGAGCGTTTACTGTTGCCTAGAGAAAAGAGAAACCACAGCAGGGTCCTGAACAGCCACGACTGCAAAGCAGCCGCCGTGGTTTGTCATCGAACATGACGGCGCCCCTGGGGCTGGGTGAAGAGCAGCTCTGTCAGTGTGCGGGGGCGTTTAAAAATGGATGTGAAAAAAGGTCCCTGGGCAGTTCCCAACACACAAAAATGATTTTCCTGCTTTTTGAGTCAGGAAACACTTACCAGAAGGTGCCCTGCTGCTACCTACGGGGAAATGGCTCTGACTGACCCAGAAGCCTCTTCCCTAAAGCAGCCTCCGACCTGGACCAGCAGCTCGAGCTGCCCGGGGGTCCCCTGCAGCCGGGCTCTCCCTCCCACCCCGCCACGAGGGACGGCGATTCCGACCGCCACCGTAATTCAAGCGCTCATTCTGACCCTGATCGCATGTTCAGGTCAGAACCCTCCTCGTAAATCCCGCAGCTGCCTGAAACTGCCTCCTGGGCTGCTCCATCTCCCCTAAGGAGAGCCAAGCTTTTCCAGAGCTCGTTAGCAATGCCCTTCCCAGCAGCACCACACCCGCTCTCTCGTGGAAGGGGGGGATTCACACGGTTGGGTTGCTCTGAGCGCTACAAACGCAGCCAGTCCTCGCCCGCACTTGGCCACCAGCCAGGAGAGACCTGCTTCTGGAAGAGCCTGAGGAACTGTCGTCCTTTCTCCTGGGGAAGGCCCCAGAGGCGAGGCAGTGAGACAGCTCCATCACCGCCTCGCTGAGCTTGCTGCTCTCACCATCCAAACAACCCCGCCTTTGGAAAGGGAGAAGCCTTCCATTGCTCACGGACTCAGTTCCTCCTCTTCCACACCACCCTGCCTTCTGTGAGATCCTTGAAATTTCTCACGTATTGAAATAACTTTAAAGGAAGACCCAGGCTGGCACAAAAAGCCTGGAGGGACAAACACGGCTACCCCACAGGCACGACAACGATCACCGTCTCTTTGAACGTGGAGAAAATCCACATCTCCCAGCACAAGAGCTGAGGGGGGTTCTCAGCTGGTGACACCAGGGCTCGTACCCAGCTGAAACCAAGCCAAGCAAGGTAAGACCAGCAGCCACTGAAATGCACAGTGCTCAGAAAGAGCTGCGTGCACGGTCCCCAGGCAGCTGAAGAGCCTTGTATAAGCTAACACCTTTACAAGGCAGAACCAACAACCATGGCCAACAACAGAACCTGTCTTTGCACTCGGAGCCCACGTGTCTGCTGCAGAGGGACATCTGCGGCGCTCGTGCTTGAGGGACACCCTGTCCTCTCCTCGCAGGGCCTTCTGAGACGACCTTCACCTCTCTATTCCTCAACCGACCCAGCGAGGTTTCCACCTCCCTCGCTCTGGCAGGGTTCGAGCCCTCCTCACCATCAGCTGGCTCCAGAGCGACGGGGCGCTGATGCCCGTCACCATCACAGCGCGCCCGCACCGCAGCAAGCACCGCACGGCCGCGGCTGGGGAGGCGAGAGCCGTGACCTGCGGGGAGCCCGGCTGCCCCGGGCCAGCCTCCCCAGCTCATCTGGTTCTCCTCCTTTTCACACGGGGCTGGAGAAGTCCCAACAGCCGCTCGTCTGGCCATCACTCAGGGCCGCAGCGGGGTCTCTGGTGAGCAGACGTTACTACATGGTGCTGGGGCAATCACACCATGAGAATGGAAGGAAAGTAGCAACAATTTAGCAACTCATGACATGTTATTATTCATAACTAATTTTAATTAGTCACAGAAGGCTCAGTTTTAAGACTGCGGGCAGGTCTCTGTCACCTGCAATGGGTCAGGTCACCTCGTCTCACAGCAGAAGGACAAGCCCTGTACCCTTGCTAGAGGGGTGCAGAGAGGGCCGAGTGTGGCAGACATCCCTCCTCTGCCTGGGAAAAAGAGAAAAGCAGGTTTTTTTCCGGAGGCAGCGAGCAGCGCGAGGGCTGCGGTTCAGTGATGCGACAGCATTTTGCTGGAGGCAGCAGCTCCCCTTTTCCTGGGGATTTGCTCCTCTGCCAGTCAAACCGTCTCTGTTCAGGAGGGGAGATGGTAATTCATAATTGTGCAAATTGACCCCAAGTTAAAAAAAAAAAAAAAAATAAAAGGAGCACGCTGTCAGAATTACTCGCTCGTGCACAGAAAAGCCTGTACTGAGGAGTGATGTCGTGGAGGAATAATTCCTGGGATCATTCAGCCTCGAGCCTTCCATTAAAAACAGCTGGATGGAGGGAGGAAGCAAACGTTCCTTAATTAACTGTGACTTCAAAAAGTCTCAAAGGGCCAGCACTGATCACTGGGTCCCGTCTGCTTGTTTTGGTCCACGCAAAAAGCACATTTTGGATTTTTCAGGAGATCAGGCTGGGAATGAGAGTTGTGCCCATCCAATCTGCATCATAAACACAAATCACAACCCAGCCACAATCTGTGTGAGAACAAGCGACGTCTGATCAGCCCAGGAAACAACACGGCACGTCCGCCAGCCGGGAAGCAGGCACGGCTGGGCAGCCTACTCACCGGCTGCTCGGGAAGACGTCGCCCTATTTAAAGACCCCCAGAGCTCTCCGAGGGATGAGGATCTATATTCACGGCTCCCTTAGGAACAGGGCTGGTCTTGTTTGAAAACAAAAACTCCACTTTAAATTCACACAGCGCCTCGCGGATAACGATTTTAGAAACGTAGACTCGTAGCCTGAACTTCTGCACCGTCACTAAACTCCCTGGCCAGCCCCGTGTTTTACTGCAGGTCCCAACATCTACTTCTTCAAGCTCTCCAACCCCACCGCTCTCCTTGTGGTGCCTCATCACCCATCGGGGCCACTGAGCCACACGACCCACACCTCCCTGGCGCAAAATGTTTAAAAATCATTTTGACGCTGAATATTTAGTGCACCAAAGCCGAAGGTGCAGGTCGCTGGCACCCTCCGGGAGCGCTCGGGTGGGAGCCCAGCCCCTTGGAAAGGGAGAAGCCTTCCACTGCTTATGGACTCCGGTCCTCCTCTTCCACAGCACCCCGCCTTCTGTGAGATCCTTGAAATTTCTCATGTACCCAAGGGATCTGTGTGCTCGTGCTCGCAGCGGAAAACTTCAGCTGCCCAGCTTCATATGAAGCCTCTTATTACCTGAATTTCATAGAATCACAGAATGTGAGGGGTTGGAAGGGACCTCTGGAGATCATCGAGTCCAACCCCCTGCCAAGCAGGACCACAGAATCTAGGGCAGAGAATCTAGGGCAATTTTGTATTAATTAGAGCAAAAGGATTAAAACTCTAGAAGATTCAAGCGCTTTACTTCACCTGAAGCTGGATTTTTGCCCAAGCAAAACTTTGGTCTTCATTCAGTGATAAAATTCAAGCCACAAAAGGGGAAATGCTTTGTTTGCAGAGCCGGGCCCGCGGGCAGCAGCCGGGCTGCTCCCCTTCTCCGGCCAACAACGCTCCGTCAGCACCAAGGAAGGATCTCAGGGTAGAGTTAGCAAAAATGTAATTGTGACTAATTTGCATCGCACATGAGGCAACTCCCGTGCTCCGCCGGAGCTCGCAGCAGCAGAGCCCGGGCTGTAAATCCGCAGCGCTGCTCGCAGCGGGAGCTTTGTCCATAACGAAGTGAATAAAGGCCAGATCGTAGCCCAGGATCTAAAGCCTTTATTTCCATTCTGGTGGGTTGTTAATAGGTTTAATTAATTTAAAAAAAAAAAAAAAAAAAATATATGAAAAAGCCTTGCTAGAAGCCACTGAAGCCAAGCGGTGCTGGCAGAAGCAAAGCCCACGGCATCCCCGAGCGCGCAGCGGCGAGCCCACCCCGGCCGGAGCTGCTGGACAAAGTGCACGTTTAAACACTTTCCTTATGGATCTTATGGCGAGGGCAAAGAAGAACAAGCAAGTTTTGTTCACTGAAGCATCCCCAGAGATCTTTGCAAATGGGAATGCTTCTTTCACTGTTCCACAAAACCACTGGAGAAGCCATTGCCTTGGAAAGCCGGGGATGAGCAGCTGGCTGGGAAGCAGAGCGTGAGATGCATGATACCCATCCACTTGAGCTTTTGGGCTCCATTCAGCACCATTTCGGTCCAACTTGTCAGAATCGACACAGAATTTACCAAACCGGCCATAACATTCTCTGCGGATAATGATCTAAGTTCCTGCTGGCGGAGCGGCCCCGTGCAGCCTTCTGCAGGGCGCAGCAGCCGCCTTAATACGGATACACCCAGGGAGCGAGTCCCAAAAGCACGTTCAAGACAGGAAAAGCAGATCAGGGTCCTCTTTGTCATAGGATCATAGAATGTGAGGGGTTGGAAGGGACCTCTGGAGATCATCGAGTCCAACCCCCTGCCAAGCAGGACCAGAGAATCTAGGGCAGGTCACACAGGAACGCATCCAGACGGGGCTTGAAAGTCTCCAGAGAAGGAGACTCCACAGCCTCTCTGGGGAGCCCGTTCCAGTGCTCTGGAACCCTCAGAGGAGCAACATTTCGTTTTGCAGAGCTTTCCAAAATACAGAACTGAAATAGTTTCATGCATCTAGAGCAGAGAGAGGAAAACTTTCACCTTGTCCTTTCCTTATGCACCTCATTCTGGCATCTCCACCCTGCCTGTCATTTGTCGTACGCCCGCGTCGCCAGGGAAGGGCTGACCTCGCTGCCCACACTGTCGAGATCATTCCCTGTCCCCAAACCCCCGACTTCACCTCTCACTGACACGTATACTTGAAACACATCAAAGAGTCCAAATAAGAAACTCAAGAGAAAATCAGGTTTAAAAGCAAGAAATCTCTACAGCATTAAGATGGTCGTGCACGATGCTGGCATCTCTTACTGCAACTTAGCTTAGAAGCCTAAGCCTGAGGACTTAGGATATTCCCTGGAAATCACCAGTAAGAGACGTCATCTCGCATTGCAATGGCTCATGGTCTGGATGCTAGAGCAACGGGAAGCACGTGGGAAGGGCTGCGTTCCGAGAGCTTTCTGACACCACCGGCCGGGGCAGAAGGAGGAAGGCAGCTGGTGAGAAGATGTTCTGGGGTGGCCTGGTGCTTCGTTCAAGGTGGAAGGTGAGGGTGCTGCTACAGCTCCCCAGGCTGGCAATTCTGAATCGGCAGTGACGGCAGCCTCCAGGGACATCTTGTCACCCTTGGAGGATGGCATGTGATGAGGATGGTGGTTTAGGCGGGTCAGGCCTGGGTTGGGGGTGAGTAGTGGCGGGGGTGTCTGCATGCTGACTCACATGTACTAGTTCACCTGGATTGGAGAGCCGTTGTGGCTTCAGTCTGCAGGCCAGTCCCGCTTGCATTATCTAAATCAGTTTGCAAACGGACAATTTAATGAAGGATACTTAAGGTTTCTCCCAGGGACTGATCTAGATAAGTAGACTTCTAAACAAGACCTCCTGTCTAAGGTCTGCATCTCACTTCCATCCTAAAACAATCCCAGGCCCTCCCCCATTTATTTCTGTTACCTGGTCAAGAGCTCGTATGAGTGTTTACCATCTTGAACCATTAAAAGCTCCTTCTGCAACAGATCCAGACGGAACCAGAGCCCTCCAACGGACCTACTCCATTCCGTCTGCCTACACTTGGCCCGAGCATGAGAAAAGTTAACAGACAAAACCCTGACGGACACACACAGAAAGTCATCATACCTTGTAGGCAATACTGTTGAGAACTTTCATGGCCAAGTCGGAGACATCGGGGTAGGGGTCGGCAGCTAAGTGAAGGAGCACTCTCCAAATCTGGGTATAAACACTGTTGAAACTCACACCTAAAATAATAAAACACAAAACAAAAAACAAAGCCCCACAACATGTGACAATCCATCAACTCAAACTCTTTGATCTTATGTGAGAAAATTCATTAGGACTCCAAACATCACAATGACAGCGAGGAAAACATCAAGAGAGGAGGCTCAAAAACACTCTGCGTGGGCATTTTGCCTCCATTTCCTCCGTCTTTGTGAACTCTGCAAGGGCTTGTAAAATGGAAGTGGGAGAAAGCAAAATATATTGCAGACTACCTAAATAAGCTTCGGTCAAACCGCTGGTTTTCTAGGCTGCTGAAGCAAATAATCTGGAAAGGCCAAATGGATAATGTCTGTGGATTTCCTGAGCTGAAATCCTAAACGGCGTAAAACCACAGTTACTGGCTTATATTTTTATGGTTATTTTTATTGCTGCTTTAAGCGTTAGTACCCAACTTGAGTACTCAGGGTTTTACATATTCTACCAGGTTTCTAAAGATGAAAACATTAAAAAATGAAGCGTTAGGACCGGTACCTCTGCGAAGCAGCCAGCCTAACACAGCCCTTCCTGCTGACGCTCGTATCAATTCCTCCACTGCCCGTTTGTTATTTAAGGAGCGGATCTGCTGCTTGGTATCTCAGCAGAAGGGACCGACAGATTCAAAGTACAAATCAAATTAATCAGCATTTGCAACAACTGACAAAATTCTCCGAACATTTTATTTTGCTGCTTTTAGGCGAATCTTTAATTTGTTATTCTTGCTTCTCACCCTCGCAAAGTCTAACCGTTGCAACACCGTCGTTTGGGAGTGGAGCCATTTGGACAACATCGAAGTGGTCGCACTAACAGAAAGAGGAACCAAACCCGGGACTTCAGATGAGTCACCAGCAGCGGTAAGTGACAGATAAGCTGTCGCCGCATTTCCTTTCGTGTTTCTGGAGGCATCTAAATATAAAGCGTTAAGTTCGGGAGACAAGGTTCTTGGTCAACATGCAGCTTCTCACCTCACAAAGCTGCTAAACCCGATACTCAAAGCAACAGAAAATAGCCGTGGGCAGCCCGGTTTGGGCAGGGAGCTCCATGGGCCTGCCTTGGCCAAGGGAGCCTTTCTCCTGCCAGAAGAATCTCCCCAGCGCGCGACAAAGTCTTCTGCAAAACGCAAAGGCTCTGCCACCTCACCCCGTCCTCTCAGCTGACCTGCAAAGAGAAGGGTCTCGTCCTCAGCTGGCACCCAAAGGATTTTCCAAGTGGCGCCCGCTCACCGAGTTCCACGCAGAACTCTCACAAATACTTATGCCGGCGCTGCCCGTTCCCCGGGGACACCCGGCTCCTCCAGCTAACCCTGACCTTTCCGAGGCAGGTGAGGCACAGGGCCTGGCAAAGATACACCGCGTGAAATTCGCCCAGGAAAAAGGAAGTTGTTGATGATGCAAGAAGCAGTAACACCAGTCACGGTGTCAGAGCCAAGGGCACCGACCTGCTGGACTCGGCTCACGCCAGCTGAGGATCGAGCCCCAAGTGTAGGGACTGACGGAAGGCCGGCGTGCGGCGTCACGGGTTGGGCAGGACCCAACGGTGCAGCTCCAAGTTCAGGTCTGGCTCAGAAGATCGTGTGACCGTGTTTAAAATAAAGAAAATGTCAATAAAGTCTCCGCTCAGAAGCAGGTTGGGCCTCGCAGCCGTAAAGGATGGTGACAGAGAGCTCGTCTGGTTTCTCCAGACGTGCAATTCCTGCAATTGCCACGTTTCTTCTGGAAGCTTCTGCGGCCAGGGAAAGGAAAAGGCGAGGGGGAAGGACAAAGACAAAGGGATGGAGAAAGACAAAGTGCTACAAGCTGTGGGAGGGAAAAACGCCCCAGCCACTGAAGCAGCCAGCCAGGTAACGCCACCCGAGGTCTGCTCTACCTCCTCCGTCTGGTCCTGTCCAGAAGTTACACAGGGAAATCTGAGCAGCTTGATTTCTTTCAGAGCCCTTGAAAGACAGTAAAAGGAAAGGGAGCGCACGAGGGCACCCATCAGACTTCCCAGTGGCCCCGATAACCACCTCATTCATGACGCAGCCACGAAGAAAAAAAACCCAGCGACATTTTTTATACATCTAAGCGCCATGAAAAAAACAGATTTAAAGCAGAACTGCGCCAGTGCGAGTCCTCATTCTCTCGGCAGCCTTTGAAAAGAACAGAGGGAATTTCTACAAAGGCATCTCGGGCTCAGAGCTGGTGCTCGAAGGACCGGTCCTTTCTTCTGCCGTCCCCCCCTGCCCGGTTCCCGATTCAGCCGAGTGACACATCTGACACCGCTCCTTGTCACAACCCGGGCGCCCAGGCGGTGGGATAATGGAAGGCAGCAGAGGTGGCAGGAGGAGCAGCAGCTCCGCTTCACGTAATGGACTGAAATGCAGAAAGCATCCAGGAGATGCAAACAAAGAGCCGAGCAAGGGGGACGGGGTGTTAATCTAAGCAGACAGCTCCGTAATTAGTCAGACTGACTCAAAGCCAGTTAAATGGACCTTGCAGGATAGATTTACATTTACAAAATGATTCCTCTCCGCTAAGGATGTAAAAGATAAATTGCCTGCCCTTGCTGACGACTTTGATTTGCTTTGCAAATGCGTAACTCCCAGTCCCATTTAGCATCCGAGGAGGGGACCTGGCTGAGGTCCTGCGGCCGGGTCACCGAGTACACGGAGGGCAGGACCGCGCTGGATGCAGAAATGAATGCTAATGTTTTTATTTATTCTCTTTGATTTGCCAGGCTCTGACAGGGCTTCTCTCTAACCCCCTCTAAAAATCACTGCAGTGATTTAAGCCTTGCTCTCCAGAAGAAGGTGCTGTCCCCTCCCCACCCACCGCAGCCAAACCCGGCCAGCGCGGTCCGGGACAGCTCCTTGACCGCAGCGACAGCTCCGGGCTGGCCCGCGACAGAACGGGCAGCCGCGATGTTCCACGCTGACAGGACCCGGGGACTTGGCACCCTGCTCCCATCAATGCTAACCCCGCCTGTTTGGTCAGCGTGTGTCCCGCAAGTGTCTCCTCTTCCCGCCAGCCACGCAGAAGGTCCTGCGAGAGCTACTCGGATGAAGACAGCACCTGAAATCCCCACCGCGCTCTGAACTCTACGTCGAGAAGCGCGGACACGGCCTGTTCCCTGCAGAACAGCAACGCAGCGTTCCTTGCCCAGACCGGGCGGTCTGCGAGCTGCTCTCTCTGCACGGGGCCACGCGAAGGGCTCCCTGCACACTCCAAGCCCTGACGGCGATTCAAGCGGCAAAGCACGAGCTTCTCCGTCTTTAAATGCAAACCAGAACCAGCTCATTAGGAGGAGGATGTTCCGTCGGAGCAGGGAACGTTCCCCTGGACCAGGGCTCTCACAGCCAACACAGAAGTAGCCCACCATGGCCAGGCTCTGCACCAACCTTCCGTTCCTAAAAACCACTCAGATTCCTATGTATTTTGCTACTATGCAAGTTACTCTTTATAAAAAGTGCTGGTTGACCAGCTCCTCCTCATGATGTCTGTGCATTTAAAGATACTCCCCAGGGACAGAGGGGGCGGCTCTGCCCGGCCCAGCCCGCGCTCTCTTCCTTGCTGCCCTTCGCTGTCCACCTCCAGCTCTTGATCTCACTCCTCACTGCAGCAGCCTCCCGCTCTAAGTGGTACTTCGAGGCAGCTCTTCAGGACAGGTTCTGTGACACGGCAAAGAGTTTTCTGCCCCCAGCCTCTCCTGCTGGAAAAGAGAACTACTCTCCAGCATTTCACCACTCCAGGATTTATTTTCCTCCTTCTTTGATCATTCCCTAATATAATCTTTCCAGCGACGCTCTCTGTAGGACAAAGACTTTAACGATGCAGTTTGGATGTGAATAATCACCCTCAAGGTATGCAAAATTCCCATCTTAATTCTTCCCTTTTTTCTATCTCAAAACTAAACCAAACGAAACATTTCCAGGACACCAAGATTAATGACTAGCGGTACGGAAGGAGCGGCGAGGCTCAGCTTCCCATCCACACCGATGTCCTTGTTGACTAACCAAAAACTGCCTCTTGCCAGCTTGAAAACGTGCGCCAGAAGGGAAAGTCTCTCTGGTAAGAGGAGTGTCTGGCCAAGAGCCTGCTGGGGAGCAGCACAGCAGGACTACGGGCACACGCTGCTCTTGCTGGGGGCTCTACCTGGGGGCGTTTGGCCCGCGGTTAGCTAAGAAGCCGTTTGTAAAATGGGACGAGAAGGAACAGAGAGGTTTTCCTCAGGCGTATGGGAAGAAGTACATCGTACGACATCGCAATGTCAGCAGGGGCAGAGACCGACCCAGAAAAATCCCTCTAGCACCAGGTTCCTAAAATCACAAGAGAGGAAGGAAGCTCTGACCCAGTGACTCGACCCAGGGAACGCAGAGCACAGACCTCAGCATTCACCTGTGGGTGAGAATTTCCACTTTTATTATTACGCACCAGATTTCTGCTTTTGCTCTGAGTCTACCCATGTGCTCCAAACATCCTTTTGATGCTCTGCCTGCTCAGTGCTGCTGCAGGGCCAAATCACCCCGACTTCTTCCCGAAGACGGAGACGAGAGCAAAACAGCTCTTCAGTCAAGACAAGACTGTCACCCAGGTGGACTCCACGCTGAGCCACCCCACTCCTGCCAGCTGTACAGAGCATTTCACTGCACACTAAAGCTTTAGAGAAAGCGGTTATTGTGAGCCCCGGCCGGCTGAGCAGCAGCCTCAGCACTACGGAGGGTGGCTGGAGCTGATGGCATTTTGAAAACTCTTTCCTTGGGGAGCAGGGGAGAGAAGCTGGAAGATGGTGATTCTTCAGCAGAAATCAAAAAGCCTGGCTTTCGGCAGGCAAATGCTGAAGGTAATGGGATTCTGTGTGAGTTATGAATTTTAAACACTTCTATAAGCTCTGTCATTTCCAGCTGGATATGAGCTCCTCCAACTGAATAGGAATGAGGGAGGCTTTAGAGAACTGCTCTTTTTGTTTTCCCAGGTCTCCCTCCCTCCTCTCCAGCTCGCCTCTAGATTCTCTTCCAACTGCGCCGTAAAGCTCTTGAGACACACACCAGCCATCGAGCAGACACCGGCGCGCACCGCGGGAAATGGGACAGCTCCAGCTCTAGCTTAAGGTGGAGAAACATTTCCTAACATTCCTGTCGTGCTTTAGAAGATCCAATTTCATTACCTTCAATCAAAAGCAAATTAACTGATCAGGTTTCTAATGAAGACGTGATTTTAAACTGCCAGAGCAGCTCAGGAATTACAGCTCCTTCAAGTCAGGAGAGCCAATTCCAGAAAATAGAGTAGAGCAGAATGTGTCTTCAGTCGAGGCAAGTCTATCGCCAGGCAGACTCCTCTCGGAGTCACACCACTCTCTCTTCACTGACTTTTGAAGGCTAGAAAAATATGGGCACGTTTACCGATTACACAGAAAATGCAGCGACTTCCCCCAGCGCTTCTCTGCCGTGTGCTGCCTCCCCTGCTGCCTGGAGGAGGCTGCTCCAGAAACTAGGTCCTTCTGCACGTGGTCTGTGTCACCATCCCAAAACGCTCCGGATTGTTTGGAATCCTACTGCAAGCTTAAACCAACGCAACTGCAGCAGTCAGACACGACTGGGAAAGTCGCTGAAAAACACCCGAGTCGAACTAGCCCAGTACAAACATTCCACTTTTGTTCCATAAAAGCAATGCAAATGACCCGCTACACACAGATCCGCATAAAGACAAGTAAAGTTTCCATCCTTCCGCGCTCCGCCGCTTTGCCCTGCAGAGCAGGTGCTGGGACAGAAGGGGACGGGACGGGTGAGCGGTGCTGCAAAGCTCAGAGCTGTTGGAGCTGCTTACCCTGGAGGAAATAATGGAGAGGGGACTGGAGGCAGCGGGATCAGCCCTGGAACTTTTTGCATAAAAGCAGATTTCTATGAAACACTCAGTCTTTTGCTTCTAAGACTCAGCCTGGGATTTCTTCCTTTTTTATATACTGTTTTAACAACGTGCACATAAACCCGCAGAGGAAACGAGCCAGGTGAGGCTGCCCTGGATGAGGGACGCACCAGAGGCTGTGGTGCTGCACAGAAACAGAGCCCCCGGGAAAAATAAGCAGGGGAAGCGGTGAGTGCCAGCGTGTCCCTGCCGCCGGCAGTCCTCGCTTTCCTCCTCCAGCCAGGGAAGCACCGTGGACATGCAATTCCCAGATGTGCCACGTTCTGTGCTCAGATCCCTACTCGCACTGCTGTCCATCGCAGGAGCTGACAGCCCTCACTCCCAGCTCCTCCACCGGAGGCAGGGGACTCTGCTCTGCACGAGAGCAGCGTTTCTAGTGTTGGGAGAAACCTGGCTGGAGTAAGATCTAGCAGGAGCCAGGATCCAGACTTCCCACCAAAGCTAGTGCAAGCACGGGAAGAGAGGGGCCGGCAAAGGAAGGGCAGGAGAGTCGCACTCACCTATGAGCGAATTCAGAGAAGAGTAAGAGCTGACCCGTCTCATCTTGTCGATAGTCTCAAAGGACAGGATGTACTCCTCGTTCTCGGGGCTGCCCAAGGTGCTGCTGGCGCTGCTGCTGGTGCTGAGATTCCCAGGAGAAAACGCAACAGAGCTTCCAGCTGCCAAAGAAAAAGGAGCCAGGTGCTGAAAGAAGAACTGGTGAGAGAACGGTTTTCACCCAGGTGTAACAGCCCTTTTCTAAATCCCGCAACACTCGGTGGAGGTGCCGGCAAATCTGCAACCTGCCCTTTGAAATACGGAATGTTTAAACACAGAGCACGCATTGATGGTCAGAAAAGATCCAGTTAAAAATCCATGCGTGTTAGGAAATTGGAAGGCACCTTTTTTGGTCCCCAAACACTCAGAAAAATCAATAATAATGATGAGAAAATTGAAACTAATTAAGAGGGAGCTTCTCATCTAAGCCCTTGGAGCTGGATAATCGGGGCTGAAGGGTTAGTCCTGGCTCATGTTGTCTTCCACGTGGTATTTCACGGCTTGCAAGAGCGGGTAAACAGGGGGTAAGGAAAGATGAAAGAATTTTAAAATCTCTCTTACATTCCTCATTCAGGCTGAGGTTCTGCAAGGACTTGTTGAGGTTCCTGGCTGTGGTAACCGCTCGGATGTTCCCGTAGGAGCTGACGGACCGCAGCCTCGGCGTGCACGGACCATCTCGCACTGGAGTCAAACTCCCACCCTCTGCGGATGCAAGATTTAGAATTCTAGATGTAACCAAAGCAATCGTAGCCTTTTTGGTGATTTCCAAGCAAATATACAACTGAAATACTACCCATATGAGCAGAACTCAGTGAAGACAGAAGCAGCTACGACAAAGGAGCCGAGCCCTGCCAGAGCTGGCACCCTACACGCAGAGGCACGAGGGCTCCCCTCTCCAGGTCGATGCCCAGACCCTCTGCCAGGACACGCTGCTACAGCCGGTGCCGTTGCGAGGCAGCGCTGCAGGCTTCCGCCTGCTTCTGCTCCTTAAAAACCCACCGAATTCTCTCATTATAAAGAGTTATGAAAATTCCGTTTTCCTGACCGAATTTCAGGCCTGGTTTCAACTCATATCTCACCCACAACCTGGATACATATAATTTCCCAAACTTTCTCATTTTCATTCCTGAATGCACACAGTCCCTCAGCTTCAGAACAGCTCTTTTCTTTTGCTGCAGAGGTGGCTGCATCGACGTGGTGGGGCCAATGCTGCCAGTGCATCCTACTTACAAATACCCCAGGACGCTTCTGGATAAGGAAAAGCACTGGATAGGCTGCAGGTAACGCTTACTGCCTGCAGCAAAAAGGACCATATTTTCCAATATGATTTAGTTATTCAGACAACAGGGAGTTTAAACTACTCATTGCAGAGACAGCACATGCTCTTGTCTCCAAGTTTCCATTGCAACAGTCCTTTATCCTTCAAGATTTCCAATGTGCTTAACATCTAAAAAAAATACGAGGTTAGCAACAATTTCACCAGGGCTTTCCCTTCCCCACACAAAGCGACACACACAACAAAAGGGGTGGGACCACAGCACAGAGCACGAAGCTCTTCCCTGCCTCTCGTCTGGTGCGTTACACAGAGTACGTTCTGCTCATTGTGTGCTGAGGCTTCTCATGAGGTCAACACGACACTGAGGTTTCAGGTGTAAATTGAGGGCTGGGGAAGTCTGGTAAAGCCTGTGTAATGCCTGGACAAATACAGCCCAGCCACGATCTGAAGGGAACGCCGTTGAACTTGAGAGTTCAGGCTCTGCAACCTGCTGGTGAGCTACAGCTGGCTTAGATGGAGGCTCAGCGGAGGATGCGTCTCTCGAGTGCAATAAATTATCGTGCTAAACAGACATTAGAGCTGCCCACCGCGTCGCTCCGTTTTGCGGCAGTGCCGCTGCTTCATAAATAAATCACCACCAGCAAGAATTCCATTCTGTTGGGCAAACTCCTTAAACAAAAGTTCCCCAGCGCTTCTGGGCTGTGCAGTTCCTGTGCTCACAAACCCCAAACACCCACCTGTGGCAGCTGGAGAAGGGAGGGGGTAATTCTTCTCTTCTTCCATGAACTGCAAGGCGACGGTGCAGAAGTTGCTCTCGTACTGAACCACCAGGTGACTTAGAGCCACCACCAGCTCCTACAGAAAGCGCAGAAGAAACAGGTATTTCATGGTTAAGCGGGTCAGAAGCAATAGATCAAAGGGAGACACAGAACACATGGTCACAGAATCACAGAACGGTCTGGGTTGGAAGGGACCCTAAAGATCACCTAGTTCCAAGGCCCCTGCCACAGGCAGGGACACCTCCCGCTAGACCAGGTTGTTCCCCAGGCAGGGGACATCCGCAACTTCTCTGGACAACCTGTTGGTCGTTCCTGTTGATATTATTGGGTGGTTTTGCCCAACTGATGCGGTGTCACAGGAAGTACTGAACTGCAGAGCAGCAGGCAGCTCCCTCCGCTCCTGCAGCAGTCTGGCCCATGAGAATGTGTGTCACCTGCAGAGCAGCCACGAGCTGCGCTGGGGATCGGTGTCCCCAGCCCCCCGTGGCACACCTGACCCTCCCCGTGCCACACACGTGTGCACGGAGCGAGCTCTCAGCCTACAGCCTGTCCTATGTCTGCTGTGAGCTGACAGAAGAAGGATCTGACGAGGCCCGTGGGGACGCGGCTCAGCTCTTCCATGCAGAGCCCTGGTTGGAATCCTACGCCGCTGTCAGTCTCGTGCTGACCTGCCGTGTCAGCAGCTGACACGAGAACGGTGCTGCCTACCCACGAGGGACCGTCAGTCTGATCACCCTCACCGCTCGAGAACCCGAATTAGTGGGGTGGGGAGAGGAGAAGGTGAAGATCAGCCCCTCAGGTTGGTTCTGCTGCCCTAGGCACTTGGAAACAGCAAACAGGAGAGCTGGAGAGCTGGCTTTGGTTGCTGTTCTCTGCTCGGGGGACTCATCTCCAAATGAGAGATTTCTGCATCTCAAAGAGCGTACAGTGTGACACGCAGTTCTCTCCTGAATTATACTGACTAAATGCTGGAACGACAACAAAAATTAATCGTCACAATGCCGGTGACAACTGTCAGGGTGCTGGTGTTCCAGTTAAGTAAACACAAGCACTAGGACACCCAGGTACATCAAGAACACGCCAGAACGTCAAAACTATTTAATGTACTATTGACATACAACGAGGCATCAGAAATGGTAATTCTCCAAAACCTGGAGAGTGACTCTGGAGCAGTGTCACCCACCCCTGTGCTTTCAAAAGCAGTGAGATCCTGTCACAGAACGGAGCTCCCGTGTTCTCTCTGCAGCATCTCTCACTCCCTCTCCTCTTCCTCCCCTAGGACCGCCACACACTCCATGTTTCTACCAACACATTTCTATTCCACTTAAAACCCGAGATCCTGTGATGTAAAATATCACAATCAAAGCAGTAATCACCAGAAGAGCATTAGGAGAAGAGCAGCCCAGCAAGAGATCTCAGTGTTCTGTGCACCTGTAAAAGACTTCAGCGTAACTGCTCTCCCTCCTTATCCCCATCTCCACTTTCTCTTTAAATTAAAACCCCAGGATATAAGAACTCCCACACACCCCTGAGATCATTACTCCTATTTCGGCCGTTTGCTCAGCGGAACACAGGAGCTAATCAGAGTTCAACGGCAGAAACATTTTGACCCGAACAGCAATCTTGTCACCATGAGGACACGAGGAGCCCCCGTGTTCCTGCTGCCAGCCCTGCCAGGGACCTTGCAGGGTCACTGCAACGCGGGATGCGTGTGCTGGGCGAGGCTCTGCCGTGCCGTACCTTTCTCACCATGGGGCTCCCGTCGTTGATGAGCTGGGCCAGCATCATGGCCACGTTGTGGTCGATGGTGGTGGAGTGATCGGTCCGTTCGGCCGAGTTGCCCACAAACGTTCCCAGTGCAAACACGGCAGCACAGCGAACCTGAGAGACACAAACGTTCATTATGATTCTCCTCTTGTTTCCAGCCCAAAGTTTGCCAGTGGGATTTTTTTTTTTTATCCCCACAAATGGCATCTCTGGAAACCAGGACTACTGTGTCGGGTTAAAGAGAAGCCCACGGAGAGTAACAACCAAAACAGATTCAGCAAAGCACTGAGTTTTACGTATTCACAGACGCAGGAGTATATTTAATTTCCCAGAATACCTGGTGACCTTCCCATGAGTGATTTTTCCAGTTGACGTTGCCTAGAATATTAACTAAGAGGAGGAAGGTACACAGGGAGTTACGGCTGGGATGTGAATCTTCTTAATAAGAGTGTGGAGCTACAGCCTTTGGAGAAGGGCTTGCAGAAAGGTAGAAGATGATGGAAAAACGAGCAGGGGAAAAGGCAGCAGCTGCAGTCAGGGCAGCTCTGCCAGCTGACACAAAGCACAGCGGGTTTGGACGGCTCGGTCACCTCCCGGCTTGCCTCGGCAGGGACTGCAGGCGGGATGGGGGGCACGGGGCAACCAGCAACCGCAGGATGTGCTCCACGAGAACGGCTGGATGTGGCTTCTCCACAAGACACGGGTGTCCCCTAAGGACAGCGACCCCGACCGCCGCCCAAACCCCGCTCATAAAACAGGGGAAGACGGGGCCAGAGAAAGGAGGTGGAGGATGCAGGACAGGAAGGCTGAAGGTAAAGGGGAGTTTAATGGTTAATCACTGCACGTTAGCAATGGTGCTCATCTCCCGGCTCGCTTCTCCCACGCGATGTGGCTTCGCTGGGGTCTGACAGGCTCCGTCAATCACAGCCAGGCTCTGCACGACAAGCGCTTCTCTCGGGGAGTTTGTCACAAAGGTGAAGCACACCAATTAAAGATGTATTTCCACGCAGACCAGGAGAAGTTTTCGTTCTCGGGCAAAAGCCATAGAGGGGTTTTGGCAAGACACACTGAGTTTTGGGACCACATTTTAAACTAGCTTCTGATATGCAAGTAAGCAAAAAATGTGGTGTTTCCTAACTCCAGCACCAGGATTCCAGGGCTTTCGGGCTGTAGGAATTCCCCCTGCATTTCTTTGGTTACTTCTCTTCAGGCCCTGTGTGATTTGCAGCACCTTGAAGGAACAGCCATGAGATCTGTCTTTGAGCCAGACACAATTGTAAAGGCCCTGGTTTTGTAAGAACTTCTGCAGCGCTCTGCCAGAACTCTGACAATTCAGCCGGCGCTTACTTAACAAGTGGGATTTTTACCTCTGGGATTGGATCCGAGAGGAGACTGTAGAGCTTTTCGTGAGCGCTGTCTCTCACACCACACCACCTGGCTGAGTCAAAGTTCTGCCAAATGCGTCCTAAACAAATGGCCACCCACTGACGCAGGAGAGGATGTGGATCATTCAGCTGCTCCAGGCAAATTGCAATCAGGTTTCCTTGAAGGCAAGCTTCCTAAAACACAAATCAATGCAATTTGTTCTGGATGACAGCTTCCCACCTCATCACCAAAAAAAAAAAAAGATTATTTCTGCTATAGACAGGAAATCAAGACAAAATCATTATCTAGCAGTTATATACTGATTTTGTTACAAAACACTGTTTGGAAGCAGCACGGAGGGAAGGTCAGCTACGCACTGCTGCAGCCGGTTAATAGCTGAACATTAGAAGTGGGACCTGTAACGCACAAAGCGCACAAAGCCTGTTTTTTCCTCACTGCAAATCCACCTCGCCCCTGTCAGAGCCCCCAGGCTTACGGCTCGTGCCATGTACCCTTCCCCAGAGCTCCGTCACCAGGCACTAATTCCCTGCGCTGCCCGGAGGGGTTGTTCTGGAGTGACTCGTGTCCTTAACCCCCTCGGCCAGGCGCCAGGCACATAATGTGTTTGTCACACCTCCAGCTCCATTTTTCTTCTAAAACACACAGAAATAACGCCAAGCAATCTCCCAGCTCAGTCTGGCCACCCCGGGCTGTGCTCAGGGCGAGCCAGGGCCCTTCCCCGGAGCGCAGGCACGGGGCAGAGAAGAGGCAGGAAAGAACGAACGGGCAAAGGCTGTCGGGACTCACCTGCCCAGTGTTGTAGTTGTTGACAATCACAGCCAGGATAAAAGCCGTCATTGTCCTGTGTTCAGCCTTCAAACAACAGACAGTTAATTGTAATCTAGAAGGAAGGTCAGAGCACAACCGCGGCGCACGCTCTCTGAAACGTGGCGTTATTCTAAGCGCAGTTTGTATCACGTTAGAAGAGTAAGAGAGGGGAAAATAAGCTAGAATTTCTTGTTGTGCAGCCCCGTCGCTACTCACACCTGGGGGCACTTCAGCAGAGTCCCAGCCAGCCCCCGCACACGGCTCCGCGTGAGCCACACATCCCCAGCACAGGAAAACCTTCTGCAGAGGGAACCGCGGAACTGGCAGCACAATCAGGCTGCCTCTGCTCCCAGCCCCCGGGAGCCCCCAGCCCCCCCATCACCGCTGAGTAATCTGCGCTTATGTAACTCCAGAGGAGTGTGTGAATTCTGCTTTGGTTTGGCTGTCTCCATCGGGCAGCTCCTGGCAGGAGCATTTCCAGCTCCGCTGGCCACCAGCTCGGCGGCTCCGCAGGGAGTGTCCCCAGGAGAGCAGGGGGTGTCCCGGGGATTCGGGTGGGAGGCACCAACCGTGTCACCACAGTGACAGATAAGCTAAGACGAGCTAAGCAGACGCTGGAAGAGTCTGAATAAAGGCGACTTGTCCTTACCGGCATATAAGGATCTGCCAGCACCGAAAGGAAATACTTGTGGCCGTTGTCCTTCACGAGGTCAGCTTGGCATGACTGAAAAATGAGACACAGAGAAACCCAATGACTACGATAACGTGGAAATATTTCTTTTTCCTCCCATGGTGTACGAGTATTTCGTGTCTTAACCATTTTTTTCACACCTTGTTTTCATTTCAGAAGCAAAATAAATCACAGGCCCTTCCCTGGGGCCACAAACCAACATCCCTGCAGGAGAAGGGCTGAGAGGGAAGCACAGGTCCAAAGCTGGGAAGCTCCATCACCCTTCATCATGACACAAACAGTTGCAGGAAATGTCACCTCCCGCTTAGGAGAAGAGTTAAACTTGACGTCTCTCTGTCCCACATTAAACCTCCACTGGTATTTCAGAGCCACCAAAGGCAAAACCAAGGATTGGGATTTTTTTCTTTTTCCTTCATCTTTTACATTTACGAGGAAACGAAGATGAGACCTTCTCAAAGCCCCTAGTCTAACTCTTACTTGGTTCCAAATCCCACGTCAGGACGATTAGCGCACCAGAGATCAGGTTTGCTGCTCATTGCTGCTCACAACTGTCCAGTTGTCCATCAGATATCCACCCAACTGGTGTAAAATCCTGCTCAGACCCATAGTGCTCCCCGGGCGGGGAGCAAGGGCCCTGACCTTTCCTTTCAGAGGACATTATGGTCACATGCCAGATACCAAGAGTCAAGCGGCAGGATGGGAGAACATCTCGGGAGTGTTAACATGCCCCCTTCCCCAGGCAGGGGAACTCCTCCTGGGGACAACAAACCCAGCACGTACTTCTCTGAGAGCGGCCACATCACCGAGCCATCACCAGGAGGAATCACTCGCTCTTTACATACTCATTCTTTATATTCTGTCCAATCCCCTGCATAGATGGGACTAGAGTTTGATGAGGAGAGTTTTAACTCATCTACACAAATGAGACTGATCACTGGCTGGCGAGGCCACACCTCGAGCGCTGTGTTCAGTTTTGGGTGGCGCAGTACAAGAGAGACATTGAGGGGCTGGAGTGAGACCAGAGAAGGGCAACGAAGCTGGTGAGGGGTCTGGAGAACACGTCTTATGAGGAGTGGCTGAGGGAACAGGGACTATTTAGAGAAGAGAAGGCTGAGGGGAGACCTCATTGCTCTCTACAACTACCTGAAAGGAGGTTGTAGTGAGGCTGGTGCTGGTCTCTTCCCACAAGTAACTAGCGAAAGGACAAGAGGAAAGGGCCTCAAGCTGCACCAGGGGAGGTTTAGATTGGATATTAGGAAGAAGTTCTTTACTGAAGGAGTGATGAAGCACTGGAACAGGCTGCCCGGGGAAGCGGTGGAGTCACCATCCCTGGAGGTGCTCAAAGAACATGTAGATGTGGCGCTTCAGGACATGGTCTAGTGGTCATGGTGGTGTTGGGTTGATGGTTGGACTTGATGATCTTAGAGGTCTTTTCCAACCCTGATGACTCTATGACTGTTTGGCCGTGTGCCAACGCATATTACACGAGCACAACAGCCGCACGCTTGCGGCGCACGACACAACCGACACCGGCCCGGCGCGGGCTGAACCGCCCGCGAGAGAAGAACGCACCTTCTGCTGGGGCGGCGGCGGCAGCGAACACCCCGGTTTGGCAAACAAACCAACTTGGGCTTCAGCTTGACATGTTAGGGTGAAACCAAAACAATACACACTCCAAAAGTGAAAATCTGAGAGAGGAAATACCGACTTAGCAACCAGCTTCCCCGCGGCTGCGGCTCAGCCGCACGCTTCGTGCCAGAGACGGGATCATGTATTTTTTATCAGGCGGAGAAGGTGAAGGAGGGAACTAATTGTTGAAAGGAGAGGGGATGGAAAGACAGAGATGCAAGAGAATATTTTATTGCCGAAGGGAGTGAAGATGCTGGGTTTTGGCAGACCAAAGAGCGGGGGGATGGATTGATGCCAGGCTGCAGCTACAAGAGGCTTTCCTGACTTCTGTGTAACGCCGCACAAAGAACAGGCTCCCCCCCAACCTTTTCCTTCTCAGTGTGAAGATTTCACGTTCCTTATAAAACCTGATCTCTTTGCTGTCGCGTTGGCAAACAGGCACCAACAAAGAGAAGGTTGCCCATCTTCACACTGCATTTACCGCGCTGCCGCCGACACCCCAATCCCCGAGGCTCTCTGAAGCCCGCAGACGTGCTCAAACCCTCCCGGCTTAGAGCCCGCGAACACCACGGGAAGCCAGCATCAGAACACCTCCTCCTCCAGGAATAAGCAGCTACACTTGTGAATAATAATAAAACATGACCAAAACAAGCTGCAGGCTTGGTGTGAAAGTCCAGAACTTACATAAAATATAAAGCTCCCAGCGCTGGGGAGGGACGAGAGCACAGCTCTCCTCCTCCTCCTCCTCAGTACAACCTCTGTGCTCTGTGACTTAGCCCTAAAAATCTCATGAGTTCCTGGAATTCTGCAGCATTGCCACAGCTCAGGGGGGTCCCGGGCGACCAGACTGGTCAGGGAACCCTCGACCCCTGGTAGGTGCCTTTCCCAAATTATCCTCGGGGACACTGAATATTTGTACTGACAGCAAGGTGAGAAACGGAGGTCACAACCCTGCTAACAAGGGGCACGGCTGGGCAGCAAGCAGAGGATTTAGGTCACTCCGCTGCTTTAGACACCAAACATTTCTCATACTTGTTATTGTCTTCAGCCAGCTCTTTGGAGCAGTAGGATCTTTTTTTCACTGTCCCACTTCAGTAGCATTTTCAGCGCAGGATTTTCTGGTCTTGTTTAAATCCCTGGTTTAAATCCTTATTTCAGGTGAGGGGATTTTTTTTTCTCCCTTTAAATTCAAATATTTAAGATTTCAAAGGTGCTGTCAACACTATCCACATACCGAGTTCTTGACCTAAACCATGTTTGCAAGCGCAGCAGCCATCTCCTCATGGCAGCACACACAAACAACGCTGTCTGAGGTGCAACGTTCCTATAATGCCGTCAATTGCCCTGTAATTTTTATGACAGAACTCAATTCTTCACAGCATCTTGCGCTGACTGAAGGTACCACCCGGACGGAGACACGGGTGTCTCCTGTCAGAACACCTTCCTCTGCCCAAAGGGAACAGGATCTTAGCAGGATACTCTGCTCTCCAGGGCACTAGTGAGTCTTGCATAAATTGTTCTCAGTCACATCCAAACCCAAAGAGGAACGAGCAATCAGCTGAACGCCAGTCCTACTGAAAGTCGTTTCAGCAGCTACAGTCTCCTGAAACCAAATAAAAGAGATGTACAGGGGACAGCAGATGAAGGAGCGGCAGCACCGTGCGGTTATTGGGACGGAGAAGATTATCTGGCAGAATCTTTGAAAACAAACAGGTTCACATGCTCAGGCAAGGGCTTGTGCCTGGAGGAGGAACCAGAGGAGACTGCTGCATCCCTCACCCTGGAGCTCGCAGGTATTGGGTGTGTTGGGGTCTGATTAGAGACCTCTGGAAACACGGAGGGCTGGGGACGTGGAGCTCGGAATCCACACAGCGGGCACGCGGCAAGACTGGCCTTTCTTACGCTTTGAAATGCAGTTTGTTTGGGGCACACACGGCCAAACCCTGCGCCAGCAGAGGAGCTAGGAGACACATCCGTCGCCTTGTCGGAAAGTACAGCCTGCCAAAGGAGTGAGGCAACACAGCGGGGCGGGAGGGGGCAAGGCCGGGGGTGGCAGGAGGGCCGGGGGGAACATCCTCGGACGGGCTGTGCCGCGGGAGGGGTGACACGACTGGAGGTGACACACGAGCTGCTCTCCACACACCTGGGGCTGCGGCGTCAGCCATCAAAAATAAGCTGTTCCAGAGCAGCTTTAAGACAAATAGTTTTCATTTTCTTTGCTTTCCAAAACCCTCTTAGGATGTTAATGAAAATATATTTATAAAACCAAACCTGACAATGCTTGATCAACAGTGGGGAAAAACTCCAACGAATTAGAAACTGTTCTCCATATGGAAGTGGAAGAGATGTAACAAAAATAAACCCCCAAAGAGACAAGATCCAGCCTCTACAAGCAGTTCAGACAATTTCGTATCGGCTGACAATCATGCCTGCAATTAACGGTGCGCATCACTCCTAATAATTTCATATTGCTCAACTAATTGCACCCACAAACCACAGAGTCGTATCTATGACTACACAAATTTATCCGCCGTTACTTACCTGCTTCATTACCCCACCAACTAGAGCTCTGGCTAAGGCCGGCTTCAAAAAGTCAGCTTTTAAACCTCCTCCCAAAAGGTGCCAAAATACTGTAGAGAAGAGCAGAATCACAGACCCGTGACAGGAATAACCTGTCTTCTGCGGGGGGTGAACGCTTCTGCGCCAACCACCTTCAACGCAGTAGCACGTGCACTAGACTCCGAGTGGGATTTATAGGTTAAAAATCACAAAAAATGACGTTTTATTTATTTCTAGAAAAATTGTGTCTGGAGAGCACCCGCAGCCTGTTCTGACAAGTCACGGGAATGGCCTTGAACAAAACGCGCTTGATCACAATCTAAAGGGAACAAACAGGGAGAGCAGGAGCGTGTGGACGTGTGCTCTCACCTGGGGACACGTGACAGAAGACACGAGTGTGTTTTGGGCCCAAATATCTCCCCCAATAAAGCTGCAACCAGTGAGATCTCGTGCACCTACCCCCCAGAACCAGAGAAGGGACTCGGAACTGGGAGATGTTAAGGTGATGACAGAATCGTAGGATGGCCGAGGCTGGAAGGGACCCCAGGGATCATCTAGTCCGACCTCCCTGCCATGGGCAGGGATGTCTCTCAACTAGACTAGGTCGCTCAAGGCCTCATCCAGCCTGGCCTCGTTGCAGCATTAATAGACCCGTACGAAGAGGTGGGCAGCCGATCTACCCGGCGTCAGGACCTTCACAGGGGTTTCCCATTCCCCAAGTTCCAGCAGGCAGCTTCCATACAAGTCCAACCAGTTAATGAGATCATACGCTGGTCTGCAGCTGACGCAGTGTGGTTTAGAAGCGCCTCAAGCCTAAAGCAACTGGATAAAGCCAGCAGGGAGGAGGGGAAGAAGGCACGTTGCTGAAACCCAACAGAAACAGCCAAGCTCAGGAGTACTCACGCTGTCCACCGCCAGAATTTTGGCCCAGATGAAGACAAGGAGCGGTCTCAGCTCACGAGCTGAACTTTGAAGCAGCTTCAGCACATACGGGAAGATGCCAACAGACAGGGCCTGGGGAGGCAGAGAGAGGAGAAACCCTCGTGAGCAGCAGCACCGAGCGCTCGGGACCACGCGGCACGTGTACCGACACCGATGAGAAATCCCACAGAAAACAATTTCATGCATTTCTAGTAAAAAAGGGGATCCCTGTGTATTTGTCTGTTGCTCGTTTTAATCTTGGATGTCACCAGATATTTCCAGACTCATTTGGTCCGCAGAGACTCGGAGTTAATCTACCACCAGCTTCTCCTCGTTACAGCTGCGCTGTTTTACGCTCCGAGACACGTCGTGCTCTCTTCCGATGGGGCCGTTTGCTCTCACAAGTAAACCTATTGCAAAAGCTCCGTAATTACAGCCTTCCCCCTGGAAATTAAAGGGGCCTTCTGCCTCACACAGACGTTTTTACCCAGCCTTTTCCCTGGGCCTATGCTCACAGGAGGCCGTGCAAGGCGAGCAGGCTTTGCGAATCCCACCGGGACGGCTGGGTGGTGGTTTGTCTCCATCCCTTTTATCAACAAACAGCTCCATTTACAAGAGTGTTTTAAACTGCTCCGTTTAATTCTTATTTATTAGCCGCACTGTGCTAGCCACTTCCCAAAATGCAGAAGGCAGCTGCTGCCTGCTCAGAAGAGCTTATAAAACCCAGAGACCTAACAGATAAAGGAAGAGAAGAAAATTGTGCAGCCAGGAAGCTGCGAGGACAGGTGGTAAACCTATGTGCTATTTTTCTGTTATTTATTTTACAGGACACACCCTCTTATTCGTCCCAGATACTTCCTCCTGTTTCATCCCTTGCAATATTTTACACTAGGAGCTCCTCTGTTGTAATGCAAACAAGCAGCTCTTTGGCCTTTTTGATGAATACAAACCACTTTTCCTTCAGGGACGCTTGCTCCAGTTTCACCCACGTGAACACACAAAGCACTGGTCACTTGTCAAATCCGTGCATTATCTTCACACCTCCCTTCCATAAATCCACCTTCGTCTTATCGCCTAGACTGAGATAAACCAGACTTCTACAAGACCACACGGACCATCCACGCACCAAGCTGACTGCCCAGGGCCCCAGGTCCAGAAATCTTCCCAGCAGGTCAAGAGCTCGCAGCCGGTGTACCTGGCTCAGCAGCACCTGCGGAGGAGAGGGACGCTGGTTATCGCAAGGAATCAGAGCGCAGCCGCCTGCAGAGCGAGCCTGAGAGGACTCAGGATCGTCCCGTCGCTGTGAACGAACCGACGGTCTGAAGGAGAAAGCCGGGAGACAAACCCTGGCTGCTGAGCACTGTCACCCCACGGAACAGCGTCTGCAGCGGCTCCTGCCCCTCCGCCAGCGCTCTCCTTCAGAGCGTCCTGCAGCCCCCGTCCGAGGAAGGCCGCTAGCCCCACGGCCCCGCTCCCCTGGTTCTCTCTGCTGGTTTTCCCTCTGGCGCGGTGGTTCCTGTGCAGCCCAGCTCTGCGCGACACAAGCAGCCCCCTGGACCTCAGCCACCCTCATCGTACCCCCCGCCCCTCCCCAGGGCCGCGGGAGCGCGGCCGGATCCGCGGCGAGGACGCACAGGGGAGCAGGAGGCCCGGCTCCCATTGCTCAGAACAGCCCAGAAGCAGAAAAAGAGGCTTTGCCTTCCTTGGCAAATCGATGTAAGAGACTTAAGAGGGAAGCAAAAGGTCACATTAGTCGTTAATAAAAATCTCATTAAAACAGAGTCTGACAACGATAATGAGGTGGTAGTTTACTGGCTTATACCTACCCTGGTGTGAAATATTAACCGACAGACTTTCAGTTCTTAATCTCCTTAACAGATGTAAGAAATTGGAATGCAACGTTTAATCCTCAGTTTAAATTGAGGAACATCCCTCAGCGAAGGTCTTGGGGAAAGAGATGCGTTGATTTACCTCCCCAATTGCATCCCCTTCGCACTGTTTTTCCACACTGCATATTCAAATTAAATTATTTTTCGTGTTTAATATTGAAGAATAACTAAATTACTTGGCTCATGTCTCATACCATGGATATTAGATACGGAAGGTCCGCAGAAGAAGTCCAGAAGAAGACGACGACAGGAGGATGTGTTAACCACTTTAATCATTTGGCCTCTGAATATTGGAGCTCAGGTCTCAGGACAGGTCATAAGAGAAAGGATTTTGGTTATCCTGCCCTAGTTGGCACCAGCCTATCCCATAAACTTACTGCGGAACTTGGCACGATTAAGAACGTGCTTTAAAGGTGCCCAGCAGAGGAATCATGGGGGCAGCTGCTGGAGATTAAAGCAGTAATAGAAACCAGGGCTGAGGCAGCAGGCGGGGAGAGGTCAGCAGATCTGACAGCGCGGTTATTACCCAACCTCCAGAAAAAACACAAGTAAATCCACAAATTCTGTCACAGCTGGGGAAAAAATGGATGTCATTGAAAAGGATTTGTGGGTGAAGATACAAAGGTGCGTCCAGCACTGCTAGTGTCCCAGGAGAGCCTTCAACCAAATCACTCTTGTCTTATCAGAAAAGCTCCATTTCATGGTTTTCAAAGCCAAAATAACCCGCCGGTCTCAGTCAGGTTTTATGGCCCCCCTTCCCGAACTGATTGGCACAATAACCCGAAGCCAAAGCTGACAGGGGCTCTGGAGCCTGGGCTGAGGCTGTGGAGAGTCTCTGCACAGTTTGTGAACTGAGCGATCCCGCGACGGCTGCGCAGAGCTGCTCTGAGCACAGGGCCCCGTGTCATGTCCCGCCCTGCCACCGCCGTCCAACCTCACTGCTGGACAGGAGACAGGGAAGCTCATGATGCCCATGCATGCAAGTTAGAGATTAACCAGGACCTGAGGATAATTTGGAAGAAGCAGGCATCTCTAAGGAACGCAGGCGGCAGGAAGGGACTGCAGCAGTGGGTACATGCTGCTCTCATCGATGTGCGCTGGAGATCGCATGGCTGGAGGCACCTCCTCAGGGATCGAGCATCTGCTGCTCAGGCTTGTTCAGGCTGCGTGAGCCAACCTCTCTTGGACGTTCTCTCTTCTCTGCACCAGGAAGCCACGTGTGTCCAACCAGCCGCCGCACAGCAAGAATTCAAAATGGAATTCAAAATGGAAAGCAAGTTCCTGAGGTCCATTAAAAGGCCATTTACAAAGGACCGTTTCCCTGTCACTGACAAATCTGAGCTTTGCAAGCCTGGAATCATGGCCCTGGCACTTGTGTGCCTTATTTCCCCAGCGGCACATCTCAAATGGGGAAAGAGAATCAGCCTTTGTTGTGCTACAGCAGCACAGTCGAAGCGCTCCCAAGGGGTCAAGGCAAAAAGACACTCAAAAGGGGTCAGCAACGCACTTCCCTCCCTCTCACAAACAGCAGGTCTCCAATTCAAAGCCTCTCAAGCCTGTAATGGCAATCTTACTCCGCTCTACAATTCATGTGCTTTAATTATAAGACTAATTACCTCGTCCTGGCTCATTTTTGCTCCAGGAAGGAAAGCAGGTTCCTTTGCCAGGTGACCTCTCAATTCCACTGCAAGGTGAAGGCACCTGCGGAGCCGCTGGTGCCAAATAATTCACTGGAAAGCGGCTAAGTCGGTGCTAGAGCAGAACCCTGCCTTCTCCCATCGCAGGGACGCAGATAAACCATACATCGCTCTATCCAACGGATCTCTCGAGGCTTGGGAGGCTCAGGGAAATTAAGATTTTTGTCTTACAGAGATTGATGGTGCTGTCAGTCCCAAAGCACGCTGGTGGCTAACAGGGAGTCCTCTCACAGTCAGTGAAAGAATTCACAGATCCTTGTGCAAGCGATGGGAGCCATGTTCCTTTAAACAGAAAGACTTTAAATTGTGCTGCCTGGTGGAGAAGAGACCACAGTTCCCTTGACAAGGGTTTATATTTCTGTCAATACAAACTCCTGGGGAGGACAAGAACAGATGACAATTGTAGAATGTGCCGCGCCATAAAACATTATTCGGAATGAGGTGCTATGTTTCTCCTAGATTTACTTCTCCTTTGTACGTAAGAACTTTGCCTAGTCTGAGCAAATGCCTACCAGAACTCTACACTCCTTCCAGGCACGGTCTTCAGAGACTTGTTTCTATGTTCTTGCAGCAAATTTTCAGCATCACATTAAAGGAAACTCTTCCCAGGCTGTAGCAGACCAATAAAGAAGCCATTTCTAAGCTATTTACACTGCAGTAACTTCCACTTTCTGAAAACAGGGAGCAGATAAAGTCTCCTGACAGAGCTGGCATGTAGGAGGAGATACTAGAGGAGGAAACAACCAGGCTGTGCCGCCCTGGGAAAAAGCCGTGCTAATTCAGAGCAGAAGAGGAGGCAGCAGAGCCCGATGCTGTTGAAGCTGCAAAGGGACTACAGTGTTTTGCTCCAAGGAGAGTGCACAGACGAGGGAAGCAAAGCACTGTGGTCTTCACCCACACAGGTCTAGTACACGCACCATCAGCTCTAATTAGTGCTGAAGGAGCCCACGTAATTCCCGTACCCCAGGGCCATGTGGTCGGCAGCGCCGCGGGCACAGCCGCCGCGCCAGCCGCGCTCCCCGGCCGCTCACCTGCAGCACGATGGGGAGCTGCTCCGGGGGGTTGCGGTTCTCCACGCCCATGGTCAGCCACACCTGGAAGGCCGTCAGCTGCTCCGCAAAGAAGGGACTGTGCTGGGGGAGCGAGGGCAGGAGCGCGAGTTGGGTTAATTAAAAGAAAAAAGAAAAAGCAGCAAATAGTTTTTGCTCCTATGGACTCACACAGTTTATTGTTTCAAAAACTGTTCTTTTTTTATTGACACACATTTGTTTGGAAAAGAACCTCAAGATCATGGAGTCCAACCATTCCCCCAGCACTGCCA